>JALIZF010001567.1:0-417591 GCA_029948255.1 Telmatactis stephensoni
TCAAATAAGCAAATAATGGAAATTCTTTCTAGCCCAAGATTTAAAGCTTCTTCCAAAGTGTTTCAAACGTTTGCTTTGGATTTCTAAAGTGCTTTTTAAATCAACGAAAAAAGCCCAAAACTGAAGACGATTCTCCTGTGGGCTCCCTGTGTAATGCTGAAGATTTCAGATAGGCGGAAAAGGCGTTGTAAATCAACGAAAATGCAGCAGCTACAACGACTTCCTACTCACCATGCAACCTTTTGATCGTAAAAGCGTTTTCCATGCAATGCACATCGTTCTAATTTGGTCGAAATTTCAGGTGTTACTGATGGTTTTCCATGCTACATTTCTGCAAGTGCTTGAACAAAAATATGCTAAAAATGCCAAAAACTTACAACGTTGCTTACAGAATAGAACCAATTTGATGGTGAGCAAGAAATCGGCGATGTAGTTGCTGCTTTTTTGTTAATTTACAGCGCACTGGAAACAACGGATTTTTTTTTCTTGGACTTTTCAGTCATCTTTATTTTCCTTTTAATTGATTTCATGTTTTAACAGAGTGGAGTTCTGACCTTTCTGACGCAATGATTTTGGTGTCGAAAACATGGGAATGTTATGGAAACATGGAACAAGAAATGAATGGAGATATCGCGCATGGCTTTATGCTTTAAACACACTTGGAACACGATGGAGCGAAGTTAAAAGGAATGTACTTACTGGCTTGTGCTCGCTTCTCGATGATTACTCTACATCCCCAGTGTGTTTCAATTGCGCACAGAGGCGCGCAAACAGCCGTTTCATGTAAGTTTTCTTATTGAATGGCTACTGAAGACATAATAATAATAATAGTTATTTATAAAGCGCAAATTCAACGCTACAGTTTTCAAATGCGCTACAGTTTTCAAATGCGACACAGCTTGAGGACATTTTCCTGAGCCTGCAGTCAGCGGTATAGAGCATGAGAGCAGTGTAAAGTCGGCTAAAACTGTATAAATTATTATTTTTCGAAAATAAAAGAGAAAAAAATGTGCGCAAGCGCGCGCGGGGGGCCCCTTCCTCTTCCCTCTTACCGCTACATTCGTATTATTTGTTTAAGGACGACAAGAAAAAATTCATTCCTTTTTGCTCATGTTCCAAGTGTATTTAAAGTATTAATTATATCCATTTTGATATCACTGGTGATTTCTGCAATCTGATTTGTTAAAAAGTGTGCGATTTAAAGACTTTTCTTGAATATGTATTCTCAATGACTTTGTTATTCCTGATAAAGTTGAGATCTCAAAATGGATATAATTAAGTGGTAATTAAACTTCGTGTCGTGTAATTTTTGGCCAGAAATCATACTCGTGATTATCAAACTGCACGACCGCTACGCGGTCGTGCAGTTTTGTAATCACGAGTATGATTTTGGCCCAAATTGCACTCCACTCAGTTTAATTACCATTATAAATAGGTTGTTTGATAAGTAAATAAATAAATTAATTAACAATTAAAATAAAATCAGAAATAACCTAAACTAATGAATGAATAAAAAAGAAATAATTCAATGAATGAGTGGAAATTAGTGGAAAAATAAATGAATAAATAAAAAAATATCATGATCATTGACTATTTTTCTAGCTTCGCAAACTCAGAGGAAAATTGGAGCTCCTGTGGAATTTCCAGACGATAGGACCTGGACCAGGTAACGGAAAACAAATATGGCAGCCGCCTTGTCAAAACTTAACTTCGGGATTTGGAATGCAGCTTTTTGTGCTTCAATGAGTACAAGATACTCAACTTTAGGAAAGAATTGCAGAGTGTATCTCTGTAATATCATTAGACGGTTAAGTGATGAGACTTCTTCGTCGTCTAGTGGTAAAGAGTTAAATATAGTTGTGTCATCTTTGCGGGTCGACAGGATTGCAGCTTCGGGTTTTAGTGTTGGGAGAAGGTAACTGTCTAAAGGTTACATATGAGCACTTTGCACAGTCTGAAAAACGGCAATAGAGTACTCCTTCTTCGCACTTTAAACCAACGTCTTCCCTCGCCTCCCCAAGGAAATTTTTAAAAATATCTAACATAAGCTTTACTACTGTTGTTTTTCAGAAAAATGGATCTGCTTTTGCTTGCTGGTAAATTATTTTTAAACAAAAATGTGGTTACAAAAAGATCAACCCAGGTAAAAATGTAACAAAGATATTTGAGATACTGCATTTGCATAGCTGCCAACCCCCAAGGCTTTCGTATCTGGAGATCAATGAATTGGGTCAATTTTCACGCTCAGTGGGGGGGGTTAAATTGGTTCGATTTTCACGCTCAGTGGGGGGGGAGTAATTGGGTCGATTTTCACGCTCAGTGGGGGGGGGTTATTGGTTCTATTTTCACGGTCAGTGGGGGGGGTTAATTGGGTCGATTTTCACGCTCAGTGGGGGGGGGGTTATTGGTTGGATTTTCACGTTCAGTGGGGGGGGGAGAGACGATATTTAAAGAAAGATAGACGATATTTCAGTTAAAATGGCCGTAATTTTAGGATTCGAGCGATTATCCGGGAGATTTGGGTCTTTATCCGGGAGACCGGGAGACGAGGCCCAAAATCTAGAGACTCCCGGATTATCCGGGAGGGTTGGCAGCTATGCATTTGTTACAGTTGATTAGTTGATCAGTGATCTGCAGATTAATAAAAGAAATAATAATACATATAATAATAATAATGATGATAATAATAATAAAAAGAGTAATAATATTAATAATAATAATTCATTTATTTATATATAAGTATTTTTTGAAGCAGATAATTAAGTCATTAGTATTGCACGCCTAGCTTGTGCACCCTATAATGCCTGGATCGCTTATTAGAGCATTTATATGTATTTACTGCCAATAATAATAACTAGATATTTATACAATGCATTTCACAACATCTCAAAATACATTGTAGAAATCCTAATATAATAAAAATCACCAAACTGTAGAATTATAGGCATGAAATGTTTTACTACTACCCCTCCCATTTTGTTGATAAAATCCCTAGAATTCCTATCTCCTGTGCCAAACATCCATTACAAGTAAATTTTAATATGTACCAGAAACTCATAAGGGGTTGAAACGTGTAGCACGGGTCCCATGCTCCGGAATATTCAAATTATGCAAATGAGTCAAAGGAGCTTTTTGACCATATTTGGGAAAATTGAAAACTTTTCCTAAATATATTTTGTAGCTTTTATTTGTAATTTTTTGGTCATCAGTAAAGTATATTTGGCATTTTTCATAACTTTGGACATCCTAAATTGCAACTTCGTAACCTGAAAAGAAAGTTCATGATCGGCTCCAAATGTGGAGTTCTCAAGGTCAACCATTAGTGGAAAAAACAAAAACATAGTTCCACAGTTTGGTAGTTTTTGCTGTACTCTCACACACACTTCTTATTGCACTAAATATTCTAAACATAAAAAACGGAGGATCTGGAGAAAAACCCTTAAAGCAAGGGAAAGAATGAATCAATAAACTCAACTCATGTGAAGTGCCCTGGCTGAAATCCAACCAGGGACCATAGCGGTGAGAGGCGCGGCCATCAGTTTCACCACTCGGCTACTCTTGCTGTCCATAAAGAATGGGTGCTTAGCCTGAGCCCTCTTTCTCCCCTTCAAGTTATCCACATTCTCTGTACCTATGAAATCAGCCACTTGGTGCCTTTTTAGTTTTAGTTTCTCAAATTTGGACTACCAGAGACTAAGCTCGTAACTTTTAGGGTGTTTTTCAGTAAATATAGTACTGATATAAGAATTTCAGCTGCAGCTTTAATCATGTGACTTTTGTCACTAATAACTGACTGAAAAACATTTAATTTTAAAATGTTTTGTTTCTGAGTTAGTATTGTACCTTACAGAAGTAAAAATTGCCCATCTGGTTAAGCCGCGGCTACACGAGTGATTTTTTTGCCTGCACTGGCGACGCGATTTTCTGAAGTGATCGGCGAAAGGTGAAAATCGCGCGTGTAGCCACCCTTGAACAAGCGACGCGACAACTTTAAAAATCGCCAAAAAAAGTCGCGAGAAATTCAAAGAGTTGAATTTTTCGCTACAAAGTCGCGGACTTTCTCTCTCGTGTAGCCACTCCGAGACTTTTTCTTCATACTTCGTACATTTAGGTAATATATTCACCACTTGTTCTTCAATTCTTCCGCATTATTTTGACCGACAAAAAACACAATTTGTTTATTCATATTTTTTTATTTATCGTTAGCTTTTGCCGCTTCGTGTAGCCACCACTGCCCGCCGATCACTTCAGAAAATCGCGTCGCCAGTGCAGGCAAAAAATCGCTCATGTAGCCGCGGCTTTATTAGACTTGGGTAACCTTTAGGGGTCATTTATAAGCAACCTGTCACCTCTATATACAGGACCCACCTAGGTCCGACACCCCTACTGCAAATATACAAAGTAAAGGAACAACAATCTTTTACTGCTAGATTATAAAGTAACAAATGAAAAAGAGGTGATGTAGAAGTTGATTTATACTGTAAACAGTTTGTCTCAGTTGGATCCCTCTGGAATTTCTGATGGGTCACCTTCAAACTCTTGCAGACTATACAATGTACATCATAATATTATAATGTGGTTTACTAATTCATATCCTCTATAACCTTTGCAGGTGAAGAGTAATGATGTTTTGGAATTAGTCTCCAAACCATCCAGTGACTCATTGGAGAGTAAAGTATGTATATCAAGACTTACAATTAATGATATTGGAGAAACTTTAACAAAGAAGGGAAACATTCGCATGTCTTTAACACGACAAAGAAATGTGTTCCTAGATAGACAATATTTCAAGGAATTTTACAAGAATTAAATGTAACAACAAACATGTATGTATAATGATGAAATTATATGTTTTGATGTATTGTCTATGTAATGGCTGTTTATAATTGGCCTTAAAAATGACATCAGTCAATCATTAACATCTGGTTGTCTTTGCACAAAAGTGATCCTTTTAGAATATATAGTAATCACTGAGCCCTTTCCTCCACATTTAACTTAATTGACATTAACTATTAAGACTGAAGTCAATAAACAGGGAAGTCAAACATGACAATGGAACTAACATTGTCAAGGGGGTATAATTATTCTGGACAGAAATCTTCAAAACTGATAAAAAATGAAATTTTACTTTATTTGCTCTAATTTACATTTCATTGCTCATTTTACTTCAAAATTAAACCAAAAAGGTATGAATTTGAAATGGAATCCATGAAAGTGACTCTATTTAATTTGGTATCCAAGCACGCATGTAATAATTATTGGTCAATTGAAATTTTTACTACTGATACCACTTTTAAATGGTCTATTAAAATAGACCATGTGAGAAAACTTGAAATAGACATCATCAAAAGTCACTGAAGCCATTTTGATGGGCATGCCTTCAAGTGGGTAACAATTGTGAAAATGTGGAAACTGATTAAGACTAACTCTGCTGGTGCACAAAATGTTTAAAATGGCACATAAACTTGAAATGGGAAAAGATTGAAAGCATTTATCCTTAATCTGCTTTAGTCACTGAGCTATTCAAATGTTAACCTGTAACAATTAACATTGCTTAAGCACTATTTCTTAGTTTTTGTTTTCTCTGTTCATTTCTTGGACTACATTTTATGCTCAAAATTTATTTATGATAGTTTGAGTATACAAGTATGAAAGCTGTTATCTGTCTTGGAATTTCATTTATTAACGAGCTCATATGACAAATGTTTGCCTGTTAAAATATTACGTACTTTAGAAACAAAATAGCTTTTTTGATGCTCCATTCAGTAGTACAGTATTTAGTGACAATAGCATGAAAGAAGTCTAAGGAGAGCACCATGTAGATAAGTGCTGTCCACACTTCTAAGGGCTGTAAATACTGAGCAGAGCATGGAAAAAGCTGTTCCATATGTCATATTATATATTTGCTAACTTGTTAAGTAAATATTCGTGGAAAAATGTTCGATTTTCCTCTGTACAAAAATTCAAAAGGTGCATAGCATTGAAGCTTGAGCTGCTGACATTAGAACTGTGCTCTGTTTGAAAAATAAAGCACAGCTTTTGACCAATCACAGTGTGGGTACTATCTAAAATATAGATCATCATCATCAACTTATCTCTATAACTGAAGTAATAGATGTTTCCTGAACACATTAAAATATATAGAGATGTAGCTAAACATTTATATAGCATAGTTTCAGTGAAATGATGATGTGAAGCAAGATATTTCAGTATGAAGTACCCCATTTTATGAAACTGGAAGATTAAGAAACGAAGAGAGAGAGACTTTTTTACCCTCCAAACATGCGTCTATTCTCTGGACATTCAAAATGTCTTTGCTTTTGTGACTGTTGGTTGACTAATATTTCTTTAAGGTGTCTCACCACCTTGTATCTTTTCATTCCATTCACAGATCTTTTGATTGAATAAAATTTATGATAAATAGCAATTTCATCTCGATTGGAAAAACAAGTATGTTTGTTTCTAAAACACCTTGATTGTAATAAGATCAGTGACTATATGTGTGTAAGCTGGTAAACTAAAACATAAGTTTTCATTTTTTTAAGAATATTTACAATATATGTTTAGGAAATCCACATTACAATTGTATACAAACTATGTACAAACAAGAGTAGTGGTAGGTATTTAACATATAGATTCCATTTCCCGTGCGCCTGTACTCTTATATAAGCACAGATGACGTCAGAATGTGGTGAGACCAAAAAAGAACACGATACGAAGTCGAATGGAGTGACTGTTGCTCTCACCATGCCCTCTGTGCATCTATTAGAGTACCCAACTACGGAAAAATCAAATCTTTTTGTTTTACATAATATTTTTGTTTCAAAACATTTCAACCAATTAATGCGCGCGTAAGATTTTGTGACATCATCTGAGTGTGCGTTCTGTAACCTGCACACACAGTTCTCGACCAATCAGAGCGCGCGTAATATATCCAGTATTTATATATAATAAGTATTTGTCAGTAAGCTTGTGTGAATATGATAACTGTTGATGAGAATAGCAAAACAAGGAATATAACAAAGCAAGTTTTGTCAACGATATTCGCAGCAAGAATCCACTCCTTCTTGCGTTCGTTGAGTAACTCTTTGGCATTGGTTTGTTTTACAAGATTATTAACACTGTTTAAAAGACTCTGTTGTGAATCGATGAGTCTTGATACTCGGTCGTCACCTGAGCTTCCCACGTGACAACGACTGTCATTTAGGAATCCCCATTGCTGTTCAATTTCTTTTCTTCGCAAGTTTGATATGGAGTCGCTGCGTTTTTCAGGCATATTTACCGATGAGTTTCGCCGACTGCTTTTCTTGATGTGCCCGTTGGATAGAAGATGGTTTATTGAGTCTCTGGAGAGGGTTTCAATTTTACGATGGAGAAAACATTCATGCTCTGAAGAAAAGAAAAAACAGAAATGACTTTTTAAAGGAAATCTCAAGTAAATTTTATTATTACAAGAAATATCTTCAATGCTGTTTTGAAGGCACTTAATTCCACTGGAAATGAAACAAGGCAACGCTGAGAAGTTGATGACCTTTTTAAATACAATTCAATTTTTATTAGAAAATCCTAAACCCTAAATAAAGAAATGTAAAATATATATTCGTTGTCTTGCCAGGATGCGAGGACTAAACCTAAGTTAATAAACTTGTAAAATGTTACTTTTTTTATGCTGGCGTGTATTATGCTGTTATATGCGGGCCAGTTAGAGCGCGCGTTAAGTAAATATTTCATTATAACAACCATTAATTCCATACCAACATCAAAGTTTTTACGTCCTTCTGTCACATCCACTAACAGGCTGTGATTTCTTAGGGATTCTCTTCGTCTATTGACGTCGTACTTCAGCATCTTTGCCAACCACGTTAATACTATTATACGAACCCACGCTGGCATATCAGCGATGGCAGGATTATGGAAATAGAACTTAAGAACGATACATGTTGCTATCAGTGCTATACCCACCTAGAATCAAATCAAATTGATTACGATCATTTAATAAAAATCCCCGTTACGGTGATCATTATTAGAACATGTTCAGTGGGCTTTGGAAATCTTCAACAAGTAGTTATGGCTGAGAGTTGCATGAATTTTCGTGAGCTATCACTGGACAAACTGACTGCTAGGCGTTGGCCATTTTCTATACAATATTCAACTGACCTCACTTTTAAAACGATGAAAATTACAGTATTTTGATTTAACTAAAAAGATTTCTATATATAACATACAGTATACATTGTAATGTAGCTACAGTGGACTGAACCATACCGCGACCACCCAACGCCGTGTTGTCTATAAAAACATTTGAAATTCCTGCCGTGCCCGTGCCGTGACCGTGCCTGTTTTTACAGTCATACGAAATCTACTCTATTATAAGTCATATTTACACATATCTCTTCAATGAAATTTGCCTCGTAAATTTTACATAGACTATGATTCCAGTGCTAAAAAATGTATGTGCGCATTATCATAATCATAATCTATAATTATATCTATATATTGTAATCTATAATTCTACCTCTATTATTGTACAGGTGTAGTAAATGCTGATTAGAGGAACAACTTCTGATGTTGATGGCATGATTTCTGCTACAAGAAGCATGAAGACGGTCAAAGCGAGCAGGTTGGTGATGACAAGAGTGATTCGTTCTCCTGAGTCAGGTGGAAGATAAAATGACAGGAGAGTGAGAGCTGTATGTACAACAGAAAGAACATTCATGTTAAACAATGAAATTATTATGGAATTCAATGAACATTCATCCTTCAGTTTGGAGTATAATGACTTAATTACATGAAGAGTGTTCTAAAGCGGTTTTCGTATGAGTGAGAAACTAACCACGCCATACCGTGACCGTGTAAATGCAGCTCAATCTGGGGGACAAAATCTTAATTCTCAAGAGAGCAAAAGTCTTTTGTTTTTTCTCACAGATTGAGCTGCTTTGACGTCACGTGCAAGAGATCTATAGAAGTACAGATGGCGCTAAAATATGGTGAAAACGTACAAAAACGTACGCCACGATGCGAAGTCGACTGGCGTCACTGTTATATATAATATACATCGAAACATTTCGAACAATCAGAGCGCGTATAAGATTCAGTGACGTCATCTATGCACGTGTACCGTAATTACACACGGTTCTCGACCAATCAGAGCATGCGTAATATACCTAGTATTAATGTGACATAATACCTGTTATAACCAAGCATGGTATAATAATGTTTATGTAGTAGTATGTTGGCTTTCTTCTGATATTTAAAGTGAAAGTGACATCAGGGATAAGGCTCTATGCAGCATATGTAGTACATTTCGTTGCGTTTAGATGGAAAACTAACCAAGTCCCATTCACCATTCATAACAAATTTCTTGGTGTCTGCGCTAGAAGCCTCCTCGATCATGTCTAGTTTATAACCATTGTAAGTCCACGAACCAAATTTTAGCTTACATGCCTGCATGAAATAAATGGAATGAAATGCATGTCAAAACGTGGAAGGTAAAACGTAAAATGCAATACATGTCAAAATATTCGACCTTGTACTTCGTCTTCTGTGAGTTGGAGCCAACGAATCTCTTGCGAGTTAAGGTGGTTCACCTAAACTCCCTATTTATCGCAGCAAAAATTGTACAAATGTTTCAAATTGCGTTTTTAAGTATTTTTAGTCGTAATTTGAATGAAAATGGTAATTCTGTGCTTTTTGAAGCATGCGCGGTAGACGTAGGCAATATAAAACAGAGGAATCACCTTTATAATTTCCTTTCCTTTCCTTTTTTCTGCACTAAATTTCTTCTCTTTTTTTTTTTTCTTTCTTTTTTTGCGTTTCTTTGGATCAGCTCTGCGTTTAGCCAATCAGCATCAAGGTATATTATTATATTAGAAGTAAAATATGAAGTACTTATTCCATTAATTAGAAATAACAGTGTAAAAACGAACAAAATATAACCACTACCTGGACGTCAAAAGGAAAATATTTCACGTCGATTTTACATGAACTGGAGACGATGATAGGGGCCAGCCATTTACACAATCCTTTAGAAGTCACAACTATTTTAGTCTTAAAACTATCCAGAGCTCCATCAACCCTCTCATCGGCACTGAAAGATAAACATGAAAAATGAAATAATAATTATTATTATAGCGGAGGCCCGCTAGATGGCCCGCGCGAGCGGAGCACCATACCTAAGAAAAAATGGTAACCCATCCACTTGATTTTTCATGGCTTGAGTATACGTCACTTCCGTCCGTCCGTCCGTGCCCATCGCGATGCTGATTGGCTGATTGATTTTTGGCGCCAACTTGACGCGCGCTGACACTTTGAAAACTGAAAATTTACAAGTTTCCTTGCAGTTTTAACTTGCAAAACTTGAAAATATCATTCTGGAAACCTTGTAAAAATTTAGCGATTTTCATGATCATTAATCTACGGTGGCCCTGAAAATTATCAGTGTAATCTGGAAGAGACAAGTATTCACCTAGTGTGTCATCAAAAAAAACAAAAAACAAAACAACAACAACAACACTGAACCACAAAAAAACAAGATGTCACAATATAGTGATGAAAGACAGATTAAGTTATGTAGTTCCATGGATCATGGTAGTTCTGCAATATCCAGGATGTTGAAAAGATTTAATTTTTTGTATCAATGAAATAAAGTTTTGGAGATTTTTTCTTTCTATTCCTGAGAATTATCGACCACTACAAAGTCAATTATGAAATCCGTGACAGTGTATCTGAATATTAAAATATACCATAATAATGGTCACTTACAAGCTTACTGAGCCCATACAATTCACAGGATACCAAAGGGTGAGATTATATACAAACCAAAGCAAATGCCTTAATTTTCATTTTCATAATCTTCATTTCAACTTTTCAAGCCCTTTACAACATAAGGCAATTAACACAGGAAACCCAATTCATTTGAATCAAGAACATTAGAATTGAAATGGGAGCTCCGTTATTAGGTAGTACCTAATTTTTATATTATATTTTCTTGTGTATTACGGGCTGACATTCTACTCATGGTTCGTGCTAAAGGCTCGGCAAAATACATCCGCGAGGAATGAGAGAGTGTGTAAAAAGCTTAATATCCATTCGAAGGGAGAATTTATGGAAATATAGGGTTAATTTGAGGACCAGTTGGTCCTTTTCATCTCACTTCATTGTAATTATTTGTATGTTTTTGATCATTGGAACTACAATAGACCAATTACAATATAATTTAGCATTATATAAGACCTTTTCACTTTAGCACTATTTTCAAAATTGGCCTACACGCCAATCATAAAACTATAGGTGACAACAAAGTCTGTGCGGAATGTTAATTTCTTTTGTTGGAGCAAGGAAATTCATACCTTTATCAATTTATTCCTGATTGGCAGAAAAAGGAACGAACTCACATGATACACGTACTTTATAATTACAACAAACGAAATTCACATTCCGTACAAACTTTGTTGTCACATAATGTTTTATGGCGCACGAATTTTGAAAATAGTGGTAAAGCAAAAAGGTCTAATGGAAGACATACTTGTTATAAAGGTAGATATCTGGTCTCCAGACTTTTTCAGCTCTGACATTAATCTCATCGATTCCTCCAAATGCTGATTCATTCCACACTAGGAATGGATTATACCATGTCTGTAAGGAAAGAAAATCAAGGAAAGGCAATCAGTATCATATGCATGAGCTAAAATAACACGGGTTTCACGTAACTTGAGGTGGCCCGATCCTTGATTGTTGGTGCGGTGGTTTGATGCGTGCTTTTTATTAACTTCAATTTTTGGTCCAAAATTTCAAAATTCAGAGAGATTCTTTTACATCAGCAAATACGTTGCGAAGCTTTGAAGGTTTGTAGTACGGTTTAAGGTGGATTTGTTGTTGATGTAAGGCGCGTATCAACAATATCTCCAACTATCAATAAATAGCTCCAACTATCAATAAATAGGATTGGGACAAAAATAACTCCTTATAAATGGCTTTATCCATACTTCACCTAAACACGACTTCACGTGGACCTGCGTATTGAGTAGACTAAACTAGTAATCTAAACACCTTGTTAAACGTAACGGCAGTTCTTACCTGTCTTACCCACAGGCTTGCCTTCAGAATTTGGTTCTTCTCGTGCTGTTGAAATTAACTTTTTTTAGTAACTTTGTTGTGCTCAAATTAACCCTCTTGCAAATATTTTTGTGTGCAATATGCTTGAATTTTAATACAGTCACCTCACGTCCCGATGACGATTAAACACCACACTTAATATCTTTTCAATATGACCAGTTTTGTTATTACGGCCAGTTTTTTATTGTTGTTGTTGTTCCTGCTGCTTTTGTTGTTGTTGTTGCTGTTGTTGTTGTTGTTGCTGTTGTTGTTGTTGTTGTTGCTGTTGTTGTTGTTGCTGTTGTGCTGTTGCTGTTGTTGTTGCTGTTGTTGCTGTTGTTGTTGTTGCTGTTGTTGTTGTTGCTGTTGTTGTTGTTGTTGTTGCTGTTGCTGTTGTTGTTGTTGTTGTTGTTGTTGCTGTTGTTGTCGTTGCTGTTGTTGTTGTTGTTGTCTGTTGTTGTTTTGTTGTTGTTGCTGTTGTTGTTGTTGTTGTTGTTGTTGTTGCTGTTGTTGTTGTTGCTGTTGTTGTTGTTGCTGTTGCTGCTGTTGCTGTTGTTGTGGCTGTTGTTGTTGTCGTTGTTGTTGTTGTTGTTGTTGCTGTTGTTGTTGTTTCAGGGCAGTGGGTAGCCGCATTGCTGAGTTTCAACCAGCTGATGAATGTCATTATCTGTCTCAAATGGTGGTCTCAACCACAGAATATTCTTGTCATTCAGTTGCACGAAGGACGAATAGTGTTATCCGGTGGATAAATCCTTCTCACTAAGCGGTTGGCACTAGCAACCGGGGCCTGGTGATGAAAATTCCAGGGCGATTGAGAATGACGCCAGATGAAACCCATGCAGCACGTATGCTACATCGAGTGTTTGATTGCTTGCAGCATGTAACAAATGGCGAGTTTAAAGGAAACCGCTTTCAAGATTACTCATTATTCTATTCAAATACTTAATATAGTATAAACCTACCAGGTCAACTATTTGATGCAATGAGACACCAAACGTTACTGTCACTTTATCTTGTTTGTTTACCACAGGACGTAGCTCAGGATTATAATGTTCAAATAGTTCTTTCAGTAAACGGTCTTCATCGTCGTCAAATACTGGTTTAACAAATGATGAATGACCTTAAAAAAAGTTTTGCTTGGTTAGTTACATTATCCTGATTATTTTCACCATTTTCATTTCTGTTTATGTTATAAACAGTGGTTAGTACAACCGTGTCTCTCCAAGGCCCTGTTAACACTTGACCGTTTACCTGAAGACTTTCTTAGGCTTCAAAGTAATACTGCCATTACTGAAATTATTATACAACACCAAATAATACACGTCTTTCGTGAAACGCGCACGTAATATATATTGTAGAAAAACTTTTACGTCTACCATTTCGCATTGTCGCACTGCATTTTAGAGCAGCTAGATTCCGTATGAGTTTAAAACGGACCACGCCGTGCCGTGTCCCTGTCGGTGGAATGAATTACACTTTAAAGTGATAAGAGTATGAATGGATGATGTTACACATATTTAAAGATAAAAGACTCATTGTCACAATTCTATTCGGCAGATTCTATTCAGATCTTCGGCCATCTACGTTTTTAAAAACAGCTGTATATTGGTTGTGGTATTAAATATTCAGTGTTTGCCTTGGAGATTGACTTAATATTTTGCTTAAGGTGATAAAATAACACTTTCATAAGAATTCAAAGGCTTTGTTAAAAAAGGCCAAATGGGAGAATGGTACGCGGTGAAATTATATACTGTTAAGTTGGATATTTTCATACATATATTAATGATTTGCTCAGTGATGCCATACTAAATCATTGTAACTGGCACAGTTCTTGCAGGAGAGTCGAGCGTCATTGAAAAGCCTTCTTTGGAGTAATAAGAATTTGAACTCTTTTGTAACAGGTAAAGACATGTTTAGGGTAAGGGTGTGTCTTTCACTAATATACGAGGGCAATCTGCATGTAACACCTCTGAAAACCGACCTTTACTCAGACACTTCAAACAAGCCTAAAGCCTTGTCGAAATATCGATTAAAGGGGGCTCGAAAGTTCTCGAAACTCTTTTTACACGATGTTACGGATTTTATTGTTTAATTAATTAGTAATAGCCCTAGTCTTTCTGAGTTACCGCCGGTTTCCTGATGCCAATATATTTTCAAATTTCAATTAAAAATATACCTGGTATTGATAAGAGGACAGGTGATTGTATGCAATAGGTGCATGCATTTAGAATAGAAGCTAAGAAGAATCTCGGAACATTTCACTGGAAAATCAAACTAAAGTGAAGGAAAGAATGAAATAATTGTCAAGTTTGCATGGCATACAGGGAATGAAAACACCTGAATTAGTGTGCATCATTTCTACGAAGTTAAAATAAGAAAGAGAAATAACGAAAAGGGTTGAATTAGAACAACGGGTGGCACCAGACAATTTCAGCTACTATCTTCCATCGACGCAGGGAAGCCGTTGAAGTTATAACATTAATATAATCATTTTAGCCTTAGAAGAGGACGCCTGTTCTCTCAGGGCTATTATAATGTTGATTCATATGTTTTGTATTATCCGTATTGTCCTCTTGGGAAGATACAAAAGGCTTTTGCAATAACTCATATACTTCAATAAGGTAATGCAGAGTTTGCACATTGGTTATTTAGAGAGTATTAGTGTGTTGCGTAACTTTAGGGTTTGCTTTACGCTATTTGATGCATATTTGATACAAGACCAAGATTAAGACAAAATATTTTCCGCATGACAAATTGATTTTGGGGAAAAATAGCCATAAGTGTCATGGAAAATATATCGCAACAGTTAAATTCAAAATTAAGAGTTGAGATTAATGACAGCCATGCATACTAGTAGTGTATTTTATTTTACCATAATGAAACGAGTTATATGGCATATCTAACGCATTGCTTTGTACTGCGTGTACATACAACAATTCTAGTGTCATATGGTCCTTACTCCTTGCATTGTTTTGCCCTGGAATGGTAAGTTTGCTAACAGTTATGCATTTTTTATCTAATAGGCGAGTCTGAAAACTCGTTTGCTTTCTTTTCCCCGGGGACATATAAAACTAAAGAGTTATCCCGCAGACTACTCCCCTCAGTAGAAACAAGGCCTTAGTTCACAAGGTATAAAACCGTTTTCAACTCCAGGATTTATCCATATAACGAGGGACATAGCTTTTTTATATTGTTTGTTGTAAATCTTGTGGGAACTATTAATGAACGTACCTACCAAATTAACAGGAATTTCCAAACAACAAGTCGAGTTATAGTTTCGTTCAATGTTAGTTGCTGCGAGCGAAGCGAGTAGCCTCCTATTCGGAACACAGTGTAATCTGTGGATGTCACTAGACGAACACGCGATACATACGATCAGCGGTTCAAGTCCATACCGTATCGAGAGTCGATTCAAGGATGTCACTAGACAAACACGCGATACATACGATCAGCGATTCACACCTTTTCCTAAATAAACTAGCTTTTTTAAAATCAGTTAGTTTTATAATGGTCTATAATCATTGCCAACGCTAGCCGTTTGAGATTGTTTGAAAAATTGCTTTACTCAAAGAGCTAAATATTTTGAACTGTGTGTGTCCGACACTGATCCTTGTAGTTCAATATTGAAGGTCAACTAGCAGTGTTCGTCACACAACGCACAGGAGATAGACAAGAAACATTTGATATATCAGAGAAAGTTGTCATACTTTCGTGAGTTTTAGGGGAACAGTTCTGCTAACGTGGATACACCAGCTGTTTTCTGCTCGCAGCACTTCACTTTCTATTAGAAATAGCTAGTTTACATAATATTGATTAAACTGAAGAGGAGTTTCAGTTAAAGGAAAGGAAAGTATTAGAATTAACGCAGTTATAAGTTAACGAAAATTGAAAGCAAAGCAAATTGCATAATCATTGAACTGGAAAAGATCTTTAAGAAAAAAATCCATTTAAATGAAATTATCGCCACGGGAACAAATTTATCAATTGTGAATATTTTCAAGAACAGTTTTATACGAAGAAAACATACTATGATTCGAAAGACATTTAATTCATCGAAAAGAATAAAGACGCATAAGATGTGACATTTCATCTGAGAGCGAAGTGAGCGATAATGATTTCAAACGTACATTCCAAAATTTTTCGAACAAATATTTTAACTGTTAGTTTATCTGTTTCTAGTCTGTAAAAAGTCGATGGCGGTTTAGATGATAAATATGATATGAACTAATTCAAGGGATAAATAAATACACTGAGTGTTAGACAACAACGAAAATGTTCTCCAACAGTTTTTATAAGAATATATAAAGTCTGCTGCATTGATTGGCTTACCTTTGCAGATCTTGAAAGGCAAATATCAAACCAACAACGAATGTATAGTTCTTCATTTCTGGTCTTGGTCTCCAGTAGCTACACTTGCTCTTGTTTTCTACTTAATCTTTGAAAAGAAAATTAATCAACAAACGTAGTACGCATACTTTTTGACACAATGATTCATGTGACTGAGAAATTAATCAGTTTCACTCATTCTAGTCACATACAATCAAAGACATCAAAATATAGTTTTGATTAAGTCATGATAACTCGTTCCCAGTGTCTCTCATCTCACCCCTCTCCTGTAGTCTGATGAGAGGAATTTTGGGAAAATTAAAGCAAATGCGAAGAAATGTGTTCCGTTTCACACCTTGGACGTTTTAGTTTGGAGCCAAACCGTATAAATAAGATGTTTTGAAATTTATCTGGATTAGAGCAGTTTTTGAATGGCTCAGTAAAAATAGCACGATCACGGCACGGTTACGTAGGAATTTCGAATGTTTTAAGACATCACGGCACGGGCACGGCACGGCGCGGTCCGTTTCACACTCATATGGAAACACTATACTTAAGTTATACGTCCTCCGTCAATCAAGGTAAATTTATAAACGCATCTTTTTTGTTACGCTTTCTGTCGTCCACACTAAAACAATGTTTTACATTTGTCTAAAGTCCAGAAAGGGAGAAAAAATATTTTCGTTTTAAAATTTCATAATATCCGCCTAGTAAGGATGTAGCTTAAGGTTTTTTCGGTGATTTCATAGCGTTCAATAACATTTCTAGGGCCAGTTCACACTAGTGACATAAGCATAAGCGCAAGCAACATGCGCAGACTCAGTAGCGCATTTATCACTCAGGTGTGAGAAAAAACAAAAACTCTAATGAGCAGTACGCTATTGAGTCTGCGTATGCTTATGCGGTGTGTACACCGGCCCTAAAGAGCGCAATTCGAATACTTAATGCATTAAATACAAGATCCATAATCTCTATAGCAACGAAATATTTTCGCAAGGAATTCGTAAACGCATTGACTTTCACTTCTTCGAAATTTGACATGCTGTCTAAGTTTGTGGTGTAAAACGATCATATTTGCCTAGCATCGTGATTATTAAGAAGTAGTTAGCAAACTTGATGTCCTTGAAGGGTTTTGCCATAGCGGACTCCAGCCGGGTCATGTTTGCTCAACCAATGTACTACCTGCATCATGTTTAACCAGATTAATACCATGGGGCATTTAGCACTGTGGAAATTCTCGAGGATCAATTATATTAACGAAACCTTTGATACACAAGAAGGAGCTTTGTTCCAGGAGCTAGCGTGCCCGGCCCGGGAACAAAACCCTTTAGTGCCAGAGCTTTGCTTCCCGTTACAATATGGCTTCGTTTAATTCTTTATGGAATTCTCCACGTATCATTATTAACGAAAGGTAACGCCAGTCAAAGCTCTGGTTTCCAGGGTACAATAACAGACGGCCATCCCCAAAAACCCTATCCATAGTAGTGCATTATTGAGTGTGTGTCTGTTGATTCTACGTCTCCTTATGTCACGTGAATAACATGGGGAGAGGGGTGGGGCTGTTAGTTCATCAGTTTGTTTAAAAAAGACACGAGTTGTTTTGCGCACGTGTGCCTACCAATATATGGATTTCAATCGAAGCTACTGTAAGTTTTAGGAACTGTCTTTGATGTTGTACAATAACGGTTGTTAAAACGATTTCTATTTGGTTATCCAAGAGAATGAAGTGAGTTTCTCACTTTCCGTTGAATGCGCCAAATGTAAGAGACTTCGATCAGAGAAAAACATACAGCAACAAAGAAACAAATAATAAATGAATAATTCATAAATAATAGACTGTTAATCTGGGTAATGCTGTTGCATTTACTTCTAGTTTTGTCTACTACGTCATACACCAAAACCACTTACTAATTCGGGTTCATGTCCAAAACGACGTCAAACAATCAGAACAGTACCTTAAAAAACAGAACCTTAAAATATTGTTGAATTTTTCGATCCTTTTCGAGGAATACTATATGTGCCAGTTGTTTGACCGATAAACTTATGTTAGCGAATAGAAAATGAAATACCGCCAGGAATGGAATTTGGAATTGGAAGTTCGAAAAATCAAACTTTTTTTCAAAAATTAACTACTAAATACTTGATATGCATGGTCTCAGAGCAAAATATTTAATTTGTAAATGGTACACTTTTCATATCCTCAACTGAAACAAATAATATAGAACATGTATGATTTTGGCATTAAATTTGTAAACAATATATGGAAACAACTTTTCTACAAATCGAATTATATCGTTCATTCGGCCTAATAAAGAAACGATATTTTAAATAAAAAATGACGTATTTTAAAATCTGGAGTGAGATGATGTGTTTAGAACTTACCTCAGTGCAAATTTCTGGCCACGTTCGAATTTACAAATTCTGATAAGAAACTCATTAATTGAGATGTATTTTCACTTCAAATAGTGTTATCTGAATTTCTATCTCTGTAAGGAGCTCCTACAATTGCCAATTTATTATTAATAGTAGGGCATAAAATGAGTAGAGTAAAATGCCACTAAAAGACTTAGCAACGTGTGTGATGTAAGTACAATTTTAAATTTGTTCTTCAAAAGTGAGTCATGGAGAAAAAGCTTTCTAATTGCTTTGCAAACTCAACAACAGTATTATGTAAATTAATAAATAGAGTACTTAAAAGGGCGGACTAAGAATTATAGTAACTGATAAAAGATAAAAAATATTTATACCTATATATAAAACGTTTTCACGGCCTTAAAGATACAAAACCCAGCCAATTTGAGAAATTGCATCAGTTGATATTCATCGTTCAATTTTACAATATTTTAATGCCCAATATGCCTAGTGCTTAACATGCAAAGTGTTTTTAATCAGTGCAGTTTTTGTCTAATTGTTAGATTTCGATTAAGGTCAGTCGTCGATAAGATGTTGAGAACTTAAGCAACCACGACAACGACGACAGCGAAGACGAGATGTCAAAAAGGGTTTAGCGAAATACTCAATGCTATATTTTATTTATTTACTTTCAATTGCCATTCGCATTCATTCATTCTGAAATGAAAGATGATAAATAAAGAGAAACTTTGTGGCCAAATCGGAAAATATACTGGTTTACGTCCTCGAGTTCCTGTCCTCTACAAGGCGTAAAATTTTGACTTTTCACGTTGTAGGTTTTGAGAATACAGTTGATTTTTTGCACCTCATTTGCACGTGAAATTATTGTATTTTGTACTTAGCGCCATTGTCTTATGCCGTCTTGGTTGCTTAAGATCTCAATTAGAGACCTGTAAGTACAAAAGACGAGTACGACTAATTAGCATATTATAATACTTGGTGATTGCAATATTTTACATTAGTTGAGTGTACGCTTCGACTCAAAGCTCAAATTTGGAGAAGACAGAAATGTTTTTGAGAAATTCAGCAGAGTCTTGCACCTTTAGAATCGCGTCATTTCCTGACAGGCCTCTTTTCTCACAAATCGACAATTAAATATGGTATTCCGAGTAGCTACAAAACTCGATCGACACAACGAAGACAGATGAAGCACTAGCGACTGAGTGCGTTGCAAACAACTAAATAAGTTAAAATACTTGAATTTTTTTGTGCGTTCGTACCTACAAATGAAGCGTCTACAATGACAAAAAACGGCTTTAGCAAATGCTATTGTTATCCCGTTGAAACCGTACAGATATTTGCGGCTGACTGTATTCATCTCGCTCAAAAAATATTTTAATTTTCGATTAAAAGATTTTAGTTTCAGCACAATTTTTGTCTGAAATACTGATATTGCAACACTTATGATTGTATCAGTCGAATTTCGTGCTCGTATTCGCACTTTGTACTTAAGCTCCCTATTATGCCATTGCATGACTATATATTGCCATCATTTTGAAGCTTAAAGGGTTGATGATAACTTTATTCATACATTGATGAGCAATGCCTGTTACAAAAGTGTACGTGTGTTTCTAAGTATTACATAAAGAAATATCAGAAAATATCAATAATGTACTCATATGACGTAACTGTTCTCTAAACAAAACATATGCACGATAGGGTAAAAAGCACGCTCATAAAAAAGAGAATTATCAGCAAAATGAAATCCTAAAAAGATTAACAATTCAATATGCGTTAATTCAACAGAAGAAGAGCTAATTTTACCATCATAAGGCCTTGAATGATCCATGGGCAGAGCTGCAGGTAAACCAAGTTACTAAGTATTAACATATTTATCATTGTTTTCAGTGACTTATCGATATTTGTAATCAATTTATGTCTGTTCGTTTGTTGTGCTCGCCCACAAAATAAAGTATATTCTCTGTTATCAATAAGAACCCTCAAATAAATACAAGCAAAAATAACAATAAGAAATAGAACCTAAGTAACATAAGGAGAACTAATAAAAATAATATACTTATATTAATTGAGAGAAATATAATCTATAGACAATTAAAATATAGTTATTTAACTACTCTTACTCTTAAATCTATTCAAAACTAGACATCCATTATAGTAAAAGGATCTCTTAGCACATTCTGTCCTGACGCTTGGTAAATGAAGCACTTTGCCTTGTAACCCTACTGACAATACCCTTATTGAAAATGAAATAGTTCTTAACGAGCTGAGGTACACGACCAGCACTACATTTCTTAACTAGCTAGATTATATACTTGCTTATTTCGTCTTAATCTAAAGGTTATCTTCATAATAATACGTGCAGCCCGCGCCTTTTTTCAATAAGGTTAGCATTAACTTTCTCACAACATTTCCAATAATCGTATCAATAATCTAAAATCGGTAATATAAATGACTTAAAAATTATATTGGAAGTATTCATAGTCAAATTATATTGCGTCTTGAACTGTAATTCCTCTATGGAAATACCATTACTATTTCAGTACTTCGTTTTGCAACACACATATATGTTAGATTTAGTAATAGATACTTAATGGATTGTCTCACGAGGGTCTTCCTGTCTCACAAATGTAAACTTTGTTACAAGGAGGAACTGCTTTCAATAGAATTGACGGAGTTGTGTACAAGATCCCTTGCAGCGAATGTGACAAGCTTGACATTGGTAAAACAGGAAGACCACTGCAAGAGAGAGAGTTAAAGAACACAAGAGAGACATTTTATTTGTTTTGTTATCCTGGTTGGTCGCTGCGTTTTTTGTTGAAGTATTTTCGAGAACGTCATCGTGTTTGATGGCTACCAACTGACTTTCTCCTGTTTTTAATCAAACCCTACAGCAGCTCATAGCCTATCATCGGATGACAAAATTAAATTTTAAGTTTCGTTTGTTTGTTTGTTTGTTTGTTTTGTTTTTGTTTTAGTTCTTAGTGTTCTTAATTGTTTTTGTTTGTTTGTTTGTTTGTTTGTTTGTTTGTTTGTTTGTTTGTTTTAGTGATTTAATTTATAGGTTTAATGTAGAGGTACGTGCAATCTAATTACAGTTTAGAGAAGGCTCCATTTCAATACGTCAAAGCAGTCGTACTTTTTGCAACATTAATAGTAAAGTAATGTTGTCTATTCCTAATGCATTTCACATGTAAAAGTAGTGCCTAAATCGATGCTTTATGGCTACATCCAAAGACTAAAAGATCAGAGGATTCAACTCAGTTGTCCAATCAACTTACCTTAATCAGTTTGACTGAATAGAATCGCGTTATCCTTGCAGTTGAATGTGGATGTTTCAAAGCTATATGTGTAACACTGGCCAATGAAACTACTGGGATAGGTTTTAAAATCCAGTATACGTAGTAGAACTAATTTTGTACTAGCGTTTTGGTCCGCCTTGATCTATTAAAATGAATCAGATAAGCGCCGAAACCTGTAGTACCACAAAAGGTCCTTGATATTTATCTTAAAAATAAACAACAACATTATTAAGGAAGTGGTAGTTTACTGGCTTAAACATTAATGTATAATTTTAATTACGTTTAACTATTTCTTGACATCCCGTGTTCTCAGTGCCGGGAAGTAGCGAAACTTGTTGGTATTTTTTTTTCTTTTTCTTTTTTATTCCTTGACTTAATAGCAATTTTAGCATTATGATTGGCACCTCTGATTATTGTTTTAGTAGAAAATTCTTTTCTTTAGTTATTTGTTATTTCTATTGCTTTATTTTAAATGGAAAACATTGATGACTTGTATGTTTCCATTCATCCAATCACATGACTACTTACCAATCAACTTCATCATGAATAAGCGATGAACACATTCTAAAAACAATTTAATCACTCAGAAAGTCAGGTAAAACTTAAATTCCCCCTGTAGTGTTAAGCCGTTTTGTTTTGTCTGGAGAGATTCTAGATTGATAACAAGTGTATTCATAAGGTAAGAAGCTAAGTATTTTGATAATACATGTAACTTGTGTCGTCACCTAAGATGGATGGGATCGTAATGATCAAAAGATACGTATTAACTTTATTCCAGTTTTTCCCGAGAGCTTGTTGCGCGATAATATAATATGCTTGAGAGGTAGGTTACAAACTTGAAATGTTCTCTCTTTTTTTAGTTCGCTGGATTCGAAAGAATCCGTTATTTCTGCATGTAGAATGCTGGTATAAAACCCAAAGAATTTCATGAATAGTACGTGATTATTAGGAATTATCAAAAGAAATTAAAGCGAAGAAAGAAACAAAGAAAGAAACAAAAAAGAAAGAAATGAAGAAAGGAACAAACAAAGAAACAAAGAAAAAAGTGAATGAATGAATGGATAAATGAATGAATGAATGAGTGAATGAAAGAGATAGATATATCTTCTCTTTTCCCGTACCTGCATGTATATACCAAATAAGCAGAATTGCCAAACGGTGAAGTATTATGTGTTTTAAACGCAATTTCAAAATTTTCCAATTGTAAGTCATATCTTTTGGTGAGTGTGAGACATTAATGTAAATATTTTATACAAAATCACTTATCTCTACGGGGATCTAACGATACAATAGGCTGTTGATGAGACAATTTTTAAATTGTCGTTTCTAATATATTCAGGTAGAGTTACAAAACTGTTTCATTTTTAAACACCAAAGCGAGTCTCTCTATTTTGATTTTGGTATACACAAATAGAAGCGACTGAATAAAACTGAAATTAATAGGACGTCGTAAATGTTAAAAATAAAGTCTATTTGGTCTAGCAAGTATTAATTTGACAAACAAAAGAAAAGAACAAGTAAAACGTTTTAGTGAACGACATCAAAAAAAGGTAAGTGAATCTTTTATTGCAACATAAAGTCGCGTTGCCTTCAACATCGTGAGGTCGAATCATTCAGCACAGCAAAGTATGACATGCCATACAAGCTAGAGTGCAAGTCAATGTTAAAAACGAGCAGTTAATAACTTACATTTCAATGTTGGTTTCAAACAACATTTTGACATGCTGAAACGGCTTTATAGAAATTATATGTCTGTTTTATATATTATATTTTGCGTGTATATTTGCTCAATTTTCATCCTGGAGGTTCCTAATCCTCTCAGGTTTCTTTTTTGTGGGTTTCACTTGTTTTTACTATCGTAATTCAAAATTTTTTTCAACTGATCTGAGGTACATGAAAAAGTCGAGCTCTAGAGTTCCAGGAAAACGGAGGTGTTTCCTTTAACCTTTTTAGGTAAAAGTGGAGCTCTATATCCATAGAAAATTAATTAAGGGGGAAAAAAAGCATGACAAAAATTTGACACACTGCTTGCCCGCTCGCTGTTCGTCCGCCTTTTGCGCGAGATCAAATGTTTAACAAAATAGGAATACTTTGACAGCGCGCTCAACACGAGCTTAAAACGTGCTACGAGCGCGTGCCCAAAATATCCAAGAGAATATTTGGTTTGTTTGAACCTTAAACAGAAAAAAATGTGGGGATTGATCGTTCCAGATGTTTAAAAAAATATGAACATAATAAATTTATGCCACGCGGACGTACCCTACAATTACCGACAGTTAGGATACGACATGCATTCTGAATTCAAAGTACTCGATTACTAGGACTTTCCGACTACATCCAAAATTCCGTCTCTCTCCAATATGTATCTGGTCTCATTAAAACTGATATGAAAAAATAATTTTTAGTGCTCTTCGATTAGAAAGCCCATTTTTTCACTATACTGCAGAGCTTTTCTATGAAAATGATTTACAAATTGAAAACTTCCAGTATTTGGATTGGCTCGCCCTTTGTGTATACCAAATGATACCCTGTTTTACGTCATCCCATTTACATTATGAGATTTGAAGTGTTTGTTGGGAAATATTGAGTCAAATCAGAAGACGTGAAAATATTTTACTACGCTCCATAAGAAGAATTGATTTTCAAAAAATATAATATTTAATTGGGACTTTAAGAGCATATTTTTATCTTTCCGGGCAATTTACGAATTCAATGTTCATTGAGCCGGTCACTGAAAAGGAAATCATAGAAATCGCAAAAGAGTTTCATTCTGGCAAAGCAGCAGGGCATGACAACACTTCTATATCGGTCATACAACAGACTATTGAGCTTATTGCAAAACCGCTAACGTTTATTATTAATGTGTCTTTGTGAAATGGTATTGTCCCTGATCAACTGAAAATATCACGTGTAACTCCGTTGTTTAAATCTGGTGATAAATTTATTTTTAGTGACTACGTACAGACCAGCCTTACCAGCATTTTCAAAGATATTAGAAAAAGCGTTCTATAATCGTTTATTTATGTATTTTACGTAAAGATACTTTGTCTTTCTATGTTCAGTACATATTTAAGACTGATTAGATTTTAGATCGTGTCCCCAATTACTGTCACCACGCTGAAGAAACATGACAAGTAAATAAAGTTATGTTATGTTAATAGTGACATTTCATTTAAGAATCATGCCGTTTTAGAAAAGGCAATTCAACGGCATTTGCTCCGATTGACTTGCATGATAAAATTGCTGTAGGAGCGGTCTTATTAGACCTGTCTAAGGCTTGTACTGTCAATCACGATTTTTTCTTTAGAAAGTTAGATACGCGAATAGATCTGGACTAGATAAAAAGTTATTTCTCCAACAGACAACAATTTGTATATTATAACACATCATCATTTTTGAAACCTAGTTCATGTGGCGTCCCACAAGGGTCAATATTAGGTCCCTTGATGTTTTTGATTTATGTTAATGCGCAAGGCATGAGCATGATAGAAAAACGTTTCAGATTTCGGTTAAACGCTGCGTGGAATATTGATTTAGATAGTTCCAAGTCAAACTACGTATATATATGGAATATGTAAATAGTTCTAGGTCCAACGACACGAGTAAACAGTTTTGCAATGTAAATTGGAGAAGCCTCGAATATGAAGCACTAAAAGCCTAAAAAGTATGAATTCATAATCATGTCTGATCACTGAAATGAGTCGAACAACTTATGGAAGATAAAGCGTCAAAATGCATGGCTTTGCGTGCCTTATGAAAGACCAAATGACAACATTCGACAGTGAAACAAACAAAAACTTTGCCGGCGAAACTCAAGCCACAGAGGCCAAACCTCAGTTTAAGGACTGAATTGTAACTAGCAAAAAAAATACTTGGGTTGCAGTCAGGCATATTTAAAACATGAAATATTTAAAAGTTGACACTGACCTAAAATTTACAAATTGAACGTTTCGGTTTCGTCTGAACCTTCATCAGCAGATGTAAAACGTAAATGGAGTCTTTGTGCTTCTGAACATTACTTAAGACCCTACAAACGTTCGGCACGTGAATATTCGTTAATGGACCTCTTGTTCTTAATAGAAAAAGAACAGATCACGAATTTGACATTGATAACGCGAAGATTGTCGACCAATGCCAACAATGGTCTGGGCGTTTGTTTTTTGGACAGAAGCTTGGCATTCTATTAAGAACAAGAGGTCCATTAACGAACAGATTCACGTGCCGAACGTTTATAGGGTCTTAGGTAATGTTCAGAAGCACAAAGACTCCATTTACATTTTACATCTGCTGATGAAGGTTTCAGACGAAACTAAAATGTCCAATTTTTAAATTTTAGGTCAGTGTCAACTTTTAAATATTTTATGTTTTGTAACTAGTAATTCTGTCGCCTTTCTTGTGCACTAATACTTTCTTGTTTTCACACGCATTCAAATTAAGCTTAAATATATGATATGGGAAAATTTAGAGAAAAAGGCTATTGCTTTAGATTCCTGTGATCAAGGTGCGGACGCGCGAAAGTCCATAAAATCTCGCACATGCGTAGACATTTGACCGTTATGTTTCTGTTGAACATTAAATTTTACATGAAGCAAGTTAAAAAAATCCTTTGGAAGATAATTTTTATAGTCTTGATTGAAGCTGATATTAATTGTTACGACCAACGATAGCATTACTCGATGAAACATTAATAACGAGAATTTGCAAGTTATGATCATTGATATTTTATCGGCACCGGGAATTCAGGCTCCAATGTTTTATTGCGACTTTATGCGTTAAAGGAAAGCAACCATATTTAACGTCGGTAACTCGTGACAGTTGTACACTAATGAACACGAGGTCGACGATACGCATTGTACTCCCTCTCTCTACCAGTGCTCTGTTTTAAGGGTATTTGAATTTAAAACTACACATGCAGAAAGGAAAGAAGTCGAAACAAGGATTACAACACGATTTAACCTCACTTCTTCACCTTTTCGTATTGAACATGAATTCCGAAAGTTGCCTAGAAAACACTTCTACTGTAAGTTTTCAGCTCTCATATAGCCATTGGCTATTTTGAATGAATTGTTAAATGATTGTGGTTGGAGCCTTTAAAGCTATTTTTACCCCTTAAGAAACCTCACATTAAAAAGTAAACAGTCAGCTAGAATATCACTGAGTTGTGTAAAAGAGAAACATTCTATTTTGCCCCCTTTCAAATCTCGAAAGACCTAATTGCACAACGATAAGGAATACAAAAGTAGTTCAACAATTATGAAGAAATTCATCCCTATAATTTTATTTTAATTCGATTGATAATGAGCTAATTTCTTGGATTTTATTCAACGTTGCTGTTTTTGTTAATCACGAACACAACGCAAACTTTAGAGGCATTTATTAAACTATTCAATTTTGCTAAATTATTTAATCAGAAAACTTTCCCACTTATTGTAAGAGGGGTATTCAGGAAAGGATTTTTCAAAATGTGATAGGGCTGTTTAATAATCTCTCCTTTAAATGATAATTCTCTATGGCTCACCAAAGATGTCTTCAGTTAATGAGTAGAACGTTGCTTACTAAGTTATGAGATTTCAACGAATTTCGTCAAGACGTCGATCGGTGGCCTCCATTCTGCCATTTTTTTAAGGGAGACATGACCACCATGGAGTATTAGGAACTAACTATCTATCTCCTTAGTGAAAATGGCTAATGATCAACTTACATGAGACTTTGAATAGGAAACCAAATTAAAAATTTGATATAGAAACATAAACTGTAAAAATCTTTTTTTGTCAAACCAACTTTCGTACAAAGACTGCTGGTGAGAAAATGTGCCGTTTAAAGCAGCCGTGTTCATTTAGAAATTACTTTTTTCTTTTGTAATTGGCAATTTGTAATTGTAATTTTACGGTTAAAAAGGTAATTGGCATAAAATTGATTTGAATTAAACACGAGAAGTTGCGAGCGCGCCATCCAGCCCGCAATACATTTTGATGAGTTTGTTTCGAAGTCATGGGTTCTCGAGCTTACCTTTAAAATAATGTAAGAAATCAAGATATTGCTAATCTCCAGTAAAAGATAGTATTGATTCCCCCTCTTTTTTCTGGATATCACAACCGAGTAAGGTCGCTTTTCAAGATTTGGCGTTACGCATGCGAAGAAATGCTAGACATTTCTCAATTGATCCATTTGGTTTGCTATTGATCAGTGATACTTACTAGTACCTATATAAAAGGGGAACTTCAAACCACAGCTACTAACAATGATTTGCCTGCAGAAGAACCACGGAATTTTATCTCATCATTGATCATGTTAGTTAAATGAACTTGCAAGAAAGTTCTAAAAGAGCCACTTGAATGCGGTAAGACCACGTAACGCGTAATTTGTTTGCAACGTGGAATATCTTTGTAAGTTAGACCCAACCATGGATGGTTTACAGACGGTCAAGACTGATTGACCCAATCCACCCAAAGCTGGTATTGCTTATCAAAGTGGTTTTTGGCTCAGGTTTAGATGTAATAGATCAAATACGAGTACGAGTGTCTCATCAGCGTATCAAACATGGTCACGGTAGTGCTTGTTCTTTGTTTTATACTCATTAATTATTCATGAATTTGAGAAGATTCCAATAATGACCCTTAATTAAATATAATGAAATAATGAGGTCCTACATTGTTATATAATACATGTCAATCAAAGTTAACCTATCCATAAACCACTCCTTATTAGATTTTTTGTACTTTGTCAACCAAAACAAAAGAAAGACAAAACCCGAACTAAAAGAAAATTCTTTGGTTATACGTGAGTTAGTTTATCTCCATAAAAGGAGGTTGCTGAGATTGATGTGATCCATATTTAGCTATACAAAAGATTCAAAACTCGGCTGATTATTTAGCAGGATTGTCAGATACCTTGCTGGTATCGATATACCAGTCAGGATCAGCATGGGTTTTCAAGTATATATATACACGTTGAACTATGACTTCACGGGTATGTATTACTTTAAAGTCAATTGTAAACCACCTTAATAGCAATTTGACAATAATATGCAGTGTGAATCTTAAAGATGAAACAACATTCTTGAGCTGTTTTTACTTAAAATACATGAAACTCAAGAATGTCGTTTCATCTCATTTTGTTTAAGCTTAGACAATGATAAACGGCAATTCACTTTATACATTTTCACTGCTAATTTAACCGATAATTTAGGAATTTGTATCCCGCTATCTGTGGTTTATTTCGGTCTTTTTACTACATGCTTTCGGCCATGTGAGACTTTTGTTACGAGGAAAACTGACGCTATATGTCGCGCCCACAAACTAATCTTCTCTGAATACTATCAGTTTTAGTACTTAAAGTTATCATCACTGGAATGAACAACGTCTACAATGCTCTCACGTAGCCTGTTGGCTTTACCTCAGGGCCGTCTAATCTCACGGTAAAAGGAAAATGGTCATTTTCCTTCCTTCTTGCCAAAAGATTGGTCAGCGGTCTATTCATTGTAAGAGCAAACATTCTCGCAAACTTAATAGTTCAGTGCACTCAGCTATTTTCCTTATCTTGAATAAGCACACACTTTCTGATAAGTGGAAGTCTTTACTGCACCCTCAGATATATTGATAGCTTAGGTGGAGCATTTTGGTCAAGGTCATCAATATAATAGGCTACTTGATGACTACGTGGTGATATTAGAATTGAAGACAATCTCTACTTGACAAATTTTTGCCCATCCTAAAGGCAGCGTTGCCTGTACCCAGAGCTTCATTCACCACATGTCCATTCCTGCAACAACTGCGACGCAAACCAATTGTAGGAGTAAAATTAAGTTCTACTTTTAGACCTGCCGCAGACTCGCGGGATGCAAGGTCACCTTGGCCACTGATCTTTGTTTTAAATGGCTAACTCCAAGAAAATTTTGAAGAAAGCCGAAACAGATTTCAAAACACGTGCATATTCTTTTGCCATCTCTCATGATCAGTTGCAGGAAATGGAAGCTGTTTTGTAGGTATATTATTTTGCTGCATGCCAGAAACGTAACTGAAAAACATAACTATAGCTATGTATTCTGAATTATGCGGTTCGTAAATGGAGGACGCCATATCATATGTAGAATCCCTCAACTATCGGTCTTTGGACCCCTCAAATATTCTGTCTTGTCAATGGTATTTCTAATAAACTGGATCGGCTCGTAAGATTCTTTACCAATATATTAGAAACTAAAGTAGAATCATACTAGCTGTAGGTATACTGTACCAGTTTTAAATTGGAGATGCTACATGTACATGTGGAATTCCCCGAGTGTCGTTCCTTGGTCCCCTTTTTATCCTACTTTACATCAGTCCGTAATAAAAGGGATTTCATAGGATTTTGGTAACTGTGTAAAAAGCTAGTAGGAGTAGAATTACAGTTGTGTCTCACTGTATCAGTAAGCTAGTTGTCAAATGTTTACAAATATACTATTTGACAAAGGAAATGGATCACGGCCCTTGAAGCTTTGTTCATCCATCTTGTGCATCCGTCAGTACTCAACACCTGCCGATGGGATGGTTTTTTGAGGTTAAATTTGATTGTTAGGTGCGTGTTTGTTCAGTATAGTCGTGGCTTATTTGACAAAGGATTGCCATGACCATAACACTGAAGACCGTAAAATGGATTTAAAATGTAGAGTTAAAGTTTCAAAAAAGTGACAAATGTGGTATAATAAATAGATTTGAGGCCATACGTATATTTTTAGCTACTGAATGTTAAGTCCTTCTTACAGGTATACGAACTCATCACGAACTAATTATTGTTATCCCCTTCTTCACTAATTAAATTACTTTCCCAATTTCGTTAGTTAAAATACACACTAGTCCAGTTATTCTTCTCTTCGCGCGGCTCACTGCTTTGAGTACTCACGTTAAAATTTCGCACCGAATTGTAAAGTGAAAATTTAACCACGATATCGCGAAATCCAAATCGTTTTAATTTTGAAATGATTTCCTAGATTATAACTTTGATTTCAACATATCTTAAAAGTTCTGATTTAGTTTAATTAGCTTGGTTATTTTTGTAGATTAAACTCCGATAATCAGTTGAATCAGGTTCAATTACCTCCTGCTTTGTGCTCGTCACTACTAGTACTTGGAGGAAATCTGGCCGTGGTTTTATTCGTAATTAACCAAGGACGTTGAACTCTTCTCTATAGAGATAGAGTTTTGAAGCGGTTTAAATGGAGAAAAATACAACAGATAGTCAGCGTGAATCACAAGATGAGAACTAGAAAGAAATAGCAGAGAAGTAAGCCGCAGAAAATCCCATGGGTATTATAGCTGTATGAAAAATAGAATCAAAGACTGAAATTGGGAAGAGAAAAATATGATAACTAACATAACAGAAATTAGTTGAATTAGACGAATAAAAGAAATTTAATTTGAATTTAAACAATTTGGCCACATTGCAATTCCTTAACACAAATTTTCATTGATTCCACACCATCGGAAAAAGAAAAAAGAAAAAAAAAAGAACCAAAGCAATTTGTGGAAACCGTTTAAAAATGCAATGATTTCTTTTAAATACGTCGCCGTCTTGTATATATCAGGTGGTTATTCCATGGTTATATATCTTACATTCAACATCGTTGCGGTGCATCAATAAGGACGTTGAAAGGAAATTTCTATTATTGGTCGCCAATTTCCTCGGTATTTTTATTCCTCGGATTATTGTGATTTCTGACACAATTTGTGGGTAACTGATTGATGTTATAAGGTTTGTGGGACTTTTTTCTTTCTAGTAAAGAGTATATGTATTCGGCCGTAGCATTCTAAATGAATCTACCGAGCGGATCGTGTATGTTTAGAAGGCAATACACAATCTTAACCTTGTGAGTTGGAACGCCCTAGGTTTAGCAGCCTTGAATGACAAAGCTACTTTCTTGCAATAATCGTACCTTTTGATCATTTCAGAAATGATTTCATTCGTTGGTCGCAACCATATCCATCTGCCAGGCATTTGGTGAAGACGTCAAGACTTTTAAAGGTTTGTGAACCGAATATCTTAAACGCTGACCATCAGTGAAAGAAACAAATCTGACGAGTTGTAATCCGCGGAAAGCCTGCAGACAAGTTTAAGCGAGCAATAGATTTTATTACAAGATAGATCTAAATATTTTATGTAGTTACAATCTCAATAAGGCATTTCATATAAGTGGTGCAAGAACAGCCAGTGAAATCATTGAATTTCAATAATCTTTCATATACGTAGCTATTATTGTCTAGTCCGCACAATAAAACCATTGCCAGGACTATTTGAACTACTGTAAACGAGGGAACATTGAAGGAAAGCTAGTGTCTGAACTGAGGCGTTTCATTTGAGATGGTATCAGTAACTACGCTGATCTAAGATATCAACAGAGGTGATACAGATACCAACAGGACGTTTGCGTGATCTAATACCCCGGTCACATCACGACAAATCTACCATATTCACACCATACTGGAAAGCAAAATACGCACTGGGACATCTTAAATAAAGACTATTGCAGATTTTCATGTTTTAGCCAATGAGATGGACAGTTTAATCAAGTTTAAACAATATCACAATATTAAGGGTGTGCTGACATATATTGTTGCTGTGCAACGGTTGCTACATAGAGTCTTGTTAATATTGAATTGAATTTAGAGGCATTTTAGAGCATTTTCAAATTTCCCTTGCAACGGGCAATTTATATATGTCAGTACACCCTTAACATATTTTTTGCATTCTTCGTCGTTTGCTGGCCTACTTCTTACTCGGATCATTTCTTAAAGCAAGTTTAACCTGAGAAACAAGCCGAAACATGCAAACAATTAGATAAAGAATTTGAAGTTGGTAAAGTGAACAGAACGAACAAGAGATGGAGAGCGAGAAAAAAAGATTACATAGTAATCGCTAAACAGTACTACTTTTTTCTCTTTCTAAAATCTGCGATTATGACATCACAAGATTAACTTCTGGCTTTGAGATTCAAACTAAATCGGTACCAATTTCCCCTTGCTACAAACGGTCTGCTTTCTTCGACTTCCGTTTTACTAGAATGTACGTACAAAGAGATTTTCTAAAGAATCGCAAAATAATCCTTACTACAAACCACTTAAAACTGCCCCCCATGGTTGATTTTAATGAGCGTAGTGGTAAAAAGATGATTAATAATTTATGTTGCTTTTAACACTCAATGTAATGATGTCGTGTAGGCAATTGTGTTGCTAAAAATTCCCGAGGGAATTGGTACCTTGATCGACAGTTAAAAGATTTAAAATAGAAAGTAGTGTAAAAGATCTCAAGACTCATATAGTTTTGAATTAAAACTGCCCTAATGGATTCTCCCTCTCACCCTAATCCCTCTAGATTAAACAAGCAAACAAAGAAACAAAACAACAAATACTGACACAGACAGACAAACAAACAGACAAATAAGCAAACAAACAAACGAACAAATAGATAATTAAACAAACATATAGACAGACAAACAAACAATTAAACACAAAGCAAAGAATTAATAAACAAAAAATATACAAACACACGAATGAAAAAACAAACAAACAAACAATTCAAAACAAAGCAAGCAGTTAAATAAACAAATGAACAAACAAACGAACAAATATGTCGCCTTTTAATTCCTTATCCTGTTTTGACGTTAGCTATTTCACTTAATATATACTGTACTTTTTTGTTGTCATTATAATGTACTTTTCTTCGAATCCTTTTCTCTTTTTTTTTTACATTTTTTACGAATTTTCAGTCATTTTAGGCAGTCAAATTTTGACCACACTTTTAATTCGGTTTACATTGTTTTGCATGCCGTTTTGTCTATTTTTTACGTCATGTTTTATTTATATTTCTACTTATTAATTATTTTCTGTTTGTTTTCATTTTTGCAATTCTTGTTTATTTATAACTGTCGCAATGTTGTAAAGGCTGGAGATGAATACAGTTTCTTCTATAATTGACAAGGCTGGAGATGAATACAGTTTCTTCTATAATTGACAAGGCTGGAGATGAATACAGTTTCTTCTATAATTGACAAGGCTGGAGATGAATACAGTTTCTTCTATAATTGACACCATAAAATCCACCCATGCCTAGATGACCATCTTTGATTGATACCATGTACCCCATTTAGAACTACCTTGATTTCCTTTAAGATGGGAAATAACAAGCTGACTTTGCATAGCTAGTAGCAATGGTATAACAAAGGATTATTGTATGCTGGTTCTTTAGTGAAGCTTAAACTAATGTTTCTCCACTATTTATTCGGCAGATTCCACTCTGCCATCTTGTCGATGTGGTCTTTCATTAATCAGTCAAAACAATTCAAGAAACTGTCGGATCAAAGGTTAACAGGCGAATATATAAAATAACGATTGATACACTGGACAAAACGTTTAACTACACGTTGATGCAGGTTTCTCTTAATGTTCAATTTTCAACTTAAGTTATAAATCAGCTAAAGTTTCTGCACTATCTTTGATTTTGCCGAACACTGGAAAGGGCAATAATAATAGGGCACGAATCTTTATACAAATTGCTTACCTAGACTTTCTATAATGTAATAAGTATTCTACATAAATAGAATAAATATCTATTATATAAACAACATGTTTAGCCAATCGGAATTTGGAATCGTAGTATCTCGATTTGTATCAGCTTATAACTCACGCTTGTATCCAACCGGGTTATTGTAAAAAAGTGTCCTGGATGATCAAGAAAACAGAATACTGCTGGAGTGACTTCTATTTACCACATTCTGTAGATATTCGTGAGTTGAATCTTTGGCGGAGGTGACTGATCTGTTTAATATTGAAACAAGCCAGTCTTTTCCAGCAGAGCTTCCCTTTGTTAATGATGAGTTTTTAGTTTTATGCATAATGGCCAACTGCTGTGAGCCCAAGTTTATTACCATTACTATCAGTATAATTCTCAAACCTTGATATCGAGAGGAGAAAGGATAAAAATGTGGTTGTGTAACTGTGATGGGTGAAAGTATCGGTTCTAATCGATAGGAAATGACGTGATAATTAATAGTTTGAGTGGTTTACAATCTTGAAATGATTAACACGTCGCACAGTTTTCTGACAGCCATGCCGATCTGCCTTTAGGAGCTCTTACTGTTGGTAAAATTGCTTGCTGATTCAAGATAAACGCTGAAGACGAAATTCAGGATTTTCTCGATGGATTGTCAACACCTTGTTTGCCTGTGTTCTTTGGTAGTTATAGGGTTGTTCTATGATGAATGCTTAGCCATCACTACGAATACAGGTGAGTACATTAATCCAAACAGTTGCACGTCTTAATAACGATTTCCTTTTGTGAAAAACAAAGAAATAATTTATTATGTGACAATTTTGTTTTTAATCCCATTGAAATTCTGAAAAAGGTAACATTACTTGCAAAAGTTCAAAATCTGTCATTATACGTACTTCGTCTTTGACAACTGATCGACCATTCTGGGGGTTTTTTTTTTTTTTTTTTGGTTCAGGTATGTTATTGAAAATAAAATTGTTTAAATTATACCATCAATTTACACATTATGGTTTGATTTCTATGTACTGCCTTTCTTGATGATACTCTGGATTTATTGGTTAAGTAAATGTGTCACTTGTTAATCGATTTTCAACAAAGGCCAAACTTGTACTCCGGACACGCGACGAACGAAACGTTTTTGTCCTAGCGTTTTAGATTTCACTGTTAGCTTGGCTGGTTTATACAGACTAATCTTTAATACAAATAGAAACATTTGTCAATATAAGTCTCTGTATTCCTTTCTAACCGCAAAATATATACTCCTAGTCCTAATCTTCTTTGCTTCTCGTTGCATCACATAAAATATTTTGCTATTTGCTTTCTAGTAGCCTACAGATATCTATGACTACCAGAGAACCACTCATACTACAAAACACTTGTAGATAAGTTGGTTTCCGATTCAGTTGACCAAGATAACCAAGATAACATTATCTTAGGTTCTTTAAAACATATTGTAAACATAGTCAACAAATTAAAAGAAACATTTATAGATGGTCTAAAAAACAGGCAATCTATGTGATTCGTTTATTTTGGATTTATTTCCTTTCTTTCTTCACCCTATTCTTGTGTTCTTTTTAAAGCTCTTAAATGTGATCTTGACCTTTTGCTAGTACTCATTTGCATTAATTTTACTGTCTAGAAAGGAAATGCATCCCACCTCCTTAAAACCCTTAGTGCAAATGAAAGTAGATGGATTCGATTAAACTGGTTTCATTCATTTAGACATAGAGAAGAAAATGCCAAGCTGACGAAGCCAATTAGAGAAATAATAAATAAAGACCCAGCAATAGTTTGAGAAAAAAACGACGGATGATCCATCCTTCCGAATTGAATGAAAAGTGTACATTTCAATGGTTAATTTGGGCAGTTGATTTGTTGTATAATTACGTATAGGTGTGCTTAGATATTATCAACTAGGGCAATGTGTAACACGTTTTGAAAATATACTTAGTGGAAAATAATTATAGCAAGCCTTAGATGACACAAAACTAATCAACAAAAGTACTCATCGGAATTCAATTTTTTCTCGGTTTTGTAATTGCATTGATTGGTGGCTTTATGTTTTAGCTTTTTAACATGTTCTTGTTGATTATTGTAGCATTTGGCTGTTTTATAATTTTATCTTTCATTTGCAGTATGTCCTCCTTTTCCTTTATTTCCACACTCCCCAAACAATGTGTCTTTTAATTTGGCTAAAGTTGATTCTATCAATTTATTTCAATTGCTTAGAAAAACAAATAAATTAGCGCTTGTACGTATTATGTCGACAGTGCAGGTAATATGAATTTTTATAAAAACCTCTTTCTGGGTGTGGCGAAGGTGTTTACATTGACAATAATTGAAATAGTTTAGTAAGTTTAATTCTTATGCCTTGTTATACAACCAAAATTAGAAACATGTTATGTAAAGTAACGAAACAGATTTGAAACTGTAAAAGTACCGATAGAACTGGGCGTATTCTGTCAAGATAAAGAAGATAGCCTGATATACCAGTTTACGTATCCACTGATAGTATATCTACAGTTCAGATTTAAGTCATTTGTATATGTCCGGCAGACGAAGGTTTGACACGAACCACTGGATAGTAATCAGAACCTGATGATGCATCAAATCATCAAATTAAAGACACAGTTTCAGTACTAAAAGAAACAAAAATGCCCATTTTTCACCATCTTTCGTTCTTCCGAAATTCAATGTTTTATATAGGAGGTAATCTAATTGTAATGATAATCCTGTCATGCGCATATAATGAAATTTTGGCGAACCTAATTTTGTGTTTGTGTCTGCCACTGATTGTGAGTCTACTTATTTGCCCAACAGATTCCGCTTTAATGAACTTTTAACTTTACAGTGGTCACTCATTGAACTAATCAATGTATCCAATATGGCGAATTTCCTTGTAGCACTTTTCTGTTTGCGTTCACATTTGTGTGGTATCTTCTGTTTTGGGCGGACAACCTGCAATTCCTCACTGTTTTATTACAGTCCGATTTTCTTTGTTAGATCCAGACAGAGTGCGAGGGAATGTTTAATTCCTCCACGTTGTTGAAAGTAAAGTCAAGGTTATCGTGATGAAGGCCAAGCTCACTCCTTATTATGAAATCAAATATCAGTTACCTAATTTCAAGCTTTGATAAACATAATTGTCCACTATCAAGTTTACCATGATATGCGAAAGCGGAATCGATTAATTGATGAAACATAAGACAGCGTCAGTTGTATGCAAATGAGGCGCTTCTATGGGTATAGTACGTTCTGGGGTGGCCTTCAAAGTATTGAAATGAAAGCACTCTTTACTACAATCGCCGACATAAACATTTAAGACTGTTACAAAAGGAATATACTTCAACAGCAAGTTAATAAAGTTGTAATTTCATTCACTCTAATTCTAAATATCCCTCCCCCTTCATGGATATTATATATATATACCAGAAGTTAACCCATGTTGCACACGATAGTGTGCACCATCCTCAACGAATTTTTACGACTTGTCTTAAGACTTTTGTCGCCTGTTGTAGCTACTAATAACAGTGGATGTCCATTTGCAGCACCCTCGCCGACAGTTTCAACTCCAACACACAGTGCAGCTACAGTGGATACAAAGACACAGCCTTTTTATTCAAAAGGAGGTATTCTGCGACCTTCCAATGTAGACAGCGATGAAAAACGTTTAAGAAGAGATCTTTTTGACGGTTATGATCCAGCTTTAAGACCCGTTTTTAGGAAAGAAGACAATGTGACAGTGATACTGGGAGTGTCTGCACATCAAATAATTGATGTTGTGAGTAAAGCATTAGATGAACTATTTTATTAACAAAACAATGCAAACAAAAACATCATCGAAAGGTCTGGACTCGCGCTGCAGCATTCTCTAAAACATTGCACACAACACAGTTACACCGTGTATCCATCCCTGCAATGTTGCACGTAGTAGCTAGAACTCAATCCTAAACCTGCATTTTAGGGGTAGACACACGGTGCAACACTATGGTTGACGTTGCAGAAAATGTTGCATCGTGTTTCAGGGCCTTAAATGGGGACCACGATGAAATTATTGAAGTAACGTAGTGACGGATATAAATGCATATGAGAGAACTGTTTGGAATTAAAAAGCCAAGAGAACAATAGAATTGAGTAAATGACGTCACTTACTAACACTTTTGTTGCTTAATTCAGTAATAATTTCGATTTCTTTTCAATATGAATAAAATGTGTTGCTTTGTGATTATAAAATAGTAGGTTCAACTGAGTTTTTACGGATAGCATGAAGTGCGTTTGAACGCATTTTCTCTTCAAGACGGCTTCGTGCTGACCCAGTTTTTAGGACATCTTCAAATTTCGTCGTCGTCCCACTTTAAGAAGATACTCTAAGAAAAGAATATTCTCGGAGAAAACAAGTCATGTAAGTTTGTTTGACTGTAGGACGAAAAGAATCAAATAATAAAAACAAGTTTATGGATACGTCAGGTAAGGTGCCACTCCAGAATTTTGTCGTGCAGTTCCTTTCTCATAACTGTGATCTATCTAGTAAAATATTTACTGCAATCAGTCAATCAATCAATCAATCAATCAATCAATCAATCAATCAATCAATCAGTCAACCAACCAATCAATTTATTTATTAACTTTATGGCCTTCGAGTAAGTTGCCCTTCAATCCGAGCTAGCTAGAGGCTCATGTATAAAACCTATGACAAAATTAAAATGATAGAAATATACAAATAAATACCACAAGATATATAATACATAACATGAAAAAGATAAATATATGAATAAATTACGAAATCGACTTAACATTGTGTTGTGATGCTAACAGATCTGGTATAATCCTTTTCTGAGATGGAATACCAGTTACTATGGAGGAATTTCAGAAATGAACGTTAATCCAAGTCAAGTGTGGAAACCCGATCTTGTGCTGTACAACAAGTAAGGATCGATTGTCAGTGACCTCGCCCACAACGCATTACATTTTTGTAGCTTTTTTTTTTTTTTTTTAATCTGCTACAATCACTCTTTTAATTTCTAGTGCTGATTCAAGTACAGACGGCTCTTTAGAGAGCTTCAAGACGAGAATCAAAATTTCAAGTGATGGTAAAAACATGTGGCTGGCGCCTGTTATTTTCTCAAGTTCTTGTAAAATCAGAATACAGTATTTTCCCTTTGATCAGCAGGTATATGGTATATTGAGGTATTATGATTAATATTATTATTATATAAATCATTATTGTTATTATTATTTAGGTATATATTATATCAAGGTATATATATTATATTAAGGAAATATGCTACATTAAACTAAATATTACATTCAGAAGGTGCCGCTACATGACGTAAAAAGAGTAAATAGCCTGTTTGAACTTGCAGTATAACTGTCTATAGCAAAACAAGCTGTGTTCATGCTTACATGTGATCTCTTTCCTCAAAATCTTTTCACAGGACAAACGATGGTGAATGCTTTTGTTTTGCCATCAATAGCTCTCCAAGTCTTCTAACAAATGAAACTAAACGCTTATACATCAAAGAACTTCAAAGCATTTATATCAAAATGTACTTTTTTCTTTTCAATTTTTAGTTTTGCAAGCTTAAGTTTGGATCCTGGACATTTGATGGTTTTCAGTTAGATATGAAGCCCGAGGCCCCCTCCGCTGCTACTGGCAAATTTCAGGATAACGGAGAATGGGATCTACTTGGTGTTCCTTCCAAACGAAACGTGGAATACTACGATTGTTGCGACGCTCCGTATCCAGACATCACGTTCACCATTCACATAAAACGACGAGTCTTGTTCTTTCTCTTTAATCTTATTATTCCATGCTTGGTCATTGTACGTAAGTGGAGTTTTAACCATTACCTGACAGTAGTTATTGCGCATGCTTGTCATTATGGCCCAAAGAGCTTTATTAGGCCGGATTGTGGGACACGCACGTCACCTTATTGACGTGTTGCCCCGCGCTTTTGGGTAATCGTCGAGTTTCGATAGAGACCACTGCGCTTCCTGACAAAAGGCACAATTATGGAGGGTTAGCCTCCTTTTCAAGAAAAACCAATGAGATTTAAGTCAGTTTTTGTTTATTGTCAACAATTTAAATTATATTGTGAATAATTTACTCTGATTGTAGGCTAACCCCGGATTTGTCTGTGTGGTTTAATTTTGTAGCAGTATCATCAAACTTGAAAAAGGTCTTTTTTGCTCGCTGAAAATTATGCATATTTACCATACATCTGTATACGATGCGCCGAGGTCGTCGTATAATCAAAGGAGACTGGAATGCGTTCTGAAAATACCACAAGAGATAATCGATTTATAATAACTGATTCTTGTTATTTCTTTAATAGTGCTGACGTCGTTATCTTTTTATCTACCTCCTGATTCTGGTGAAAGAATCTCAGTTGTTATTACCAACCTACTAGCAATGACCGTATTCATGTTAATCGTTGCCGAACTTTTACCGCCGACGTCCGACGAAGTATCGATTATTAGTGTCTTCTACTCCTGCTGTATATTCGAGGTCAGTCTGTGATTCAACGTGATTTAATTCTCGGCGGTACGACGTAATTACTACGATATTCAGGCTTTCTTAAGGACTAATGTCCCAAACCACCCATGCACTCTGAATTGACGCGTTGGTGTGGGTATCTGCTTGGCAAACCCTCGTAATAGTGGGGAAAAGGTTCGCGCATACAATGTTCTTAAAATTTCTCCCATTTGATCCACTATTCCCCCCCCCCCCCCCCCCCCCTCGAATAAACGACTGGAAATTCAAAGCTAATTTGACCCTTTCTTTTTCACGAAGGTTGGGATCGCTCTTCTTGGTACATGTGTTGTCTTAAAGTACCATTTTTGCAGTACCTATGTACATAAAATGCCCAACTGGGTTCGTTGTGTTGTGATTCAAGGCTTAGGGCGGTTGTTCTGTAAGCTTCCCAAAGACGCCAATATCCCGCCATTTTGTAAAACTTTGACTAAAGACCGCGGTAAACGAGATCATTCTATGACAGACGGTCTTATGCCTCGCAACGATTCCCTTTCTCACAGAAATACCCTTAAAGACCGTCGGTTTATGGCACTTAAAACACTGTCGAATTCCGAACGTGGATCAAACGCAAGCATGAACACTAAACTTGACGAGGACACAAGAAGTCGTGGCACACCGTACTCCACCCACAAATTAGATGACTTGATGAGCGAACCTGCTTGCGATCGTAGCGTTATTGCACATGCAATACTTGGCAAACAAGAGATTATGTCGAGAAATTTAGAAGTCCTGGCGAATTCAGCAAAGGATAACGAGGAAGATGCAAAAGCTAAAGAAGAGTGGCAGCTTGCGGCGTCTATTTTGGACAACTTCTTCTGCTGGGTGTTTCTGTTGAGCATTGTCATCTCGTCATTTGTTTTGTACATTCGCATAAGAGAAGCAAGTTTGATAGATCAAAGTAACGCCGATTAACTGCTCAGAGTCCCTGATGTCGTAAAATGGATCACGTGTACATGGAATTAAGGGGTTTAGGATTAGAAACGTCACATGGAATAAATGAAGAAATAATTCTTTAGTTCGTTCAAAATAGACAAAATAAGTTCAATTAAGTGATAGATTCCATGGGTGCTACATGGTGTATATACAGTGTATATACAGCAATCAATCTGATGCATATTGTGATTGGTTGAATCTTACATTGCTGTGAGAAAGAAGGGTGATATGTTGATTTCCTAGGGTCTTGATTCAAATGATTCGGGACATTAATAATCTACATTGGTTGGTCATTTATTAATGCCGGCAAAATTCTTGACCATGTCTTATTTATCAATTACTCAAATCCATACAATAAGAATTGCTTTATGCTGGTATTCACTAGCGACGCAAGCACTAGCAAAAAAGAAATTCTTTTATCCCTGTACTTGCGTCGTAGTGAAAACCAGGCCTTGTAATTACATTGAAGAGCTGAATAATAAAGCAGGTTGTCTCTCGGTTGAAGTTATATTTCTTTTACTGTCTGCATGCCTTCGATTCTCTCTCTACAATACCTACACTAATGGCTGTGTTTGTTTAAAGTCAACTGTACATGGATTTTACAAAAAAAAGGTAATTGCTTAATTATTCCAACCTACCTTTTAAGATCTTCAGTTTCACTAAATTTGTCATTTTTTTTTCAGAAAAATACCAACATTTTCAAACCAAACACTTCTACCGCAAGAGACACTGTACTCAAATAAGTTTTCATCGAAAACATGCTATAGGTGCTCACGACTATTGTCAGTGGCAATAGTTTGCTGAAAGTACGCAGGAAAAAAAGGGATTTCTTATATGAATCTCTAATGCAAGAGACATATAAATTGTCGATCGACTTCAGTTGATTACCTTACTTTGTACGGATTACACTAGACGACATAGCGTCATTCAGATCAAAAAGTCTTTCTCGTAGCCACTTTATTGTTACTCTGTTCCATTTTTAAAAGAACCAATTGAAAATTGAACATCGCATTTTCGCTTGAATATTTCTTCTCTGCGCAATAAACGAAAAAGAAAACTTTCCTTCGGGCAGAGGTTTCGCATTTTTCTTGACATAAATATACAAGGCTGTTGCCGTGAGTCATTCTTACTGGCATTTATCCTACGCTTTGCTCTAGCAAATGATGCTGTATTAATTGCTGGGTTGCATGTGATGTCAGGGCAGCCATCTTGGATGAACTTCAACAAAATATCATTAGCGTCTGTTTTTTGCTCATCCGTTTTGTATTGCATTGGAAAGGTTGTAATCCATCAAGACTGAGGGAGGCAATGTCAATTAGCACAGAGAGACGGCAACTATAAGACCTCTAACACAACGATAGCAGGTGAAAATGTATGCATGATAAGGCAGTGAATGAGAATCGTTCGTTCTTGATCTTCCTTCGGTCATCATTTTCTTTCACCTTAATGTTTAGATTCTGATTGTTTCAATTAGTGGTCACATGGTCGACGTATAGTATTTAGTATATATAGTATTAGTAGTTATATGGTATTTAGATTCTGATTGGTTCAATTAGCAGTCACATGGTCAACGTATAGTATTTAGGTTCTTTGTCAATTGTCTGTTCAATTTTCACTTAAAGGTTTTTCACATCTCCACACCATTTACAGATGACTGATGTACAAGGACGGATGCAACGTTATAGCAATTCGAAACCATTCAGAGAATAATTTTGGAAAAGTATCGAGTAGAAACTGAAGGCCAAAAGTCATCTCAGGAGGGGATACGCAGGTATTTATAGTCATTCGCTGGCCGAAATCCGGCACTGCAGCAGATAGCGTCAAATTAGACGCTGCATGTAATATAACGTGTGATGGATGGGACTGAAGATCTTGTGCAATTTCCTCTGCAATTTTTCCTGGAAATGTCATCTTTTTTACAGGGTTTTTTTTTTGATAGTTTTTAGGGACTATATACTTTACAATTGAGTCACCAATTATTATCACAGAACGCTGCCGCTCTTTGTTGTTATTAGAGGTCTTGAAGGTATAATTACCCTGTTGATCTAGTCGATCGATTTCATTTAAGGTCTCGGAGGTGTTACCCTGTCGCTCAAATTGCTCATTTTCACGAGATGTAGAATTCGGTGGAGAGAAATTGGCATTACCAGTGTTTGAACCGTCAACATGAAAATGTTAACCAAGAGAAAATCAATTAGTGAACTAGGGAGAAATTAATGTAATATCTGATGAAGATATGTTGGATTTTCATGTTTTAGCCAATGAGATGGATGGGTTAAACAATATAGAATTAGCACCTTTCTCCATTCCGTGCATTAGTGATGCCTACCTCTTATTCGGACCCATTACATTACTTAAGGTGGCTCGACCCAATTTTCAAGTAGAGCTACCAGTCGTCTTTGAGTGAAAACTGTGTGTTCATGAGCAGTCTGATAGTAAATTACATATTACACCCTTACCAGACAAAGATCAAAGTTTATGATGACGTATGTTATATGGAGATCGGCGCTATTATGGCGACGCCTTAAAAGAATTCCCCTTTTTACACATTCTCGAGTTTAATGAGTTCTAGGCTTATTCTTGAAAAATGCTCTTGTGATCTTGTAGTTAACTTCATTGCCTTTAGCTCTAGCGAATTAAATCAAATTCTGAGAGAGCGTTTTCGAAATATCATCGATGAGAGATTTTAACTGCAAAAATCGAGCGTAAACAAAACAACTTTTTAAATCTCCTACAATTAAAAAGAAAGTAGCACATCTAAGTTAATTTTTCATCTCAAATTGTTATAAAGATATCAAATTTGGCTGCCGAAAGAGACGAGAGAAATCACATTAATTGATATTGAGAAAAGTGAGCCGAACTCATGTATATGGACATGCTGAATTTGCTTCTGTTGCCCAAATTTCGCTCTATTGTTACATAAACTGCAATACTTAAAGATCCCTTCGATAAATATTGTTTAAAAATTAGTATGGTTTAGTTTAGGTAATAGTTGATATGATATAGCGTTTTCAAATTCATTGAATCATTTTACGGCTGTAAAATATTAGCCTCAAATCAGTATATTTTTCAGCCGGATACAGTGGTCGACAGCTCATTAATGCATGATGTAGCTCTTTTGTTTTAGTTTGTCATGTTTTCGTGCATTCTAGCACCTGATGCAAATTGCGGAACGTTTCAATACTTTCCGATCACTCTTCCGAGATATGGTAATCGCTAGAAAGAAACTTTTTAACTGTACATTTCTTTGCAGCATGTCAGCACATCATTCTATTTTTACTTTGTCTCCCCATGATTCTGCTTTTGACGAGTTTCCATCTGCAGTTGTGTGACAAAAAGTTTCTTTCCTTTTTGGCATTCTTATGTATATTTAGTTTTAGCAATTACCATATTTCGGAAGAGTGCTCGGAAGGTAATGAAGCGTTCCGTAATTTGCACCAAGTGTTGGAATGCATGAAAACACGACAAACTAAAACAAAAGAGCTACATCATGCATTAATGAGCTGTCGACCACTGTATCCGGCTGAAAAATATACTGATTTGAGGCTAATATTTTACAGCCGTAAAATGATTCAATGAATTTGAAAACGCTATATCATATCAACTATTACCTAAACTAAACCATACTAATTTTTAAACAATATTTATCGAAGGGATCTTTAAGTATTGCAGTTTATGTAACAATAGAGCGAAATTTGGGCAACAGAAGCAAATTCAGCATGTCCATATACATGAGTTCGGCTCACTTTTCTCAATATCAATTAATGTGATTTCTCTCGTCTCTTTCGGCAGCCAAATTTGATATCTTTACAACAATTTGAGATGAAAAATTAACTTAGATGTGCTACTTTCTTTTTAATTGTAGGAGATTTAAAAAGTTATTTTGTTTACGCTCGATTTTTGCAGTTAAAATCTCTCATCGATGATATTTCGAAAACGCTCTCTCAGAATTTGATTTAATTCGCTAGAGCTAAAGGCAATGAAGTTAACTACAAGATCACAAGAGCATTTTTCAAGAATAAGCCTAGAACTCATTAAACTCGAGAATGTGTAAAAAGGGGAATTCTTTTAAGGCGTCGCCATAATAGCGCCGATCTCCATATAACATACGTCATCATAAACTTTGATCTTTGTCTGGTAAGGGTGTAATATGTAATTTACTATTAGACTGCTCATGAAAAAATAGTTTTCACTCAAAGACGATTGGTAGCTCTACTTGAAAATTGGGTCGAGCCACCTTAAACCTGCAGATGTTAGGTAATGACAAACCGTAAACTATGAATCGGACGAAAAACGTCTCATTCAATCTTGGGATCTCGCCTTTCTCTAAATAATTCGTGAATTAATTTGCAATCCACAAGCTAAAATCGACACATGAGTCAGGAAAGTGCTTTATACAGGAACGCGTTGCACTGTTTTGGTCGTGATGATATTTTCATTTCAGTTCAATCATTGTTATGAATAGACTACGTAAAGGTTTTAAGCGAGGAGTTCCATCTTTTAATTCTTCATTCTGATGCAAATACATTATCAGCTCATTGATATCAGATCTATGCGATACAAGATCATTCAGACTACTATACATATGACTTTCTTTGCTGAATTTTTTAAACGAAAACAGTTTCGGTCTCTTATCAATATAATTTGTCGTCATATGGTGTAATGCTACAATGTTGATTGAAATTTAAAACAGTATTTTGAGCAAATGAAAATTCAAGCAGACTTATGTTGCCATCATATCTTTATCAATATTAATGTATTTAAATGTGCTTGTCAGTGACCCTTTACAAAACTGTGGTCACCACACTGAGCAAACGTGTCTGTTCTCTGTTTTACTCAATAGAAGACATTTGATGATGTAGAATTTCAAAGGACTGAAAACTTACACTTGTAAAAAAGAAAGACTAATGAATTAATCGAAGGGAAAGAATGATGTGAATGTAAAAATTCAAGGTAAGCATTAACATTCTTTCTCCTTTATTAGTTATGTCTGTAATATGTGTTCGCATGTGGGGAAGGCTTTCTTATACACATTAGCTTTTAAACACCTTTTTAGTCATGCTTAGTATAACAAAAAATTAATGTGTTTCGTGAAAGTCATTCAAGGTTACTGTCTTCTTTCATCTAAAATTACGTCTAGAAAACAAAAAACAAAATAATCAAACAAACAAATAAATCAAATGACAAACAACGGAAAAAGGAATGAGTTCGAAATGAGAACTGAAATTTCATGGCGTAGCTTACTGTTAACAAATACTTAGATGTATGAACTAAATCAATCGATCAACCAATTACAAAACAATTATTGAAACCGACGATGTGACAAACTTTTAATCCCAGTCAAGACTGAAGCAATTTCCTTGAGATGACCCGTTGAACGCATACACTTTCCTTGATTGTACACAGTCTTGCATGGCAAGCCAATATTTATTTCCCCATTTCCTCGCGATCAGGATATCAGGCTAGATGATGAGTGCAGCTGTTTGTTATAAATTGAATTTACTAACATATTATTTTCAAGATTATTTCACTTTCAATCAAGACGAAATGTACAAGTTGGCTTTGCTGATTTACATTTGGGTAATTATTGCTGTAACGTCAGCTAGAAAGGAAATAGGTAAGAACAAACGTTTACAGTGACACTCAAGTAAGTGAGTGAGTGAGAAGATTCGAAATCTAGGAGTGAAGAATAAGCCATGTCAGCAATTCTAACTTCGTTTCTCCACTGCACTAAACAATTAAGTATCGTTTCTTTGTTTACTGCAAGTTAAGATGTCCATGCTAGATTTACTTCTAGTAGAGTTTCCCTTTTTAACAATAGTTAAGACCCAGGCACAAGACGCAGCATTGTTGTACATAACGTTGCAGGAAAACTCACAGGAAATGTTGCATCATGTGTCCAGGCCTGACGGCTTCATCAGACTATTTATGTTTTACACCTGTTCGCTGTCTTATGTAAGCTGTTCCTTCTATGCATGATAAAGATGAGTTAACATCTCATTCATTCTTCTACGTACTCAACACACGCACTTTTACGCTACAGAACAGGGTGCTAATCAAGTGACTAAGCAAAATACTGCATCATCTGAGTGCCACGTAAGTTTTAATAAAGGGGTGTTTTCTTTTCTTCGAAGCTATAGACAAAGATGAGGCAAGACTTCTTGATGATGTCTTTGGCATAACAAGCTATGATAAAAACTTACGGCCTGTGATGAAAAAGAGTCAAAATATATCTGTGACGTTTGGCCTGACTCTGAATCAAATCATGGACATGGTAACTAAACTCAAACAACATGATCGTTACCATTATATTTGTTGACGTGTCATTATACTCATTGTGTTTTCGTACATTATTCACAATAGCGCCAATGGATCCCCAACCCCCTACCAATGCACCTCTGTTGCTGGTCACAGAGAGGTTTCAGGTAGTGGGTACCAGACTTTCATATAGCAACATTGCAGAAGGGGGTGGGGCTGAGGGACTAGCCCTACTACGGGAATGGTTTAAATAAGTATAGCATTATCGTTAATTGTTCATAACCACTCAAAGAAGTGCCTTCTGAGTTATCATCGAAAGGATTTTGCTAGGTATTTAAATGACTGACTTACCACTAGGCTAATCAACTGAGGGATTTGGAAGACAAAATAACCTAGTGTATCGTGTGAATGGACAGTATATTGTTGTGCAAATTACATGATCCATTGGCGCAGCTTGGAATACCTTGGACTTTGGTATAGAACTGGGTTCAAGCCCCACCGCTTTTATCTTTTTTTCTTTTCTTTTTTTTTTTTTTTCCATCATGATTATTTGTCTGTCAGCTTTGGTTCTAAATTAATGAGGTAGCAAATTCCTTTTCCACTGAAATAAGTTATCTTAAAAGCTTCATTGCTTTCAACAGATAGAGAAATACGAGATTCTACAACTGAGTTTATATGTAAGACAGGTAAGGAAAGACAAATTCACCATTAACCATATGCACCTGACTATAGTTTCTGTGTATATTAATATCAGGGTCTTTTCATATCTGGTATGTCTTGACCATATCTACACATAGGGGACTAGTATTAGTGTCCTGTTAAATTGTAGATTTCCGACCCCTCCCCTCCGCTCTCTTCCCCAGTCTCAAGTCGCCATCGTGTTCCATCTGGTTCTCTGCATTTATGTGCAAACGAGATATCATTCAAATATATTTGTAATCTTTTTAAGGCCTGGAATAATGCTTTTCTAACATGGAACAAATCCGAATATGGCGGTATCGAGAAAGTAAATGTTGATCCTCGTGAACTCTGGAAACCGGATATATATCTTTACAACAAGTAAGAACCAATGATATCAGTTGTATTGTCCGCTTTAAAAATATATATACTGTACTATTATAAATCTATATATTGTACTATTATAAATATATATATTGTAGTATTATAAATATATATACTGTACTATTGTAAATATGTTATACCGCCCGGTTGGCTTAGTTGGTTGAACGCCGTTCTTCAGTGCGGAAGGCCGGAATTCCCTGGTTGGATCAACAGTAAGGGTCTTTAAATAACTGAGGAGAATTAGAAGGTGCTGCCTTTGTAATTGCATTTGCAAATGGTTAGACCTTCACGTCCTCTCGGATAATACGGACATTAAACTGTAGGCCCTGTCTCCCATCCCTTCCTTAACCTGTATATGGGGGACATTAAAGAACCTGTTGAACTATTCGCAAAGAGTAGGGGATTGTCGCCTGGTATGACAGTCTGTACTTGTAACAAACACTAAGCGAGCACATTCACATGGAATTTGCGCTATACAAAATCTAAAATGTCAAATTTTAATTTTATACTTTTTCGTTCAACGACGTGGAAGAATTTGTCTCTTTTTATGATGAGGACAGGAGGTTTCTCATCTTAACATCTATTTTGGCTATGTTCACAGTGCTGACAGCAGTTCCGATGGATCTTTGTATGGGTTTAAAGCTAAAATCAAAGTTTCTTCAGATGGACGAAACGTTTGGATGGCTCCTACTATCCTGACAAGTTCCTGTAAGATTAATGTGAAATATTTTCCATTTGATCAACAGGTACGTAAATTCATCATCACCATCATCATTATCAACAACAACAACAGCAGCAGCAGCAACAACAACATGCGCGCCATACACTTTAGATCTAAAGAAATGTTTACACGCGGACATTATTTAGATGTCAGGAAAAATAATATAAGTTCTCCGCATTTGGTCTTGACTATGTATAATTTCTATTCAACTTCTCAAGAATTGCAAGCTAAAGTTTGGCTCGTGGAGCTACGACGCTGCTGGTGTAGACATCATTGCAGAAACCCCTTCTGCTAATCTTAAAGACTACCAACAGAATGGAGAATGGGACCTGATTGATTTTCCATGTAAAAGAAATGCCAAGATGTACGTGTGCTGCCCTAATCCATTTACTGATGTTACTTGTACACTTCAAATTAGAAGGAGGACTGGGTACTACTGGTTCAACCTGATTATACCCTGTATGCTGATAACTGGTACGTGTTAGTAATTACATAGTAATTGGCATATTACGCGCGCTCTATTTGGTCGAAAACCGCATACGATCACACCCATAGATGAGGAGCATTTTTAGGAGCAAGTGTAGCTCAGTTGATGTGTTAGTGGGCGGCTTTCTGAAGCGAGAGGTCCGAGTTCGTTTCCAAGTCAGCTCACAGTTGTTTCGACTTCTTTCCATTCTGTGTAGCTTTAAGTAGCATTAAATACCCTTAAAACGGAGCACTAATAGAGAGAGAGGGGGGAGGGGGCTTCCTGTCTCTAGCTGAAGGAACTACCGAAGCTAAATATAGTGCTTTACCTTTTACCTAGTGACGTCACTGAATTTTACACGCGCTCTTATTGGTTGAAATGTTTCGATAAAAATTATATAAAACAAATAGATTCTATTCCACTTCTGTGGGTCTGCACTCTAACAGATGCACACAAGATCGTCAAAATGTGGAATATATGAATATATTAAATATATAATGCTAAAGAGTATTTACATCATAAAATTCAAAATTTATAATGCTAAAGAGTATTTACATAAGAACCAAATCCATAATTTTGTTCTCAAGTAAATACTCTTTAGCATATATATTCCATTCTAGCTTTGTGAATCTCACTCTGGAGATGGCAGTCGTACTACCGAATTAACATGTCAGTAAAAAACTTACAAAAGTGTCGTTCTTTCTCTTAGATTTATTGTACATTTGCTACTTTTACGTCCACGCTGGTGAGAACCATAGTCACGCCCTGCTCGATCGACTTCGTCTGGTAGCGTCCTTTTATTTTGTTCTCACCACAATTTTGACGTCATCTGTGCATCTATATCAAGTACAGATGCACGAAAAAGTGGAATCTATTTGTTAATTGTTTTGACTTAGTGCTCATGCCATAAGATGACTTTCAGTATATCATCATCATCATCATCATGATAATGATAATGATAATGATAGTTATGCATGTATATCTCGACTAGGTTTTGGTCTTGCGTCAACACTAAACTACCAAATACGTTTCTCGTATGTATTCACGAAAAACGAAAACCTGTTCAATATATGTCGTATCACTGATCAAGAAATCTTACTTTTTTACCATCAACAGCCTTGTCCTTGATGTCCGTTCATCGTTACTACTGAATCAGGAGAGCGTATTACCCTTGTAATAACCAACTTGTTGGCTTTGACAGTCTTTATGTTGATTGTAGCTGACCTTTTACCTCCAACGTCTGAAGTTGTCCCTCTAATAAGCATCTATATCACATGTTGTATCTTTGAGGTAATTATAAGAACGTATTTGATCCACTCTCCACTGTAGCCCAACCAAAACAACCTTATTTATTAAGATAAAACAAGACGCTATAACAGCGATCACTTAGGCTACGAGGAAGCCTGAGTAACAAAGCTTGCTTGACTCTGTCTACCACAGAGTCTTTCTAGTGTCACATTATGCAAATGCAATTTGTGTGAACAATAGTTTCTAAGTTATTTCTAACTTAACTAAATTTAATTGTTTATTTTTATCTGAAGTACTAATAACATATTGAATTGGAAAAGTAAAATCCATAAAGAGAAACCATAAAAATTAAATCTCGGGCTTGCACGGGGTTCGAAACCCAGTTCTTCGCACCAAAGTTCGTGGTTTTCGAAGCTGCGCCAGCGTATCATTGGTGTAATTTGCACAACAATAGACGATTCACACGATCACGAGACAGACGAGACACATTCACATGATACAGTAGGATATTTTATCTTCCAAATCCCTAAGTAGACCAGTTAGCCTAGTGGTATGGTGCACTCATTTACGGCCTTTTTCCTTTTTATTTATTTATTTTTCCTTCCCTTCCGTTGATTTCTTTCAGTTCGGCTTTGGATGTTTGCTTCGGTTTTAAAAGAATTTATTTTGAGAATAACTTTTTTTCACACTTACTGGGTAATTTACCACTTTATCTTGATCAAAGTCAACCCCATGTTGCAAAGTAGGTTTGTGCCCCATTCAGAGGACTTTCATCTATTCCTTGTCATAATGCGCTTTCCACCATTTCGCTTGTACGCGCAAATGTATTAGACCGAAAAACAACTGCCCTTTTTTCTAAAGTCTTCACACTTGAATTAGAAATGTTCCTCACGCATTTGCTATAGTTTAAACTTATTTTGTGAAATTAAATATATAAATCAACAACTGAGCGCTCTATTGCATATTTTTCAAGGTTGGTATAGCCCTTGTTGGTACGTGCTTTGTTCTGATGTGCTATAATACCAACCCAGACATAACAGAAATGCCATTTTGGATGAGATACTTCATTTGTCAAAAACTTGGCAAGATTTTAAGAGTGCAACGAATTAAAGACAAGAAAGGTAAACAAGAAACACAAGACGACGATAGTGATGGACCGAAAATAGCGCCACGAAACAAGCTATTTGGCCTTGGAAGCTTACCTGTACCAAGGTGAGTTTTCCAGGATCCAGAACAGACCTAGTTTTTCTTATGCAGTCAATGTCATAAATATTTCAAAGAAATCTAAAAGACAAAAACTTTTAAAGCTTCAATAGGAAGGCAAAAATTGTAAAAGACACTGAGTTTACACGAGCGATTTTGTCCGAGGCTGAGTGGATTGAGTCGTTTTCATGTAGACCAGTACAATTCATTTACGTTTACATCAGTTTTTTCAGTCTTTTCTATCGGGGATGCATGACATGTAGGTCTTCTCGTCCTGTTAAAAAAAGTAGTAATTACTTTTTACCGTGACGAAATCTCAAATGTAGACTACAATGAATTTCTCTCGCAAAATAAGAGCATGTACATGCACTTATTTATGCAGTGAATGAATCTTTTGTCAGATCAGAGACGTATGAAAAGCTGTACAATACAGCTGCAGGAGAAGCAACTTGTCAACTCTGTAAAGACAAAAAGGAAGCTGCCTGTGCGAACTCACGACCAGCAAGTCAGTATTTCCAGGAAGCTGCAATGTACAGATTTCCTGAGAGTAAAATCTTGGGGTCGAGCTCCAGTCTTGCGGGCTCCCTGTGTAATGAACAACTCCCCGAGTGCCGAGAAGGTTGTCCTTGTAATTCCTTATCACCTATATTACCTGTCATTGGGGCAATAGTCCACAGACAAGACCATATTGTAGGTGGTATTAAGAAGCTAACAGACAATCTTAAGGATGAAGAAGATATGGGTGGTGATCGTGACGAATGGATCTATGCTGCGCATGTCATTGACAGATTACTGCTGTACATTTTTGTTGCATTATTGGTTACTTCAACTCTTTTAATATTTACCATGGCTCCTTCTTTCGACTAGAAGAACCTTCCAAAATTTAGATGGAGTACTTGTGTAGATAAACTGCTGCATCTAGGATTGGTCTGGCGTTATATATAACATATGTTTTTAGTCTAACAGCAGTTAATAGTACAAGTACGAAGAGAGTAGCTCAACGAAAACCAGTAGTTAAGTATTTATTGCTCAGCACTGCATGTGATTATAACAATGATCGCTGGACATAGCGGAAAAACAGCTAAGCGGCTATTTTCATAATTTTTTCATAAACTGATAATGAAGCATGACAAACAGTAACTGCTACACTTCTACTGGCTTAAGTAAAAACCGTTTTACAAAACCTTGTGACGCTACAATAAAGCTTCGCGGGGATATTTATCAATACAATGATTTTTCTGCTGATCAAATTGTCACCTCTCTCAAAGTACATGGCATTATATCTCAGAGACGCATGTACCAAATTTTGATATTATTTGATATTTTGTTCTTTGTGTCTAAAACAGCTTGTATGCAAAATATTTAGCTTTAAAACCCTATGGTGTCCTTATAAATGGAGGCTGTTAAACGTTTTTTCCGCAATCACAAATGGAAAATAATAACTAATGTGAGTTGTCACTCTTCGGATTGATTTACTTTTATGTACAAAATCTTTGATCTTCAAAGTAACTTGTGTATATACTTCAGTTGATCGAACAATAACAATACCAATGAACACACCACTTTACCATTTCATCTCAAAAAAGAATAATATATATCGCAGTATATATTTAAGTTTTACTGAAATATTCGGTATTCGGTAATTTGTAATGATACTACGTGTTTTCAGTCGGCAAATACGCATCAAATAGAACCAATTTTAATTTAACACTAAAATAACACTTTCAGTTTCACAACCACTTACTACTGAAAATATGATATATTTATTGAGAAAGCATCTTTGTTTTTCCAACAAACAGTAATTTTTTGTGAACAAGCTTTCAATTGAAATCAGGAAGGTGGATTAAAAGCATTAGACGGAAGTGAAAACAAACTTGTTTTATGGCAACAACTAAATCAAAACTAAGGCAAAAAATATGTTGCTTTTTGGACTTGCAAATAAATCTTATTTATTTATTCAAAATATTAATAATTTGTTGGTACATTTATAAGTGGACTTTAGATTTTTCGTATGTTTTCCTTGGCTTTGTACAAATGTCAGTGTGATGATTAGAGATGTTGACGAGGCTATCTATGGCCAGAGGCTCCTGTTTTCGCAGAATACACACCTACGTAAAATAGTTTTAGTACTTGAACACATACCTATATTTTGAAAACATTTTCTCTAGATAAATGGGCATAGAATGTTCTTCCTCGATGTCTTTTGCATTCTTTGTATAGTGATAACAACAGCAGAAATGTCGAATTTACAACGGAGTAAAATGTTAAATGCAGGTGAAAATGCTCGACTTAGTAAAGTCACCGATTTACTTGAAAAGAAAAAGACAAGTTTAGAGAAACAGCTCGTAGACATACAAAATACAAGACGACTTTTTGAAGCTAACAAAAGATCAGCGTTGCTATCAAATCAGAAAACACGAAAAGCTAGATCTCTCAGTGTTGGATCATTTGGCCCAGCAACAAATATTAGCAAAGATACGATGAGCCTTCCAAGACTTTGCGCGGACTCACGCCCTCAGAAGACTCAAATAAGGAGGGTGTCGCTTCCAGCAAGTCATCGATTTGGAAACAGTGAACCAAACAAACCTATGAGAACCCTTGGAGAAATTCAGGAAGAACATTCTTGGTTATCAAAAGAGGTGCTAAAACTACCAGAGATATCAAAAGCAAAATCTGAGTCTGATTTACATGACAAATACAACCAACACAACAACCAAACCAAACATGCGTTCGATCGTGCCCAAAGTTCATCTTCTTCAGAGATAAATGCCGAACAAACTTGCAATAATACTGAGAGCAAAAAAATTGACATTCCAACAGTTATATGCCATCATGTAGGTGAGCAGAATAACTACAGTTCATCAATAAGGAAAATCAAGGCCCTGTCATTAATAGAACTAGAGCGTTTGTCCAGGACTGAGGACGAACTTAACAACGCCATGATTGGGCAATTTAAACGGATTGGCGAAGCTGCCCTTGGTAAGTCGTTCTTGCGAGGTAAAAAGGCAAAGTCAATTGAAGATATGGGAATAGCTGGAAATAAAGGTAATTGCAGCTTTTGCAACACTTTTAAGATATTTTCCAAAAAAGAGGTTTTAGCCTGATCGCACAATAATCAAATATCCCCGAAAACTTTATGCAACAAGATGTTAACGCTAGCTAATGTGCTGCATGTCTTAAACTGGATCGCCGTGGATTTTTTAAGTGTTATTTTAAATCTGTGAACATGCAAGACGGTATGGTAACAAGCTACGATCATTATCAAAATTGTTGGAACGGTTGGGTTTTTTTTAATTCGTGCGTAATTTATTGACAAAGGATTGTCGGTCCTTCACCACACCCCTAAATCAATGTTGGGGTAGATAACCCGCCCAACAAAGCCTCCTGGTTACCCTAGAAACAACAACATTGTAAAGGGTGTGTACATGTTGGAGGGGGCATGAGAAATGGTTAGATTCCCAAAGAAATGTTCAAAATGTTATCGTGCCAAGTAATTTTGGCAATGATTGTAGATTCTCACAGTTCGCTGTATACTCTGATGGCGCTAATCTCGCGCGTGCGCTTTTCTTGTCATTTGACTTCTCTTTGTGCGCGGGGGTGGGAGCAAATTGTCCCCAGGGTTCACTTCGTTTCTTGTTTTGTGTCATTTCGTTCTAATCAATACTCAGTTTTTAATACCCATAGTTTTTATAGCTGTCTCTTTATATATACGCTACTTTTTCTTTTACATCCAGACGAAAGATTCATTTACTCTCCAGACGTCAATCACAAGCAGAAAAAGTTCGAGAAGTGCAGTTGCAAGACGAAAAAGTGATGCAAGTGCACACAGGAAGCGATGTTCCAGACGAACCAATAAAGAATTATTTGATACCTTTGTCAAGAGAAAGACCTAAAAGTTGGAGTGGGACTGGGTTACCCTAAGATTCTAGGGAGCAAAGGATGGTACAGTTGGTTAGTGCGCGGCCTTCGGTGCGAGCTTTAAGAAGCTTTAAACTACTTAATAATAATAATAATAATAATAATAATGTATTTGCTTGGTACGCATCTAAAAATCTCGATGCGTTTACAAAGACTACTTATATATATATACATATTTAAAAAAGAATGTAAATTATAATTTAAAGAATGTTTCAATTAAATGAATTTTGAATATGTTTCTTTAAAGAAAAATGTTTTGAGTCTGGTTTTAAATATTTCAACTGATGCAGAGTTTCTAATATTTTCCGGTATAGAGTTCCAGAGTGTTGCGGCTGCGTAGGAGAAGGCACGCTGGCCATAAGTAACTGTATTTATCTTTGGAACATTAAGCAGTAACTTGTCAGACGATCGAAGAGAGCGGGTAGGTCGACGAACATCTATAAGTGCAGATAAGTAATCAGGTGCCAGGCCATTCAAGGACTTAAGGATTTAATTCACTTAAACCCTAAGAATGTGAGATCCGGGAATCGAACTCTGGACCTCTTGCACCGAAACCACGCACTAACCACCGTGCCATCCTTGCTCCTGCAAATCTTCAATGAGAGAAATCGCTAAATCTATTATTCCCTTAAAAGCGATGACCTGTATTGAGGTATACTGTAATGAATTTGTGTGATAGAAATTCATAGCATTTATATTACGTGTGTACTTGTTCACACTTCCTTGATTAGATCCCTTATCATGACATCCAGCAGAGATGTACGTTAGCAAGCAAGCTGCGTTCATGTGGTTAGTTTCCCAGAATTTGTGCATCACTTCTCATCGTACTATGGAAATTCGAGGATAACAAAAATTATAAATAATAGGTTAAAAATCCTAATATTGAACTATGAATATAAGGATTACTAGCATTCTACATTATTGTACGTACCAGTTTGTTTGTTTTTGTTTTTGATTTTTTAGTTTTTTGTTTGTAAAATTTGAAAATGCCGATTAAATCAAAAAGCAAATAAATAACTAAAATTAACATTCGCACAATCGTAAAACGAAATTACCCATGGAATTTAATGATATATAATTATGCATTGGCCGCCACTGCCGCCGTTACCGCGTGATCCTTCCTTGGATTTTGAACCAGTATATGCAATGGTAACATGGCCGGGCACATTATTCATGCAGCTTTTTAATGAATAATGAACCCTGATCTATAAGCCCATTTTCGTCATATTGATATACGTGTTATAGAGTGCTACTCATGTTCACAGTAATCCGCCGGATAAATTCAAAAACGGATATTTTTTATACTGTTTGACATTTAAATATAATGTAAAAGTAAATTAAAGCACTATATTTAATGTCGGAAGTTCCTTCAGCTAGAAGCAAAGCTAGAAGCTGGACTCCCAGGAAGGCGACGGTGCGCTCATTCTATCCCCCCCCCCCCCCCCCCCCCTCTCTCTCTCTCTCTCTCTCTCTCTCTCTCTCTCTCTCTCTCTCTCTCTCTCTCTTTCTCCGATCCATCAGTACTCCGTTGTTCGCTGAAATATGTCAGTGACTTCACTTCAAGACATGAACCTATTTGTGCAATAAGTATTACACGGAAAGGAAAGAAGTCCAAACAAGGATGTGAGGTCACTGAGGATCGAACTCGGGACCTCTCGCACCGAAAGCCGCGCACTAACCAGCTTTCTCTTTCTTCGTTCTGTTTACAACAACACAAAATGTACTAAAACTTTTACGAATAATTTACAATGTTAAAAATTTGATGAACCCCCACTAGCTAGTGTATTAGAGTTTTCCGTGCAGACGTCATTCACCAGAAAACAATAGGCAATGTGCGCAAGAGCTTGCATAGCACTCTGGGAGTTGGAGTCCAGCAAAAAGTCTAACAACGATTTCTAGCGACCTACAAGCATTTTGTAACATTTTAATTTTCTTGTGCTAAAATACTTTTATTTTCGGTTAAAAAAAATAACAAAGATAGGTTTTTGTTTTTATTTCAGCGGGAATGAAAAAGGACTCATCATGCTTTGTTCTAAAAAATAACGCTCGTGCACATTGCCTATCGAAATATGTCAGTGACTTCACTTCAAGACATGAACCTATTTGTGCAATAAGTATTACTTGGAAAATGACTGATTACATCTGATAGAAAAAAACATTTTATCCATTCAACTTAGTATTTTCACTTGTTATTTCTTATAATAAAGTTAGGAGAGTGAAAAACTGGGAACAAAAGACTGTAGAAAACACAATTCCTTATGAGACGTAATCATGCAAAGTGCACCTAACTAAGATAAATGTAAGGAGAGTAATAACAATGTTAGAACAGATGAGACTTCTGTGAGTTGGATAAAATATCCTCGGGCGAGGAATAGAATATAAATAACCACTTTTACTGAGTATTGTTTGATGACCAGATGACCGGATTTACCGAGGCTAGTATAAGTTGGTACTTAGCTTGACGAGCAATATTTCTTGCTCAGTGAGAGAGATTTCGAAATTGCATGTAATACAAACCAAGTGATGATATGATGTAATGTTATAATTTAGGAATTAAGGCATTTTACCGATAAGATAAATTAAATTGACTTGATGTCAAACTTCAGCTGAAGTTATAGGCTAAGATAGTAGATGACGTAACATTGAGCTGAAAAGGCTTCAAAGAGCTGTCAATAACTTGCCTACTTGGAACCCATGCAAAGGATAGACATTTTTTTAATTGATGCTTACACTAAAACAAAATGAATCTTGCTACTTGAAGATAGTCATCTGGACCATACGCGTTCGTGATAATCTTATAAAAACGTTTTGTCAGCCTAACTTGACCTCGAAGAAATCAATTCTAAAAGTGTTAAATTTACCATTAAATTAAACAAAGACAAAATATAATCCTAGTACTATCAGTAACATTGGTTATTTACACGGCTTAAAATTCGTAGATAGAACAATCAATAATTCGTACACCCTACCACGAATATATTTTTTTCTTTTTTGCTTATACCAAATTGCACTGAGAGTGTTGTCTCGCCAGTGTTGACAATGTGTTATTCATTTACAAAAAAATGACTTTAAGTAAACAAAAGAAATTGAAATCATATAATTCCTTTTCTTTTTTTGTGGCTGCTTTTCCTCTGGCGTCCTTTCTTCTTCTGTACTTCTCTCTTTTGCCCGTTTCTACGTCTGTTCTTTACAGTCTCTCTCTTTTCGCCTTTTTTCATTATCTGTTTATTTTATTTTGGTTGTTTTTGCACAAGGGTATTCACGTCATTTTAAGTTTCCGTGAATAAGTGCATGAACCGAAATCACCTGCCATTAAGAGAGCAATTTTTTAAACATTAAAAACCAATTAAATAAAATGTCAATTCTAATATAAGCATTAGTTTAGCACACCAGTAATATCTAAAAATATATTTCTTGAAATTCAAGAAGGAAAATGAATTCCAAGTGCACCGATTTAAATAATACCATTTACTGCTTTTAGTTTAAAGTATACATAATTCCAATACCATCCTCATTCTTGTTTTTTTATTGGACGATGTCTTGAAAACATGACGTACCTTTCATGATATAAAGTGACATTTGTCATCTTGCACTTCCCCCTTGTGCTCGTCCTTAGATTAATTTGGATTAAATAATGATATGATCACTACTATGGCCAATGAATTACACGGACGTGCTATAACTTTAAAGTAATTAGAGTGAGTTACGCCTTTAGCAAGCAGTCTATACCCTGCTATCAAGGACGTATAGTCAGTAGTATAGGACGGATTGGTTCAGTTTACCAATACCAGGTCACCTGCGCATCAAATCCAACATCTAGGGAATACTAATCATAGACACGACAACTTCCAGTTCTTATAGTCTCCATCAAAATGTCAGATGCAGAGAGTCGTTCGATTGTACGCAATACATGGATGTCTATCGCGATGACACTTAGTATTGCTGGAAACGTTCTTCTCATCGTAGGTAATTTCAAGAAACAACCGTTTTCATAACGTTACGAACGCATACAATTTCACTCTGTCCGTTAGTGATTTGGTGAAGGTGTTTTCGTTCATTCCAATCTATCTTGTTTATGCTGATCTCAAAACGTGGCCATTTGGCGTCGCCGGTTGTTACATCTTTACCCTGATCTTCTTCTCGTCGTTTGGTGTTTCGGTCTTGACTTTGATGTGTCTAAGCTTTGAAAGATATCATCTGATTGTCAAGCCTTCAAAAAAGCAGGTACGTTAAGAATAGTTTATGTTTTATTCTATTATAGCCTCTGAAAGCATAATCTTCTATCTTCACTACCAATAAATACTGCAATTATTTCAGTCTTGAATTCGATTATCATTGTTAATACATTTCAGAAATTTAATGAATAAGATCTTCTGTCAGTTTTCTGTGGTGGTAGTTTTATTACTCTCCCTTTTTGCTGATTTCGAAATTTCTGCTGCCACTGTTGTATCGTCGCCATTTTCGACGCACGTACCTAATTGATTTGCCGAATTAATTGGACGATGTGCAACTTGTTAAGAATCGATACAAAATTGCCCAAATAGACGTGATTTAGGGGGTGAATAAGATGACCAGCCATTTTAATTATTTGTAATTTCGTATAAAAATTCATTTCGAGAAAAAATGAAACGTTTCATTCGATGAAAACCAAAAACTCTTCAGGGTTAGCCTGTGTTACGAGTGTGCGTAGCATTGATTTACATGTCGTTCAGTTCTCATAATTGCTTTCTTATAGTTTTTATCCGAGTTTTTACCAACCTCAAATGTTAGAATATTTGAAACCTTTAAGCGTTTAATGCTTTGTGTTGTCGTTCAGGGACACAAAGCTATTCGGCTTTGCACATTGCCACTTATCCATCATTAATAAGAGTATAACACTGAAAGGCTCAAAATATGAACTATTTGTATAACTCTTGAATTGGTTAGATGACAGAACTGCTAAGTCCTCAGTCCAAGAGACGACTGAATTCAATTTATCTGTCCTACTTCCAGTGCTAAAAGAGACGTTTGCCCGAATAGTTACCAATTGGTAATAATTTTCTACTCCAATCAACCAATTTGCATGATCAATCTTAAAAATATTGCTTACGACTTGCTTTCGTTGTAGTCCATCCGTATTTCGTGATAATCATATAGGGAGTTGAAGGCAGGCAGGTCCACATCAGCTACGGCTGCCTGACTCTCAACCTGCGTCATCAAATAAAATATGTATGTATGTATGTATGTAAGCAGAATAATTGAATTGCTATTTCCAAACATTTTTTCCAAAATTCATTATTTTATTCGCAACAAATTTCTTTCTATCAAGGTTTCTTTTAGACGCTTGGATATTAAGGAAACGCGCTAGACGGCCGATAAAAAGTATGCATACTAATTCGAATTCAGTTATTCAAAGCGTCGAACTGCAACGATTTTTAGTTCTGTGGAATTAGATACGCTGAACGTGACTAAGGCGAGCAACACGATATTCACTTCCAATTTTCAAGCTTCTGTTGACTTGGTGTCAGGAAAGCCAATGGACGACTCAGTTTGGTTTCCTACAGGTAGAGCAATTATCGTTATTACTATGTAGACATTGCAAACAAATATGGTATACTTAAGCAGTTAAGCTGCTTCCTTCGTGAGTAAGTAGCTCTCAAGGATGTAAAATGAAACTAAAATATCAGCAACAAATCATGTCTGTCACACAAAACAAATCGTGCTGAATTAACGTACACGGAGTGGCGCTCATTTTCTAGATCAAAATTTAAATAGAACCAAAGTGAATATATAAATTTGATACAATCTGTATAGATATATTTATGGGATTCAAAAGAAAAATGAGTCACAAAGTTAACTTTACCGAAGGCGTTTTTAATGAATTTTCATTTGGCTAAGACAGTTGGAAAGAAAACAATGATCAAGTAACTCCTAACGAATCTTAGAGTTTTGAATATCTAGGAAACCTTTGCTAAATTCATGTGGGATATGTTATCGAGGTAATCTTTCCCTAAACAGATTACTGCAGTTAGTTGCCATAACAACTTTGTATATAAAAGTAAGTTCGTTTTTTGTATGCAGAAAAGTGTCGTGTCAATGACGTCACATTGATAATAATTCTCTTACTCTTATTGTACGGTCATATAATTTGATCGATCAATTATATATTACGTTAATTAAATTCAAATCGTCTCAATTCTGGGTGTCGATAACGCCATGGCAGACTCGTGCAAAACTCCGCTAACAAGACGATTTTATTTAGAGAGATAGGCCAGGCAAGCAAGTCCCTCTTCAATACATCGTCATTACTTATATAGTGTTTTATAGTTTCACAGCCATTCATAACGTAATACAACCATTCATAAGGATGGTGTCCGTTCCCTGGGGGGAGGGAGCACTTCCCATATATTTGCTATACGGGATGCTCAGCTCCGCCCGAAAGGGGGGATACCTTTTTGAGGCCAGAGGTATAGAAAAGGGTAGGTAAATTTACGACTGTACATGTGGGTATCGAAAAGTGTCCTAGTATAAAAAGGGCTGCGAAAACTACCATTCATGCCTCATGTATATATAGCGGCCTTAGAAATAGTCAGTTTTTCCAAATAAAAAATAGCCGTTACTGGCAAAGGTTTAGAAAAGCTAAAATTTATCTTCAAGGGGTATCTTTTTGCCGAAATTTGGTATATTAAAGGATAAGCGGTCGAGAGTGAGGTCTGCGAACAGACTTAGGGTATTTAAGTCATAGATTATATGCTATGGACATTGTTGGTCATTGTTAACAGTAGCAGATACTACTTAATTTGCAACAAAATGTTTCCATTTTGGTATCGATAATTCTTTCTTTATTCCTGTTTCAGTTGACCGTGCGTCAAGCTACTTACATCATTTTAGCGACATGGATAACATCCTTCATCATAAGTTGTCTTACTATCCCTTTCTTAAAAGTCACCACATCTCAAAATGGCACTAGATGCAATCTTGAGGCTTCTACTGATTGGAATATTGCTATTGTTACAACCACGGCTGTATTATCACAAGGCATACCAGGAATCTTTTTCCTGGTAACACATATTTTGACGGTGAAGAAACTGAAAAGAGATGCTAATGCCGTTAAGCCTCGTGATCAGTGCTTGGCAGCTAGAAACCGTGTCAGACGTAATACGAGAGCTATAAAAATTCTTGTAATCGAAGCTGTCTCATGGGTTATCTTGCTCTCCCCATATTACATGTTCAATTTTCTATCAATTTCTGAAAGTGGCAGCGCTGTTGAGCCGTTCTCTTGGCGTTACCTTGTTATGAACTGTGCACTGGTTCTACAAACTGCTGTTAACCCTGCTTTGCACTTCATCTTTATCCGAGAGTTTAGAAACGAACTGCGAATTGTGTGGAATTCTATCTTAAAGAAATTACAAGTTAACCAAGTTGAACCTGGTCAAAACTGCGAAGAACTCACAGAGATACCGGGATAAGATATTGGCACATTATCATATGTTAAAACTTTGGCAGCTAACAATCATTTCAGCCGTCAAAACAAAACAAAAATAACAAAAACAAGAGCCAACGATGCAAATACATATTATGCAAAACGGTCATGACAAATAAGGATCACAGGTAGTTCTGTGTGTTGAAAAACGAAGATGGAGTTTGTTTTCCTACATGGAGCCATTCCAGCCTAACTTCACCATGACTGTTAACATGTGTAACGGAAGGCTCTAAATTAAGGCTCCGTCCACATGAAAACGTTTGCATTTGTAAACGCTTAATTATTTTTGGAGCGTTTACACGACCACGTTAATTGATCATTTGCACTTTAAACGCTTTCATTTTTGAAACACTTCTCAAAGTGACTATTTTCGAAAACATCGTTTCCGTGTGACAGTCGTAAAAGCTTCTTTTCCAAAACGCTGCCATGCATGTGACTCATTTCTAGTCCTTTTTAGAAGGATAAACAAACGTTTACGTATGTTCATTAAGATTTACGAGGCCGTTTTCACAGCGTTTTCATCGTTCTCATGCGGACAGGCAAAAAAGCGAAGCGAAAAAGTCGTGCGGACGGAGAGCAATTTAATCGTTTACATGCACATAAAATGAAAACGTTCCCTTGTGGGCACGACTGTTATAATTGTAATGTAATTTAAGTAAACAATTATTTCAATAGTTGTAACAATAATAATTAATAACTGATAATAAATTAACGTTATCGAAATTATACTTTATAGCAATGGCCGCGTTTTCATTATAGATTAGTTAGTCGCCATTGTGTTCATCGTTAAGAGTGTTGCGGATGTCGATTGATATCGATGCATTATATATCAATATCAAATATCACTGTTCTCTCTCTATATATATTTAATACATATTATTAACTTATAAAGCGCATTTTTCATGGCGTAATGATCAAATGTGCTTATCTATATCTAAATGTTATAATTGGGCCCTGACAAAAGCCCTGAGTATCCTATTGTTCCTGTGATCTTGGGCTTCTAGATCTTGTTTAGGGAAGGTATAAAAGGGGGAATGAGGAGAGACGGGGGAGAGGCAGTGGTGGCAACTCCTGCACTTTCTTTTCTCGTTTTCATCCTCAAGACCCCTCACGGTCTTTATAACCGTTGCCAAATTACACGTACGTGAAAGAGGCTAGCGCAAAAGCAAATAATTGGATTGTTGATAGATAAATAGATATTTCTGTTATTCATTAGCTGTAAATGATAATTTGTATAAAGAAACATTATTAAAGTCTTAAACTCTCATACATCTAGTACAAAATTCTAAGCAAAAATACTTAATGTTTTAAATACAAATTATGGTAAAATATAATGACAACCTGCCCAACTGGCGCTACAATGTAGGGGAGGGAAGCTAGCACTCCCCGACTTGCATTCTTCCTCCCTTAACTTCACCTTGTGCCAGTTAGTCATGCTGTTAAACACTAAACGTCTTCTTGAGTGACGCTCGATTCTTTTTCACTAGGAAGTCTAGTCCAATCTTCAATAACAGATGCTGATCCATCAATTTTCCAAATGTAGCTTTCACCATACCAATGATATAAAATGGCTTTGCTGTCATTATAAGCTAAATAACTATTACCATCAATAAGTAAACGAGCTGGTTTGCCCTTAAACACCGTGTCAAGCCCATAGAGATCTGCATAACTAACTGAAGAATATCCAGGTTTCTTCTTGGGTTTCATGCTTCTCATTGCATTCACAATCAAATCACTAAATAACGTTGTTCCATCTGCGATTGTCATTGTAAATGGATACATAGGAATAACACGGCATATTTCATCAATGATTACAACTGTATATTTAGGTTTTAAAACACTCTTCAATTTCCCAAGGAGCAGTGTTTTTGTGTAATACTTCGTTGGTATGCAAATGTCAACATCAGGAGTGTATGGAATGATGGTCTGACTTCGATAAGCACCAAGATGTGTTCCATAACAAATCCTATAATCAATTCCCACTTTGTTTAATGCATCCACTACATCAATCAAGACTTGGTTTAGAATCACAGAGCAGCAAGGTACATCAGCATAAGCCTTTCTTAGCTGTAGTGGTTTATCAGGGCAGAAAGTTTGAACTTTTGAGCACGTGGTCCATGTTATTGTATTTTGTCTTATTATTCTAATTATATTGTGATAATAGCCGAATAGTGCATAATCTAAATATATTTGCTTGTTGATCATTGCTCCTCTGTCAAGAACAAGTTGCTCTGGAAGAAAAGTACAATCTTGTGATGCTGCGATTTTCAGTTTAGCACGCAGGAAGAAATCCATTACAGTCAGCTCACCCAACGAACGACGAAAACCAATTTTTTCAAGTACAGTTCTTCGAACTAAAAACGGCACTTCTATTATATTACAAACTGCAAGATTGACTGTCTTACCTACAACTATTGTCCTCCGATATTCACTACTACCGATCACCAGAGACAATTCTTTCATCTGAAACTGGCATGTTTTGATCCTGTCCAAATGATATTCATTTTTAATTCCAGATGATCCATGGCAAGTGACACCGTTGTAATCATACGACAAACCATCAAGTAACAGCGATAAGTGTTGGATAGCATGGGAAAATCGATTGTTTTCTTTACTAACACATTGATCAACAGTTTTCATATATCGAGGGATGATAAAAACATAATCAGATTCAGATCGCACGTCTGGAGGATTGGTGCCTCGTATTTCAGTTGTTTCGCACTTTCGCTTGAACATCTTTCTAAGTGTTGGGAGTTTAAAAACAAAATAAAGGCTAAAACACGCAAGAAGTACCAGAAAAACCAGGCATTTTCTATGGAGTATTTGCTTGATGATTTCTAGCATGTTCGCAGTGTCAAGACGAGCAGAAATGAGACTTCTTGGTTCGGATCAGTAGTTATAGTGAACCGAGCTGCTAGATCAATAAAACTGGATAAAAGCACCTCAGTTCCTTGTCTTTTGCTTACAATTCTTTGGGGATGATAATCCTGTCACGATCAACCACATTTCCCTGAGTTTTATGCACGTCATCATAGTGCAGTCGGCAATGAGCAGCGTGGAGTTCCATTGAGTTGCACGTGTCTGAGTAATATTCTCGAAAACCCAACTTCTTCTTCTTCTTCCTTAAACTCTATAAATTTGATAACGTCTCGATCATTCTTTAATTCTAACTATTTGTATGTATATTGAACTTTGCCTTTCTCAAAAGTTTTCATGGCATTTTCTGCAACCGTCGACGAAAAGCGATATTTGACTTTGAATCATCGTGATGGGTGAGTGCATTTGAATGAATTTAACAACATGCAAATTAACAATGTTAATGAATGTGCCTATTTATACACAACAGGCCGGCAACCCAAGAGCTTTAATTGGTGGCTATCGTCCACCATAATGAAGAATTAGTTCGAAAATACATGTGTTCCCTACCGTTAGGGCTGGCGTTCATCACTAAAACTGACGACTTTTTCTTTTATCAGGAGCAGAAAAAAAGATGCGTTTCAGTCAAATTTGTGCAGATAAGTGCGAATGCAGCCTTTTTCTTGCCTCAGGGCATGTTTAAACTTAAGGGTTAACCTCGGTTGTTTAATTTGAACAATAACCGCTGATTGTTTGAACGTATTCGTCCAACAATAGGAACTCGCGCATGCGTACTTCTTGTGTTGTCGTATTGAAACTGTACGTACTTTCGCTAAAAAAATTCATGATGAATCAAACTGTTAGGTTCACTGGGTCTGCTTGTGCTTGTTTTTGTTTGATCCAAGCCGAGTTTGATTAACCTCATTATCTAAACTTTTGTCTACTAAATCAGGATGCTTAAAAACGGCCAACCTGAATTGGTTGGTCGCAAAGTGGATTCAAAATGGACCTGTAGTGGACTCAAAGTGGACTAATGAATTTTTATCAATATGAAATAAAGACATTATTTATAAGATGACATTATTGGGTGTGTGAGACAAGACTAACATCAGTTAGTTTAGTATTGCACCTGTGCATACATGACCATCGATAGACAGAACATGTTAATTATTCGGATAGATTATTGCATGTATACCAGAATTTCATCCAGATGTTCATATATAGAATTAGCAACAAAACTGCATGAATATCGTGACATTCAACAAAGAAAGACCTGCCAACATTTCTGTAATAGATGAGGTGATCATCACCGTTTTTCGTGTTCTTACATATGTCTTAATTAGAGCTAAAAAATATAGAACATTGCTGTAAGTTTTAAAAGGTCATCTTTAGAACTCTTATTCCGCAGCTTAAAGAAAAAGATATTTTAGTTTTTAGTCGCTAGCTGAACGTAGGCGAGGATACACAGGAGCAAGGATGGCACAGTTGGTTAGTGCGCGGCCTTCGGTGCGAGAGATCCCTAGTTCGATCCCCAGCCAGACCTCACATCCTTGTTTCGACTTCTTTCCTATCTGTGTAGCTTTAATTAGCTTTAAATACCCTTAAAATGGAGCACTGATGGAAAGAGGGGAGTAAAATGAGCGCACCATCGACCTCAGGTTTGTCAGTTGAATTACTGTTACGAGTTATCCACGTTAAATATGGTCGCTTTACTTTACTTTACTTTACTTTACTTTACTTTACTTTACTTTACTTTACTTTACTTTACTTTACTTTACTTTACTTTACTTTACTTTACTTTACTTTACTTTACTTTACTTTACTTTACTTTACTTTACTTTACTTTACTTTACTTTACTTTACTTTACTTTACTTTACTTTACTTTACTTTACTTTACTTTACTTTACTTTACTTTACTTTACTTTACTTTACTTTACTTTACTTTACTTTACTTTACAATAGATTAGATTCTTTATTTGCACTCTTTTAAATAATATAATTACAATATACATTATTATTAAATATATTAAATATATGTATAGACTTATTTAAATGTATATAAAAAGAGAAAAAAGTTGATGTGCCGGAGAGTTGGAGTAACTAAAAGTTTTCAAAGCCAACTCCCCAGTAGTTGAGATCACACTAGAAAAAAAAGATAAATTAAATATGATAATAAATAAGTTGTATTAAATTATGAAATCAAATATAGGAGAATTCCAGATTGTAAATAATATTTAGTATGAAAAAATATATATAGCTAAATATATATAATTAAGTAATTAAAGTATGGTTAAGTAAATAATTAAATATATGAATCCAAGCACTTTTCCTTGATTGTTTTCAGAAATAATTTCTTTGGTAACTGTTTAGTAGAAGCATCAATGGAACTCCAAGCACTAGGTCCAGCAAATTTTAAAGAAAATTTACCATAATTAGTTGCGATAGACGGAAGATAGAGGTTGTGACAAGAATAACGTGTGTTATGAGAATGAATTTCTGAAGAGGAGGAAAAATATTTTGAAAATGCCTGAGGAAGATTCTCATTTACATAATTGTACATAAATAGAGCAGTTTGAACAAATATAATATCTTTTAGTTGTAGGATTTGAAGGTATTTATATAAAGGTGGAGAATGAGCTTGAAAGTGTGAAAAAGTTATCAGTCTTATTGCTTTATTGTTTAAAACGTTAAGTTGATGTAATCGGGTTTTATACGTATTGCCCCATGTAAGTGCGCCATACTGAAGATACGGGTAAATCAAGGAAAAATACACTTTACGTAATGTTTCCAAGTCAACATAGTGTCTTAATTTTGACAAGATACCAGTATTTTTGGCAATCTTTTTACAAATAGTATTGATATGATCACACCATGTAAGATTTTTATCGATCAAAATTCCTAAGTATTTAATCGAATCGGCTGACTCTAATGGAGTATTATCAAGCTTAATATTTATTCTTTGGAACGGTTTCCTAGATGAGGAAATAATCATATACTTTGATTTTTTTAAGTTTAAAGATAATTTATTAGCTCTAAGCCAATCAGAAAATTTATCAAGCTCAGTATTCATTGAGTCTTCTATTTCAGGAATATTGATGCCCTTCAAAAATATATTGGTATCATCGGCAAAAAGTCGAAAACTTACTATATCACTACAGTTAGCCATATCATTAACATAGATAAGAAATAACAAAGGCCCTAAGATTGATCCCTGAGGGACTCCACAAACTGAGTTGGTAACAGATGAATGAACACCGTTAAGATCAACATATTGTGAGCGGTTCGATAAATATGACTTGAACCAGTTTAATGCACGACCCCGTATACCATAATGAGAGATCTTAGAAATAAGAATATCACGATCAACAGTATCGAAAGCTTTAGAGAGATCAATAAAAACTCCACATGTATAGAGGCCCTTGTCTATAGCATTCAACATATGATCAACTATCTCCGCTATAGCTAGTGAAGTTGAATGGTTTTTTCTAAAACCAAATTGATATTTAAAAAGAACAGAATTTTTATCAAGAAAACATGATAAACGGGTGTACATCAGCTTTTCTAAGATTTTCGAAAAGGGTGACAAAAGAGAAATGGGACGGTAATTAGATAGATCATGGACTGAATCTCCTTTATAAAGTGGAATAATTCTTGAAAGTTTTAGCTTTTCTGGAAACACACCCGATGAAAAAGATAGGTTAAAAATTTTACTCAAGGGTAAGCTTATATGTGGACCTGCTATCTTTATTAAACTTATAGGAATTCCCAAGGGACCAGGCGCTTTCGATGCATCAAGTGAAGATATTAAGGAGTCTATCTCCTTAGGAGAAGTAGGGTTAACGAAGAAACTATCTGCTGATGATAAAGGCAAGAGATAATCTCTAAAAGAGTTAGTGCTTGGACTTATTTTACTTGCTAAGTTAGGGCCAACATCTCTGAAATAAATATTAAAATTATTAGCTATATCAAGAGGATTAACTATATCGATACCGTCCTTGATAATCTTTTCTGGGATATAAGATCCTTTGGACTTTAGCTTAATTATTGAATTTATTGTCCTCCAAATTTCTTTCGTGTTATGTTTAATACTAATTAATTTATTTTTAAAATATAGTCTTTTGCTTAATTCTTTTAAATGGTTTAATTTGTTGGAGTATTTCTTATAAAATAATTTTTGACTCTCACTTCCTCTAACAAAGTAATGATAATAGAGATATTGCTTGTGTTTTATTGATTTGAGTAAACCTTTGGTAATCCAAGGTTTTTGGATTTGTTTTTGTTGTTTCTTCGATATGGACTTAAATGGGACGTGTTTGTTCACGATACAATTGAATTTATCCAAAAAAGTATCATACGCAATGTTTGTATCATCTGTCGTCTCGGAGTTCCAATTTGCTTCACTAATTTCATTTAGAAAACTAACTTCATCAAAAGCCTTAAAATTCCGTATTAATTTAGTTTTAAATTTCTTAGTGTGACTAATATTTTGAATTACTAGAAATACTGGAAAATGATCAGAAATATCGGAAACACAAATTCCAGAAATAAATGGTTTGTCCAACGTATTTGAATAAATATGATCAATCAACGTTTGTGATTGATCAGTAATACGAGTTGGTTGAGTAATTGTGGGAAAACAACAATTTGAATATAACATGTCTAAATAATCAGAGGTAAGTTGATTGGATTCACACTTTACTTTACTTTACTTTACTTTACTTTACTTTACTTTACTTTACTTTACTTTACTTTACTTTACTTTACTTTACTTTACTTTACTTTACTTTACTTTACTTTACTTTACTTTACTTTACTTTACTTTACTTTACTTTACTTTACTTTACTTTACTTTACTTTACTTTACTTTACTTTACTTTACTTTACTTTACTTTACTTTACTTTACTTTACTTTACTTTACTTTACTTTACTTTACTTTACTTTACTTTACTTTACTTTACTTTACTTTACTTTACTTTACTTTACTTTACTTTACTTTACTTTACTTTACTTTACTTTACTTTACTTTACTTTACTTTACTTTACTTTACTTTACTTTACTTTACTTTACTTTACTTTACTTTACTTTACTTTACTTTACTTTACTTTACTTTACTTTACTTTACTTTACTTTACTTTACTTTACTTTACTTTACTTTACTTTAGGCCTCCCAGTAGGTAGACAGGTTGATGAAAAAGAATTTCAAAAAGGTCATTGACCTGGTTTTGTTTTCAATTGTGTATTTTAGTTTTATTTTAAATTTTCATTTATAAAAAAAATGAATTTAAAGGGCCCCGGCGAACGTTGACCCAACCAAGTAAAGTATTGATCTATTGATGTTTGAAATGTTTTTAAGATAAAATGGATAGTCTCCAGTCCGAACGCTAGACGCAATAATGAAGTCACAAGTGAATTATTTATAAAATGTTTATTTTTTATGAAAACGTTCTTTTGTTCGACGTGAATATATCCTATCATATATCGTAAAATAATATAACTTTTCGTGGTTGATGTATCTTTGACTGAAGTATTTTTTTCTTTCTTTTCTTTCCTTTCCGGACTTTATCTAATTTTACTCCACGTACTTTTGAACTATTTTAAATGGTGTGATAACACCCACAATGCTAACGACTACCATTTCTAAGCTTTAGGGTTTTTTCCTGCTGATGTGATCTCCCATCTTTCAATCCTTTTTGTAAAAGAAGCTATGCCATGTCCTTTTTAACAGTAATGAACATTCGTTATTTACAATAAAAGGAACTGTGTAACAAATTGTTAAAATATCTTTGTATCTCACAAACAAGCAGGTTGACTTGCAACTTTCGTACTGTATACATGGCCAGGTACAAAACCATCCCCATGGTACCTGTCAACGGGATGAGGTGATATTGGATGCGGAGAAACTGGATGCGGGTGGACGTTGACAGGACCAACCGGGAGTGGGCTGTGACTCCCGGAAGTGACAGACGAAAAAGGCGGGAAACCATTGACAGGGACATGAAACGCGTGCGCCAATGAACCGGTGAAAGCATCAGGTGGAGCAGGGTAGCATGGGCCCAAAGGATATTGTGGTGTGAGAAGGGCTCCCGCGGGAGGGAGGGTTGTGATGCATGGATGGTTATTCTGTGATGATACTACTGTAGTATGTGATCGAGTATTAGCTTGGGTCCAATTGGATGAAACAGTTGACGTAGAGTAGTAGGTAAATGGTGGCTCAACTTGAGCATCTTTGTTCTCTAAAGAAGAGAAAAAAAAAAGACCAGTGAGATTAATTCTAAACCTACAGTGACAATTAGCACCAATTACACAACAAACCTTTTTATCCTAACCCTAGATCTTTAGCCATGTAAAAATTGGAACGCCGCTTAAATAAGAAAGCGTTATATACAGATGGTACAAAATGACAATGACGGTTCGGTCCGTGTGCCCAGGATTAGAAGTAGCGGGCCACTGTAACAAGGGTTGTGGTAGTTTCCATCCATTCCTTATTTTATCTTTAGAAGCGTAGAAGCAGCCCAATGTAATTTCAGTTTCCGTTCGTAATTAGCAAGTGTTTTATGAGGATGGGAAGCTGCTGACAAAAGAGCGCTTGCAAGGATCCAAACACTTTTTTGCAAGGGATTGGTTGGTTAGTACTGTGTAAATTATGGTACACGCGCTCCAGGTTATGGTAAAACCAGGAATTTGTAAAATGCAGTATCCTTTTTTTGGTTGCAATAAAAAAGTTGGCATCAGCCGTCTTCTATGTTACCACTAGGAAGGCCTGCCAGTTCATAGACTACTAAAGAACGAATTGAATCACTACAAGCGTTATTTTCAACTACATCAGAAACGAACCAAACGATTTACCTTCGTTTGTCTTGCTCCCAGCTCTTTTCCTTTCATTGTATGTAAGAGGTTGTATTTGAGGTCTGTAATACGAATAGGCTTGCATCATTTCATCCATGGGATCCCTAGAATATGATTTATTTATTTATTTAATTAATTCAAGTAAAATAATATAGAAATTTCCTTACAATGAAAAAAAAAAAAAATAGAAATCTACACTTTTAAAAAATACTATAATATATATAATTAGATCAAAACAAGTCTTGAAAAATTCCCGCGCTTTTTAGAGTGCTTAAAAAGGAAAGAAGTCCGCTTCATTTCAACAACTTGGAGAAAACGTTGGTATATTTTGTAGCCCAGTAAATACAATTGACTGACTGTTATAAAACTCCACCTAAGATTTTACTTCACGCTGGTTGGTGAATTCCCTCTCAAGGATTTACCTCAAGTTCGTCTGTTGGAGTCATTCCCGGGAAGGGGGGGCCTGGGCGTCTGTTACGTTATAAGAGGACATTAGTTTCCCGGAACGTTGCAGTAAAATATCCATCGTGTATAAACTATAGATGATATAAATGAATGTAAACGTGCTGTAGAATGCTGACATTACCTTATCCTTCCAGCATCACGAAATCCCTTGGCAAAGGGGTTGCTGTCGATCTTTAAACGAGTTATCTAAAATAAATCATAATGGTGAAAACACAAACACAGTGATAACAAGTTTATCAAAAGCTCAAAAATGTTTGTTTATAATAACACATTAATTTTACAAGTATTATCTAGGTTGATTGGCAAAATGAATTCTTAGATGGAGTGTTATGGTTATGCATGGTAGCTGGTGAGTCGGTCCGAACAAATGCGCGCCATCTTTGAAAAAGCTTTCATCTCTATTGTAATAACATCAATTACTTATGAAAATGGAGCCGATCAAATCAAAGTAAACAAAAGAAAAGTTAGCTGATAAGCTATTGTGAAAGATATTAAAGGAAAGCGCCCACACACATTAATGATAAAAACATGTACAGTCATGTTGGATGGAGACGCGGTGGTTTAGAGCTACAAGAAAAACATTTAGATGAAGACAACACACATGAACAAGATGTGATTTTATTTTAACGACTGCGTTTGTTTCTCAGATGAATGAAGCTAATAATTTAATAGAATACTGTTGGTTAAATGGAAGTCACTGGATGGTATCACATTATTCTGCCTGGTTAACAATGTTACATTACAGAACACAAGTCCCGCTTTTAGTGTTACTTGGCTTGGTGCCTTATGGCGATAGCATACAAACGCCGACCTTCATCCATTATACCTAAATACATCCTGTTCAATTGGTTTTCCCTACCCTAAATCTCTTCTTGGTATTCAGTATGTCGCTGGATAAAAAAAGGGATTGTCATTGACATCCGTTTGAAATATGACAACGTCCTTTCATCTCCTCTTTTCCGTGAAGGGGGAAAAGAAAAGAGGGAAAAAAAGGATTGGATAGAGGAAAATTGCATAAAGGAAAACCGAAAAGTACATAATCACGATAAATTGATACTAAGGCGTTGATATGCGTTGCTAGTAATACCTGTTGATTCTGATAGGCTGTGACTGTTGTAAATTCTGTCTCAGGGAATGTGAATGTGCTTCGTTCTGAACATGGTCTCTCTACATCTAAGCTGGCATCACTAACGTCTTTTTTCTTTATTATGTGGATTCTGGGCTGATATTTGTGCATAGAATGTAGGATTATCTATAACAGGCACAAAAACAAGTGATTAATACGTGAGCACAATTTTAAGCTTGGACGTCATGTTCAATGAAGATTGAGTTTACAAGCAAATAAAACAAAAGAAAGAGCTAATTAAAATTCAATAAGAAGGGAGAGAAAGAGGGCTAGCTGGTGCACTTGAGACTGAAAAGATAGACAACAACACCAAACAAACAAACAAAAATTACAACAACAACAACAAAACAAAACAAAATAAAGCAAAAACAAAAACGGAGAAAAACGGAAGAAGAAAAAAAAGATACATACATGTCCTTGCTGATCCATCTCGTTGTTTGTAAGTTTGACTTTATCAAAAGATACTACTTGACGCATCCATTCTTCACCAAGTGCAGGCGAATCTGGGTGAATGTAGACGCGTCCTGGCATTGGTGCGTCCGCATTTCCCGCCACAACCCACTTAGAACTGTGGTAGGCGTAGCGATATCGCTTGGTATCGACTGGAACGATATCCATCACTAGAATGTAGTGCGCATGCGCCTCAAGTCCTGATAGTTTGATTCGTATGGCGGGAAACATGCGTCTATGAACAGAAAAAATATATGTACGCCAAATAAGTACGTTTCTCGTGGGTAGTCGAAATCCACACATTGTGAAAATATTACACAGTAAGTACTAAAACCCTATGTCGTAGTTATGATCGTAAAGTCGTCAAGTCGACAACAGCGCACACAATGTAAAGAAACAGTCAAAGAAACACTTTTTAGTAAATAAATAATTAATTAACAAACTAAATTGGTGTGTACTCAGAAAAACAGGCACGCTACCTGACTTCGTTTCGTGGCGCAATTTTTTGCTTCCGCCACATTTTGACGTCATCCGTGCATATATTAGATCACAGACACACGGAAAAAAATGGAATCTCTTTGTTAAATGTCCTTAGCTTCATACAAATAACCTTTCGATCTGAAAACGTTTGGAAAATGGAACTGAAAGGTTTATTATTTTGGAGCGTGTTTCAGTGGTCGTTTCCACCCAGACAGCATGGAAACACAATAAACCGCCTGTTAATGACAACGACAAACTGATGACGTCAAATCCAACATAAACTTTGGTAATGTTCTTCGACACAAGTAAGTGGCATTTTGCCGGCTCCTTAACGTCTTCCAAATGTTCAACATTCTCTGAACGTTTTGACTAGTTTTTCATCTGCACCCAAAAATATTAGGAGTGGATTCCAAGAGCATGTTAGCATCAAAGCAACTTGATAGATCCTTCCTTGGTGGATATCCAAAGCAATATGATATCACACCTATCCAAGTGCTCGTAATCAAAAATCAATCAATAATAAAGCTGTGATAATTAATCAATTGTTCTCGCATTTTCGCGGTTGAAATGGAATGACGGCTAGAAATGTGCCAATACAGACGTTTGTGATATGGTTCCGCGCAGATATCCCAGTTACATCGTTTGCCAGTCGGTAATTAATCAAAGTAACAATCACGTGATTATCACCAAGGTAATTGGTAATTAATCAAAGTTACAATGGCACGTGATTATCATCAAGGTAATCGGTAATTAATCAAAGTTACAATCACGTGACTAAGATAATTATGAATTCCTGACATTGTATTAAAGCCGCACACTCATAAAACTTGCTACGGTCATAAACGTTGCCAGTATGTTCTCAAAACGTGTCCCAATCTAATCCGTTCTAATCTGATTCACTAATCTTCAGCCGTAGGAGAGAGATCAAAGAGAAATGATCTTGAAGCTTAGAGTTTAAGTAGGACAATGTACCGCCTAATGAAAAACAGACAGGGAAGTAAGACCCGCCATGACCAAACCGATGGCAGTTGGAAAAGTAATAAGTACACCACTTGAAGTCTTTAATCAATGTCCTTGATTGATGGATTTGGTTGATATCTCTCGATTTCCGAAAATTTCTGGTATAATTTGCTTTCTTTCTCTTTTACTGATTTGATAAAAAATACCTTCTACCATACAATATCCTGAAAAAACCTGAGACGCAAGTGAATGCTGAACAACGTTCCACGAAAGTATTAAAAGTCAGTGTAAGTTGTTCAAAAGCTCTCAAAGACAATCAGCCAGCTGATAACAAGAAAAAGATTTGGGTTTGTTTTTATTTGAAATATTTGTATGTAAGAGAGGAAATTTGAACTTAAAAAAAACTGCGAAGTTTTGCGCGGTGACTGTTCAAACGAGTCAAAACGTGCATCACCTTGCGATCAAATCTGAGCACGCTCAAAAACTTCGCAAGTCCTTGCAAGCTGATGAAAGTTAGTGGTTTACGCGCTTAGGATAGTACAAGAACATGGTCCATTTTCTCGACTTTCTCCTTTTTGACCCTTTTTACCAATCACTCAAATCACTTGTGGAACCGTACGGAACCCAGTCAAGGCTGGTTTCACTCAGTAGTGCCATGCACACCAATTGTGATGGCTTTAATTTACATACCTCCCAGCCTTTGTTATAATCATCTCAGTACCAAGATCATAAAATCTTTGCCACAAATCTCTCATTTGCAGCTCAACGTGAGCTCCATGAGATTCTTCTGGTTCTGACAGCGAAGGGACTCTGCTTTGCATTGCTTGAAGGCTGCCTAGTGATTGGCTACTGAGATCACTCAGAAATTCTAGAAATAAGAAAGAATTTTCAATTTTATTCAAGTCATATAATTTTAAACTGTTTCCGCATTGATAATTTTAGATTTCATTTTTATTTCAATTCTTTCTTTTCGGCTTTGCTGCGAGTAACACTTTTCTAGGTATACTGAGCCATCGAAGGAATGTGACCTGAAAGGCCAGGTATCTCAGTTCCTGGACCTCTCTGGACCTTTCTAGCTTGCTGGTGCTGTAAACATGTATTCTTTTTGTTACATCTACATGGTTCAAACAGTGTTATGAGAGTTTTGTTGGCGCCTGGGCAAAGAGATCGACTTGATGCAAACTTCCGGAGTTCGTAAGACAGGAGGACTACTCTGTCGATACTCTGTAATATTATTTGTCACTGAACTTTGTATAATCAATTGATTCCGTTATCAGGTAATGGCAGAATTAAAGACAAAGGGTGAATTTTAAAAAATTGTAACCTTGCATTGCGAAATCACTTTTTGCGATATCTTCGGTACTTGGGGGGAAAGTCAGGAAAGTATGACTCACGACCTTTGATCATGATTAGTAATTTTTCTTTTTTGAGGTTTCACCGGATGCAGACTTGAAAGAACACAGTGCTATTCTAAAGTTCTTGATAATCTTATCTACTAAACATTTTTTTGAATTCGGAGATGTTGGTTAATTACGTATTTATTTAGATGATTTGGAATGACAAGCGAACTTATCAGAAAACCAAAGGAATGAAAATATGTCATGTTCGGCCTATATCGGATTCACGCGCTATTTCAAACATAGCTATTCATGATTGAACCACTGGCGCCATGATACCGCAGGATAAAAATTTCCAAGTAAAACTTCAGTTTTATGTGCTTTACTAATAAACACTTTGCTCCATATCGATCGATGGGTTAAGAAATCCAACTCTATAGTCCTTAACTTAGATATAGCTCTTCTTGCATTCGCAATTCACTGGCGATGTTGAAATTTCTGGGTTAAAGGCCTGGACAATGCAAAAGGGAATTAGCCGAGGAAAATAAGCTGATACATCTTGAAATGAGGGCTACTGCTTAACTAATCTCTCTGACTTATGATATTGAGGGGCAAGACGTTCAGCAATGATAGGTCCCATAAACAGATTTTTGGTTCAGAAATAACTCTCGGCCAATATATACGATCTACTGACAATATTTCTCCGAGGTGAGAGTATATCCCGCTATGATTCGTTTACTTCCCTACATTCAAAAGTAAGGAAAAATTAATTTGCCAGATGCCTCTATATTTCCAATCATCGAGTTCAGTCAGAACCCGTTCAACTAAGATACAGCCACAATTAAGTGAGATCACCACATTCCCATTGCTCATATTTTGTCAAAAACTAATAAACTACTATTAAGACTTTTACCTTCATGAGTCGACGTGGACGCTTCTTTCCTGCAGAAACTACTGGATTTGTTTGTTCATTCGCAATGAGTGACTCCACAGAAAATGCGTTAGCTCGTGAAGAGAGGCTCATTCCAGTAGGTTGGAGAGCAATAGACTGCATTTTAGATGTGTTCAATTGTCACTATGCGTCCTTCGTATGAGGTCCAGATCTATGTGTGGCATCGATTCAGCGAGATGCTGAACTGCTGCACCAGATGAGGCGATTGATTTTATTACCCAGCTTCTGTAACTGGCAGATCGATTATATCAATTAACCGTGTTAATTAGATTAATTGTGTCCACAACTCGTCACTTCGGTGCGGAAGTTGTGTGGCATAAATCATTTGCTGAAGATCATCGACTTGTAACAAACGAATGCCGACGCTTGATTACGATGAAACCGAGAAGTCTTGAGCCGAACCATCATCCGCGAAAAAAAACTTGTTGTGATTTTTTTGATAGTAATCTGCTTACTAATGTAATGAAATGTCGGGGTGGCGACGTCAAAGGTACATACAAACATCCGTCCTCAAGTGAAAGGAATCAGCAGGATTGTTGAACCTCAATATCGGCAAAAGGTCTACTGAACCAGTATATGTGAAAGCTGCAGTGTAATGGTCGGTTGTGTTCAATAATTAGCCGCCAAACTGTAAAACCGACTCTAATAAGTGCTACGTTTTTAAACAGTTTTTAATATGACACTAAAACGGCAGTGGACGAGCTCATTTTTCCTCTGTTACTCCAATGAGGTGAGGAAGGGAAAGAGGGAGATCCTAAACAACATTTATAGTTAAAAAGTTATATTTGGAACCGGATGGAATGTTTTTCTTCTTCAAATAAGAGTGAGCAAATCCGATCCGCTAAAACACACTAGACAATTCGTAAATACTTTCAAGTATATGTCGGAAACAACTTGATAATATGTTTTGGTTAGCACCTTAACTATATCCACTTTATTAAAAAGATATAAAAAAAAGGAATGTTAAAGTTACGAATAAATGTTTCATCAGGTTGATTATATTTATATATGTTCCGTGATGTCACATGTCGAAACGCTCCCTGCTATGAGGGTTACACTTACCAGAACAAAATGATACAAAGCTACTGATATAAAGTGCCCTGCCTCCCCCTGGATTTCCCGGTATACTTTGTAGCAGCGTCAATCACCGGATGTTCGTCAAATCATCGAGTTAAAGTGATTTCAACATGTGTAATAAAAGGTGAAAAGCCGACGAAAATCAACCTTTCCCACACTTCTTAAGCGCTAATTTGAAAACGAGGAATCGTGCAGAGGTGTTAGCACAATCGCTGCAATACCGCCTTATCTTCTAACATCACAAAGACGACGTGACCTATAACTATGTGGTAGGTAAATCAAAAAGGGCTTGCTACATATTGTGCTGGTGACAATCTATTTGTTTGTCCAGCGTCCTCTATTTAATTTGCACAATGTTTCGACTACTGTCAAATGATTGGGTGTCTTTTCCTGTTTCGGCCGTCTAAGATTTTATACAGTGCGAAGGACTGCAATCTAATACTAAACGTTAAAACAGAATTTTTATATGTACCTCGTTGATTCACGCATGAGAACAATACGTTTTTGCAAGGTTGTTTGGGTTGGTGGTCAACCACAGACCAGCCATGCTTCAACATTAGTGTATTTAAAAGTATGCCAACACATGGGACAATTCAACTGAACAGTCATCATCTGGTTTATAATTAAATCGTACGTGGAAAACGGACGTCAGGATTTTGGAGTTACAAGGATGCCGAGTGATGAAGCGCGTCAAACCAGAGCGGTATTTTTCAAGCGCTGGTAATTTGCTTCTTTTTAACGATGCACATGTCTTAAGTGATCAGGTCGCCTTGATAATGGATAAACAGACGCAATTAACTCGATAGGATCGCATGTGCTGACAGTACTCGACTCACATAACAAGGTCACTGGTCTATTCATCACTCTGAAACCGCTCTGAAAGCATCCAGGATATGTGCTATCACTGAACAAACTGTGAATGGAATCCTGTAAAGATCATTATTGATGGCTGGTACAACGTTGATGATTTGCCCATATGTCAACATCAATAGAAAAGGCTGAACACAAGTCTAAAAAAGCCTCCAACCACTACGACAGATGATGCTTTTTGAAACGTTTGAAGCTTTATATTCTCATGACTCTCTGTACCATGTACGGCAAAAAAATTAATTGACATTTTTTTCCTTGTCAATTTTAAAGGGAAAACTTGCCAAAGAAAACTTCCCCGTGTAGTTGTGGTTTAAGTGGCGAACTGACTCAACTGGCTTCTGAAGGTAGCGTTGCATAATCAGTATACGACTCAGTTTTACCTGCAATTTTCAGTTAGAAGTCGCGGTTCATCTGATAATCAAAAGTGTTGAAGACAAAACTGATGACCGGAGATTAGCGTGTCTTTTAGCTTCAATCTTAACCAAAAATAGCACCAAATTCATTATCGGTGACATGCTTTTTTAATTAAAACCAAGCCTATAACGGATAGCTTGAATTTCTCTCGTCTCTATTTCATAATGACTTTATCATCATCAAGACGAGCAATTTTGTTTTTGTGTGTGCTATGGTCCTCCTGTTGCTTTATTGATCGAGAGGGGCTGGGACGTAATAGCAAACACTGACAAAGGCTAATAAAAACCAGCATGTGTAAAATACAATTGTGATTATAAGTCTCAAATTAAGTTTTATTAGCTCGTTAGGAAACGAGAATTTTTCAATATTCCTCTGATGTAATGACTCCTGTCAAATCATAAGGGGTCGGAGGACTTAGAAGAGGGACACTCCTATAAGCTCCCAGAAAGAGTTATGAAATTGTATAAGCCCGAGGCCTATACCGCAGTTCACTGCATCTAGGAAGACCAGTTGAATAATGTTCATCGAAGTTTCTTTGATCAATTACTAATAACTAGTGCTATTTAGCCCTAAATAGTGAATAACATTGCACACTAGTTTAGTGTTTGTTTGTTCGATAAATGAGTGGGTGCATATGAAAATTTTATGCATGTTAGTTAATTCTATTTTGATTTTTTAAATCTTATTTAACTTAAATACACGATTTTAGGCTGATTCCATCAGTCGGTCTGTTCACTCCTCGCGGGCTTCCTGTGGTGGTGACGAGTCCGGAATTAGTCTAACGATTTATATAAAGGTGATATATTATTTTTATAATATTTAGGTCTTTCATATTAATTTAGGCTGTACATCTGCCATAGTTTCTTAACCTACACATCAAATGAAGTTTGTATTGTATTGTGATAGGACTACCTGGAACATTCTGTTGATTCGTGCACGGGAGGTTTCGACTAGGACAAAGATTCGCAGTTGCCACAGTAGTCCAATATCCTATGCCGGACTAGTTGTCTGGTACAGTTTTGTATTTCCTACCTTTATTTACGCGCGGCTTAGAAATTGAGTGCACGCACTGTTATCAACAAGTAGCCAAGTATACCAGTAAGGCAGCTTTTGCATTGAAAGACGACTGACTTTCTACAGCGGTGAAATGATCCGCCTCCTTTCTTATCTATAGGGCTTCTATCTCTTTTGACTAACTGGAATCACGACTGTACTGTATGGAGTATACCACTCACCTTCAACTATCGTCGTCAAGTGTATGTTTATATATGTTGGTCGAGATGCGTCTCTCTCTGTTGTTTCATTTTTTCACGCTCTGCCCGTGTTAGATAAACTTCCTCATGTCAACCTGAGCCAATACAAAAATGTCGGAAACATTCATGCGCGGACAAAATGATTGCTAGGCGGATTAGAAAAACGCACTGCAAATCAGTTTGCCGATTAGTCCCGCAACTGTTAAAACAATTTCATGGAGGTTCATCTTTATAATCCGCGCTTGTGATCACTTGCACTTTTGCCGGTTCTTTGTGTATTTCAAAGAAGATCTCTCAACTTGAACTATAATTGTGTAAGCGGCACCTCTCGAAGTTAATATCCTGTAAAGTCAGTAAACAAGTTCAAGAATTTAAGATTATCAGTAAATTATAAATTTTATATATATTCGCCTAAAGGCTCACCAAAATACAAGTTAACGAGTAAAATATCCAGCCATATTACATGACTGATTACACAGAAAACTGTCTAATAAGCTATTTATTGTCCAACTGAGCTCAGCTTTACCCCAAAAGGAGATTTTTCTGAAACCATTTTATTATCGCGTGAGGTTGCGTTTTTCAACGTGACCAGCAAGACGATTTGATTGGATAATACGCACAAACTGGTTTAACAAGTTTTCTGACAGGCGAAGCATCCCATGGTCGAATTTTCAACTAAAATTTGTCTGCGGTTTGTTGACCATAAGACAAATGATGTCTTTTGGAAAACTGGAACTACAAAGCTCTTTATTTCTAAAATGATTAATACAAGTACATTATACTCCACTGACGTGCAAATAGTTAAACCTAATCTAGGCAGGTCAGTGGATAACAGAATGAACATACAATGTGAAATGCTTCAGGATTTCACAAGAAGAAAGTTTGCGACTTTTACAAGTAAACAGAGCCGTTTTCTTCTGAAAACAAATCATATCAAACATATATATTGTGTCGTTAGTGCGGGCTTCCTGTGTTTCTACTATTGGGGTCCCTGTTTACCTAAAAGCTAGGTTTCTAAGCTAATTTCAAGATGGTGGACAATGTGATGTTTTAATATCGCTACAATATCTGCAAGTTTTGATGGAATTTTGACAGTTTGAGGCTCCAAATTGCAGGAAAATCAACAAAAACAAATCTACGTGACTTCTAAATAAGGTAATGCCTGCCCAAATATGGAATAGACTTTATGGCCGTGCGAACGACACATTTTTTATAGAGATATGTTCAGTGATATGGCCTTGAAAGTCTCAAGTCAAGTTGGAAACGAGGTCTAAATAGAGTTTATTTTGTTGCTTTTAATATTTAAAAGTAACTTTGGAAAGAACATGGCAAGTGATTGGACTAATTAAGGTCTATTTGAAGGAATTTACCGTATTCCAGGTTGAACTTACAGCCTTTTGAGTGCTGTTTTGTACGAGACAATCATCAGCCATTTATCGGCTGAGAAAAAGGTTTTAGCGGAAAAGTTTTGCGTTTCATCCCTACGAGGGTTTTGGACAAGAAAATTAGGGTATGCTCAGTTTTTTTGATCAACAAGAGCTAACTTTAAGAGCTTTTGTTATCATTGATTTGTGTTTATAATAAACACTGAAACTTATGAGTTGCAAAAACCGATAGGCGATAGCCGACAATGAGTTTGATTCAAGCGATTTAGCTTTATGAAATTATTTCATTTAAGAACTATTTTATAGCTTAGCTATTTTATAGCTAGTTTATACTCAAACCAGTATAGAGGAGTAAAAATAGTCGCTGGATATTTTTACTCGCTCCAGTCCTACTTGACGCGATATTTTTACTCACGTCTGTGTCTGTGATGAGTTGAATAATAAATATTACTAGCCATTTCTAATAGAAAGTGAAGTGCTGCGAGCAGAAAACAGCTGTTGTGTAACCACGTTAGCAGAACTGTTCCCCTATAAAAACTCACGAAAGTACACCGCTTTCTCTGATATATGAAATGTTTCTTGTCTATCTCTTGTGCGTACGTTGTTACCCTGCGAGCAGAGTCCCCCTTTACCTTCGTTCGCTCGATTAGAAGGTAAAGGGGGACTCTGCTCGCAGGGTAGTGCGTTGTGTGACGAACACTGCTAGTTGACCTTCAATGTTGAACTACAAAACATAATTCTCCAGGATCAGTGTCGGACACACACAGTTCAAAATATTTAGCACTTTGAGTAAAAGCAATTTTTCAAACAATCACAAACGGCTAGCGTTGGCAATGATTATAAAACTAACTGATTTTAAAAAGCAAGTTGTACGTTGCATCACGGTCAAAGATACCGCGCGCATATATTGTCTACTGTATTTGACGCTTTAGATTAAACGAATGATAAATACAATTCCATCACATACAAAGTATAAAATTTTCTTTCGTGGGGTAACCAAATATATTGCAGAGATTCTCAGCGCGACCTCACTTCATACTTATTTTCTTGACTTGAATTGATTCGGCCCGTAGACGAGCTTCGATTCGAACAGTAATACGCAAAATGACCCGTAACAGAACATTGCCCTCTCGAAAAAATATCACTTTAATAGCATTTTGTGATATTATTCATGATTAATTATTTTTGATAGATATTTGTTATCATATCATCAGCACAGAAAAATATTTATTGGTCTTCCTTCGGCCATCCGAAGAAAAGGTTGGGTTTCCTGTGCTGTTGCAAGAAATAATGACACGTTTTGCGTGACGCATTTCCGGCGAGGTTGTAGTCACGCATTATACCTTTTTTTTCTCTTTTAATAATTTTCTCCGAGAGTCTCTTTGACATTGGAAGAAAATTGAAGCAGTTAAATTAGCGACTCCTTTTAATAGTAATTTCTTCGATCCAACTATTTCACGGTGAAGCATTAACGCTGCGCGCACTCATCCAGTCACGTACCGGATTGTGCTTTATGCATAATCATTCTCGAACACTTAGCAATAATCACGTTCATTTGAACGTGTCGTCTTGGTTGACCTTAACCGTCATTGACGTACTTGTTTACTCCTTCAAACCTTTAGCAGATATCCAATTCGCATTAGACAAATAAGGTGTTCGGCTGATATTGATAAATCTTTGACTGTCAAATGGATCCACTTGTATCCAACATGGGGGAGCCAATGCTTCACGTGAAAGATGTTGAGCTGCTTGAAATGTTACCAGTTGAAACACCTATAACTTCAACAAGTAGTGCTATCCACAGAGCAGCGAAAGATGGCTCAATTGGTGTACTAAAATCTCTTATACAAAAGTATCCTGCAAGTATGAATTCCTTGGATGACAAAGAAATGGCGCCGCTTCACTACGCTTCGCAAAGCGATCAAATCGACACCATGAAAATGTTAATTGAGGCCGGTGCTGATGTTGATGTACGGGGCAGTGGTAACATTACCCCTTTACACGTTGCAGCAAGGTATGTTCAAACTAAACTGCGCTTAAAATATGATTTTTATAGCATGACCCTCGTGGCACTGATTAAAAAATATTCATTGTGTATATTTATGTAAATCAGTTTCACAGCAGGTTGGTGTAAATCATTTAGTTTTATTGCATGTACATCGAGTATTTATACACTCTGATCAATCCCCTACCAAAGAGAAAATAAAAAAAGTCGAAGGATTCTGCTGAATTTTTGTAATACGTTTTTAAAATAGCTCTATTTTAGGTCGGTCGACAAGGGCTGTCAGCACTGATGCCAATCCTGACACTCAGATCACGGAATGTCGAATCGATGTTGAATGCTTATCAGAGTTGTCGAAGTAATGTTTAGTGAAGTTCTACGAATAACCAGTACATAACGCATGTTGCTGGTAAAAAGTCATTATGTTCCAATGTCTTTTTTGAAGCATAAAGGCTACTGATGAGACTGATAAAGTTTATTGATATTGTTGCTTCGTAAACAAAACAAGTTTTGAGTTGGATGTAAAATAGTGATGATAAACGTACTTTGAAAAGGCAAACAAAGCATTGGGAATAATTTTCTAAAGTGTAGAAGTTAGATTTAATTCTTTTGTTGAAAATGTTAAGTGACTGTCAGACAAATGGTGGTTCGTCAATAGAACTCACTCATGCAGCAAATGGAAGTCATTTACTAGTAATACCTTCTTTCAAGAAGTCGCGTGCTATCGACCAGAAATCATTCTCCTGAAATCTTGTTATTCGATGATAAATACGACCTTATTGCGATGGACATCCATTTACTGAACACTGTTTCTCTCTCAGCTATAAAGTCATTTGAATAAATCTTAATTTAAATTTAGATTATTCCAATGTTATATTTACATATATTTTGTATTTATTTATTCATTTCACATCTACATTGGATAGGATAGCTTTTATATTTCGAACATTTTTTTTTGTATTTATTTCTTATTACATTATCACTGTATATAAATTTATTTATGCTGTAAGTATAGTTACCACTGTTTTAGGACTTAATTAACTCATTAAAAATTAAAGATGAATGTAACAAAAGTAATATTTGAGTTAGCAGCGACTTTATAGATCTTAATTATAAGCTTTTACATGTAACATGTAGGTCACACAAGTGCATTATTGAATACTTTCACTATTTTCGAGTCAACTTAGGAAATAGGATCACTGAAAAATTAACACTTCCCATCATTGTGGCTCTCCAGTTATGGTGCTGTTTTGTCCTACAATGCACCTGTGTGATATGTAAAAGTTTCTAAGGTTTTAATATTTCTTAGGTACAATTCAATTGGTGCAATCGAGGTTCTGCTATCCCATAATGCAGATCTGTCTATGCAGTGCACCATGACTGGTTCAACAGCTTTTCTTGTTGCAACAAGAATGGGAAACATAGAAGTGGTCAAGAATTTGTTGCTGAAAAATCCGAAGGTTGTCGATGATTGTGATTTCCAGGAATTGACCCCACTGCATTGGGCTGCACTCAGAGGCTCATATGATATTTGTAAAACTCTTGTTGCCCATCATGCAAGTATTAAAAAAAGAACAAATGATGGTAGCACACCAGTGGTTTATGCAGCAGAAAGCAAAAATACACAAATACTACCACTGCTTCTAGAAGAAGGTAGGCCAATTTAAATTATAGCAACTTTTTGAAGATTTTGTACATGATATACATATATTGTCTGGTTGCTATTTATTCTGCTGGACAATAGACCTCTTTAGCTAAGTTGTTCGTTTATCCATTTCTGACCACGTGATGTCACTAGTTAGTTCTTTCATATGTAAATATTTTCACATGTTCATCATAAAGAACAATTCTCAAGGAAATGTCACGTGGTTTGAAATGGGCAATTTGCATACAAAGCTTTAAGCCCACCGCACACGTTGAGAAACTGTGTGAGGAAACTGTCACGTGAGGCACTTTTCTATTTGTGTGCTCGTTTATCTACTCTGTTTTTGGCCTAACATAGCCAAAGATGCAATGTCTGCGGCAAGAAATGGTCTGAGCTAAGTGCCTTGCGTGGCAGTTTCCTCACGCAGAACTTTTCCCCACGTGTTTGGCAGGTTTAAAGCAATAGACTTCGGAGGTGCCTAATTATTGTTTTACATTTTTTTTGTTTCAGCTGAAAAACAAAATCTTGATTTAAGGGAGCTTATAGATGGACGGGACGATGACATCACTACACCTCTGTTGTCTGCAGTTCTTGCTGGTAACACGGGTTCAGTGAGGCTTCTTTTAGAGAAGGGTGCATCGGTTGAAACTATGAAGATTAACATGAGTACACCAATACACTTAGCAGCAACTAATGGAGATGATAACATTGTAAAATTGCTGCTAGAAAAAGGAGCTACAGTAGATAGCAAAGATGCACAGGGTAAAACGCCTCTTCATAGGTGAGTCTTAACAGTTAACCATATTTTGATGCTTCAAAGGCTTTAGTACGAATATTTTCTTTTTGTAGAAAACGATCAGTATTATACTTCAAGAGGTACTCGGTAACTACGCCCCTTCTGTTTAATCGGGTCCAGCCCGAGGACAATTGTTGTCCTTTACATCATACCTTAGGGCGTGTAATTTCGCAACTGGTCTCTCAATATGTTGCAAAACAAGTTGTACAAATTAATTATCAGTTCCAAACAAATCATTTCGACATAAATTACTGCAATCATTACAGTAATTTTATTGTGTAACTGACCCCTTGCAACGGTTCGTGCAACCTTGCTTGAATGCCATTGCAAGGCAAGTTTCAGACAAAATTGCAAGATGTCACTCGATATTTTAGCGTGAAACAAGTAATTCTTTGACTTTCAGAGCCGCAGCAATGGGATGTCTCACTGTAATAAAGATCCTGCTTGATAATAATGCCAATCTAGAAGACAAAGATGGCGATGGCAGGAGCCCATTGCTTTGTGCCATCTCCACTGGTCAAGCCTTTGCCGTAAAAATGTTGGTCAATATGGGAGCCGATGTTTTGTCATGTGATAATGACATGCGCACTGGTCTTCATCTGTGCACCATCGACCAACAGTATCTTATTCTACATATGTTGTTAAAAGGAGATAAAAATGAATTGCACAGCAAGGCTGACTTTCTGGAGAGAATTCCCCTACATTATGCTGCTTCTTGTGATGATGTTAGAGTAAGTCACGTATTGTTAGTTTTGCCGAATTCTACTCACTAGGTTAACATCTACATCTATAACTTTAATTCACAATAGTTGTGGCCATCAAAGTGAATTGGTAAACATGATAATGTTCCTGTGAGTTTATATGTTTAGTTTTCAACTTGTTTCCCTGTAAAACAAATTGTGATATTAAACTTGAATCCCTTACGCCCTCGCCCATTCACAAAGAAACGCGGTTAGTGCGTCTAGAAACACCGCGAAGCTCAGTACTTATAAGGTAAGGATCGGCTTGATTGGCAAGCAAAACTTACATGTCAATTCAGTAGCTTTTCTTTTTGATTTTGATGCCTGAAATGCATTTTATAACATAGGTAATATATAACGCGCGCTCTGATTGGATGATAAGCGCGCGCGAGCGTGCGTCCAGAACTCGATGGACAGCACGCTGACGTCAATGTTTCCTTTTCTTACAGCGCGCGCCATGTATGGAGAACTTTGAAGGTCATCAGTATTTTTATTTAGGTTAAACGTGCGGCTTATTTCGTTTGTCTATGTTATAAAAGAAATGGTCAACACTCAGCGTGCGTCCATTGAGTTATGGATGCACTTGGTCGGCTGCTAAGCACTCGAGAAGCTATAGTCGCACTCGGCGTACGCTTCTCTCGTGCTTAGCAGCCTCCCGCGTGCATCCATAACTCAATGGACGCACGCTGAGTGTTGACCATTTCTTCATTACAGTCATCATGGTTTTTTTTCAGTTCTTAACGACCCTCCTTGAACTTGGGAGTAACTGTGCGTACAAAGACATATATAGGAGCACTCCTTTACACCTTGCAGCACAGCAAGGCCTGGCAGAGAATGTGGAATTGATCCTAAAAGCAGCTCCTTCTACTCTACATGAACGAGATGTGAAGGGATTCACAGCATTACATGTGGCCGCTTTTAATAAAAGATGGTATGTAGCGGCTATTCATTAAGTGAACCCCAGATCGACATGACAGTCTCTATCGCATTTACCAAAGTTATGTTGAGTTGACTTTGTCTCTTTTGTTCCCGCGCGTGTGTCATGTGCAGCTGATGTTCGTTGTCGTTACTAAAATTAATGGGTGGGCTGTGATTGGAGTACAGAATGAATTTAAAGTTTGGATGATAGTCTGTACTGCATGGTTTTAGGTCAGTGATTATTTTTTACATGATTGTTTTCGTCATGAATTATTTTATGTTAACAGGGAAGCATGCGATCAACTGCTAAAGTACGGCGCTCAAGTAGATGCAACAGACTCCAACTCACAGACTCCGTTGTTTCAAGCTGCACTTTCAGGAAGTCTTGAACTCATTGAACTTCTACTTAATCATCATGCCAACATTGATCATGCTGATAATAATGGCAACACAGCCCTGCATATTGCTGCGGAATCTGGCAATAATGTTATTGTTAAAGCATTTTTAGACAAAGGTAGGTATAGAACTAGTAAAAACTGTAACATAGTGTCATATATTTACTGTTGTGTTTTTATCCTGTGTTATGTGTTTGCAATTCAATTTCAGGAGCAATGGCAGTTCTAAATGGTCAAGGAGATAGCTGTCTTGATGTAGCCATGTCATTATGGGCATGTGATGTTATCGACACTATTGTAAAACACGACAGGTAATATAACAAACCAACCAACTGACCAGCTAACTTACCAACCACAGGCACTATATTTCACCCCCACTCCATCCCCCAAATGATACACGATACAACTTGTTGTGTAACTTTTTCTGCGATATTGTTCACATCGTTCGTTGTATCCTTTCAACCCTACAACAGCTGTGTGCAACGATGAATTGAAAAAGGTTCAGAAAACGTCACATCGCGTGTTCTGTCGAAAAGTGTTCGATAATAGAAAATAACGGCTGTACGTATTAGAAACAACAACAACAACGACACTGAAACCACCACCAACAACAACAACACAACACTGTTCTTAGTTAATTTGCTCATTGTTATGTTGCAGTCACTTATTTAGCTTATTTGTTGGTTTGATTGTTTTAAATACCAGGTGGAGAGAGTTTATTCATGTTGATCGTGATGGCTGTTATATCATGTCCAAACTAATAAGTGAATTCCCAGAAGCTGTGACGCAGGTCATGGACAATTGTATCAAGCGATCCAACCACAAGCCCGATGATCCTGACTTATCGTTGACACTTGACTTTCAGTTACTAGACCCAGGACCTGACAGGATGTACGATAAAAAATCTCAAAACCGCATGTTGCAAACAAAGGAGCCTGGAGGGAAGCGTTTTTATGGGCTGATGGAAATGGTTAAACACCAGCGTCAGGAACTTCTTGTACATCCGCTGGCCAGCCGTCTTCGACATATGAAATGGAGAAAGTTTGGAGTTCATATTTACCTGCTTAACTTCTTGTTACATGTCACGTTCGCAGCGTTACTGACGCACTTTGTGATAAACGTACGAAGGAAAGTCAAGAAAAGAAATGAACACGTAAAAACCAAAGGTGACAAGGGATGCCCTACCTTTGTCACAAAAGAGCAAGAGGCGGTCGCTGGCATAATTCTGGCGATAGTTGCTTTTCATTTGGCAAAAGAAATATTTCAGATGATCACTCAACGTCTTCGTTACTTCACTGATTTGCAGAACCTCTTTGAGTTATGCATGTACGCCTTTGCGCTGGTATTTGTTATACCCTTTGCATTTAACGAGCTTCGTACGTGCACAGACCCTAGAAGTATGATATGGAACTTTGGAACCACCGCGATTTTCATGGCTTATTTTAATCTGATTCTGCTGACTCGCACAATATCATTCATCGGCTTGTATGTGACTATGTTTATCGAAGTGTTCAAGACGATGCTTAAAGTCATGGTGATGTGTATGCTGTTCATCTGCGCTTTTGCGCTGGTCTTCTACATCATCTTTAGAGAACAGGTTAGCAAACAACCCGGCAATCAGAGCGGTCTTAAAATTCATTGACGTCATCTATGCTTGTAATTCTTAAATGTATTCGTATAAACTGAAGCTGGTAGAAATAAATTTCAATATAGGGGGCAGCCCTCTGGAATAATTTACCTATTGATACTAGGCAAAAGCCTAGTTTACGTTTGTTTAAAAATGTACTTTAATGGATATTATTTTTAGGATTTAATACTTAGATATTTAGTATTTTTAGAGACACAACTCTCTGGAAGATCATGTTTTATATGTATATATTTTATAATCACACGTTTGTCGACCAACCAATTAATATATTTTGTAATTTCGTTCCTAGGAAAGACTCAATTCAGCTAGTTAATTCTAGTCCAGTAAGAAATCAATTTACATTAATCTTGAATTCGCAATAACCAATTTCCTCCTTTTAGGATGCTTTTGATGAATTTGGTGAATCTATTGTCAAAGTGATGGCCATGACAGTTGGTGAACTGGATTACCAGACCATGTTGGTTGACGCAGAGTACACCAATAGCACTACGACCGGTCAACCTCTTCTACCATACCCAGACCTGTCGTACGTTTTTGTGTTTATCTTTATCCTGATTATGCCAATAGTGCTGATGAATTTATTGGTAAGCAGTTCGTACATATCCAAAATTTGGTGAAAAGAAATCCTCTCCTTGTGTCCATTTATGAGGAAGAGTCTCTCCCTTTTTTTCTATCCCCACCCCCCCCCCCCCACCCCCCCCCCCTCCATCCCCCTCCCCCTCCTTTGCCCTTGAGAGCCATGCTACACAGTAATTTTGGTAAACTGGACGTCGATATCCCGCCCACTACAGAAAGCGACATAATCGCTTAACAGTTTTGGAAAACCTAACTGGGGATCAAAAAGAAGACATTTATACCAGTAACCCAAATCATTTGATGATTACAGGTTGGTTTAGCTGTTGGTGATATTGAGGCCATCCAAAAGCACGCTCACTTGTCAAGAATAGGACGGCATGTTGAGTTCCTGACAGACATTGAAAAGAGATATCCTACATTCTTAACTCGTATGTTGTACACACCCATTTGTGTCATGTACCCCAGAAAAGCCACGGGTTTCTTTCGGAGGTAAGTGCAATTAATTATTACCATTGTTCTGTAGCTATAAAGACAATTTGCGCTGCAACGCAACTGTAATCGTTTCAGTAGAAAGTAAGCGGGCAGGGAGGGAAGAAGCCAGCGGGAAGTAAGCAAGAATGAATGAATGAATAAATAAATTGATTAATTAATTAATAAAAGAAGAAAGAGAAAGAAAAATTCAGGAAAGAAAGAGAGTCAAGAAAAATAGATAAATGGAATGGAAAAGCTGACATGTTGAGAAACTACGAGAAATTTCTTGTTTACATAACAATTCATCGTGCAATTCCAGTGACTAAATGAGAATTAATGTTTTTCATGTAAACACGATTTTGTTATTTTTCAAAGCTGGTGGATGCTGTTTGGGAAATCAGTGGAGAAGCTGGTCTTGGAAGTAGACACTGAGGGTAAACACCCTCCAAACCCTGAGGCCGAGATGTACCAGGAGCTAAAGGATGAACTAAAGGAAGTCAAAGATAAAATGAAGATTCTAGTGCAGCTTATAGAAAATCAAAATATGAGAAATAGGCCTTCAATGGCAACAAGTCGACCGAGTATTGCTGATAGCCGTCGAAGCACTGCTGGAGAAGACAATTCGCCTCTGTAAAATTGTCTATAAACTATAATTGCCATGTGTTATTGTTTCATAACCGCACTGCTAATACACCAATATAAAGTATTGTTATAAGCACAACCCAAAGACGTAACCTTATACCTCATGTGGTATATGCATCTTTGTTGTGATATTAATAGCAATTAATAGCAATAGATATTAGAATATGGCTGTAAATTCATGCCATCTCTATTGCACATCTAATTGATCATAAGTATATCTCCCTGTAGGTATCAATAAATCGTTGATGAAGTTTTCTGGGAATTACACCGGAGGTCTATTCGTTGTGTTCATATTCATGTGTTGCGCAGTTGTTTCTGAACAGTTATACAGTATTTTATATCTTTTTGTTGTTAATGTTAATATTTAGCTATTGCAAAAATATCTTGGAGCTTTCTTTATTGTACGTCTTACTGCCATTAAGAAAAGTATTACTGCATGCACTAGTATTCTAGATTGTGTTACTTTCTATTCAAAAACATTAATAATTCATATTCATACATTGTGTTATACTTGATAAAACACTGCTGCTCGTCATTTATAAAATAGTAAATATAAACTCGTTCCTTGTCAGATAATATACGTGACCAATATTTTCACATCTTGTTTTGGAGATATAATTCAAAGATATAAAGTTTCACAAAAATGTTTGTGAACGATGTCGATTCAATGCGTTAATTGAAATAATTATATATGTTCGGTCGTTCTCAACGTTTTTCATGAAATGTAGTCTAATATTTCTATCTAATATTGAAAGAATTGAGCAGACGAGAGGGATCGCCCCTACAGAAAATCTATTCAATTACGTTATTATTAAAAAGCACCTTAGAAGAGAAAGATAATAGATAAATTGGAATATTTGCGAAGATAACTATATTTTCTTGCGATGGTCACGTGTTATTTTTTCAAATATATGATTATATTTCAGGAAGAGCTTTTTTTTTAATGACTATATTTGTTGCTGTAGTAATAATTAATATCGACATTAAAAATGTATTTTTCATCGTTTTGCTGAGTTGTTGATTATTTTGCCAAAATACAAACCTCAGTGCTGACAAAACAGCACCATGTAGACCACAGTAAATGACATTTCAAGAAGTAGACAAAACAGCTGTGATAGAGAGTGTATTGTTGTTAGGGGACAGGGGCAATTGACAGTCCAACAGTCCATATACAAGTTTATATTAATCATAACATCTTAGTGATGCCGTACTAGCAGGCTATTGGTTCACTGTGATATAACAGTCTTTTCAGAACTACTTGAATGCAGTACCTCTGAGCTACCAGCGAATGAGACCTAATTAGGCAAGCGAGGTGGGTTTCTTAGGATCACTTGGATTTAGAACATCGGATCGTGCATCCATGGCCACGTTATAGTGCCGTCACTTGGTGGTACTAGATCAAGGACCGGGTCTCAACAAGACAATTGAAACTATCCGATAAAAAATTAACTTGCAACTGATGAAAATATAGATGAACTAAAAAATGCAGCTGTGAAGGGCAGCCCTTTAGGGTGAAATTGAGCCTATCTGATATATTCTATCGCAAATTAAAGGAAAATATTTTTAGCAAGACAAAAACATATCGCTAGCAGGACACCAGTTCGATTCCATGCTAGATACTATCAATCGGAAAGCACGTCATTTTAGGCATAACGAGAGAAATAAAAGTGCATTCTTTAATTACCCGTGTAAAAACGATCGACGCTGAGGGATATCGCGGTGAAGCGCAAATCAAAACCGCGTTAACATTATATTTGAGTTCTGTGAAACACATTTTTTATAGCCAACAGTTTCCACACTTGAAAAAAAAAAAAAAAGGTTTCCTTAAAGGTCCCTCGGGACCACTTAAATATATTTTAACTATATCACAATTTTATTTTGTTATAGTCAAAAAATCTCGTACATCAATATTGCATTTTTTTTTTTCACTGAAGTTTAAGCTAACAAATATTAGCATAATTTTAATTTTATGACTACATTTAAAAAAAATAAATTTGTTGATTTTAAGACAAACGCATCATTGCACTGAATAATTATTTCCATGACAACATATGCATACATAATGTCGCTACTTTAGAGCATGCACTTCACGCACAAACGGTACGTAAATTCTCACCAAACTGTTGATAGCATTCATTCTTCTAGCTTAGAATAAGGTTAATCTGATGCAAAGAAGGTTCGCGTTGGCAGCAGAAACATGAAGAAAGGTTACGGTAAGTCTGATATTTCTACGATAATTGAATTCTACCATAACATGCAAACTAAGTGAATTTAAGCTGACATTATAAATCATTTCTTGCTATGAATTCAAATCAAAGTCTTCTAAATATGACTATTTTCAGGTTTTTTAGTTTGATCGATAACTTGTCAATAATAATAAAGATATCGCTCGCTACTAAGTAAATGCAATTTCGTATCGAAGACTCGGTATTTCGCAAGCTAGCTGTCATTACACATGGACGAAATCCTTCGTGAGTTTGTAGTCATTTGGGACGTACTCGGTGTGGAATGATCAAATCTTCTGGACATTGGCAATTTTTGGGCTATTCGCATACGTATATCTTCTAATAGCTGAATTTCTCGATGAATTCGAAACGAGAGAGTTCATCTTAAACCGTATTAATAGCAAATCATATTCTGCAGGCCACGTGACGTTTCTTCCTGGTACGTCATCGGTTGCTACAAAAGCACTCTTAGAATACAGTTACTGACATATATATTAACTGGAACCGGTTTTATAGCTCATTTATATGTTTAAATGGCTGGTTCAATTGGGAGTGTGAATAATATTGAAAGTATTTCTCTTGTCCCAGTGAAACCAATGGAGCTGGAGAATTTAGACAGCTCCGATACACCTCGACCAATGAGGCTTCATTCTAAGAAGAGCAAGGATCAACTTGATGTTATCATGGCTAGTAAAGATGGTCTTGAAGATGTGCTAAAGTCCATGGAAAAGGAGGGAGTTATTGATAAGACAGATAAGTGTGGGAACAGCGCACTACATCAAGCTACTAAGCACAATGATGTAAAAATGATGGAAATGTTGTTGAATTCTGGGGCGAACATAGATTTGAAGGGGATCAATGGATATACGCCTTTGTATTTTGCTGCAAGGTAAGGATTGAAAGCTAAATTAAAGTTTTAATTTTTTGATTATCCTTTGACTTCATTAATGATGCAGAACATGAATAAAAATGAAGTGTCACAGCACTGAACATGCTTGACATACTTCATTGTATTTAGACAATAACTGACTTCAATGATTTATCAAAGGTCTGAATATTGGATTGGTTTTTTTTTTAATAAAAACAATCAACATGTACAATACAGCAGATGTTTCTAGGGTTCTTCATATATCAGTTGGCGTGCTTTCTACACACTATTGCTTAGTATTGAATTCTGATGATTGACAAGTTCTATGAAAACCGTATTATAAGAATAATAGTACAGAAAAGAACTTTTTATTGCGCGGAAGCCTTAAATCTGGGCACACGGTCCCATTTTTGGCATGCTGACCGTAATTATATCATTATCGTGTGAACAGAAAATTTGATGTATAATAGTGGTACCGTACCCAAAATAATCGGGTTTGGGTCAGCCGCTGACCGCAGTAGTGCCGTGCCATGCTAGATTGTCGTGTAAAAGGGACTTATAAATAACGCATCTTTTTTTCTTCGTTTTCATCTACACTGAAACGACGTTTTTCTTAAAGGAAAGAAAAAATGCCGTAAAGTGTGGACGGGAGACCTAACCATAACAAGAAAGAAACATTTTAAATTTTTTCTGGTTTTGTATAGACATATATGTGTAGCTCACGACCCGCCATCTTCCGTAAATGAACGGCAAAACAAAGATGAATTTCGGCAAGGATGATTCTATTTTTGGCAAGGCAAAGATAATTTACGCGCACTTGTCTAGTCCTTGCTTTCCTTGGAAACGGCCAGGGGAGACCTCGTTGCGGAAAGTAACAATAGGCTGCAATTTTCGCCGTGTCATACGTTCTGCAACTTGTCCAAATTGTTTTGCGACAACATACATCTTATAACATGACAGATATGACTGGACTAAGGCCTAGTTGAGACTCGTCCCACAGCACAAAATGGGTCATGTAAACGCAGTCATCAACTATCCATCTTAACCAACTGTACTATTTCCTGCAACAATTTGCGTGCAATGATTTTCTAAACCTTTTTATCTTGTGTCAGTGAACCTGTGAGAACTGACATAAATTTGCAGTTTTCAAGTTGATCCTGTTTTTAGATTTAACTGAATCTTTTCCGATCTAGGTACAACCGCATCGAGGCCGCGAAATTTTTACTTGACAGACATGCTGATCCTACGATATTCTGCAATCAAAATACTCTTCCAATTCATGTGGCTTCTAGACTGGGTTTTATTGACATCGTTATATTGCTGCTAAATAAAGACACTTCTAAAACGACTGTTAATGCCAAGGGCCTGGGCCACGTGACCCCCCTCTTTCTAGCAAGCAGAAACGGTGACCGTGCATTGTGTGAAAAGCTGGTTGAGAATAAAGCAGACATTACGATAATAACATCTGAGAACCATACTCCCTTGTATGAGGCAGCAGCAAACGGACATTTAGAAGTCGTTAAGTTTCTTATAGAAGTAGGTAGGTAGTCATTTAAAAACGACCATGGGGTAGACTATACAATACAATATAATACACTTTATTTAAAGAGGGTACGTATTTACATTCAAAATGTACTCTCCCATACGTCCCTAAAAAAAATAACGCTATATAAAATAAAGAAAATATACAAGAATTGACACTAAACGAACTAGACATGAAAAAGGATTGAAGTGAAAATATATAAATACAATTATATAGAAATAATTCGCGTGTAAAAGTAAAAACTATAATACATTATATTATTTCATGGTATGAGAGATACGATTCTAGATGCAATCTTTGGACTTAAAGTCGAGTATTAATTAATGTTCAAAGTGTTCAGAAATGTAATTGCATTACAGGAATACAAATATATGCGAGTGCATAAAATTAGTAAATTCTAGATACTTTAAAATTATCATCATTATAAGACTTCATGACATGAGAGAGATATGTTCTACTTGCTCTCTTAGGACTTAAGGTTGAGTAATAGTTAAAGTTCAAAGTGTTCAATAATGTAATAACATTATAAAATGTTCTTTTTAAACAATTTGTCCTTGGAAGTGGTAATCTATATCTATAATCTATAGACTGGGTAAACTACTATAAAATTAATAGCAGGAAGACACGAGCGGATCCAGAATTGTCCTTTAGAAGGTGTGCAACGTTATAGAAACCATCCAGTGGATCAAGAGGATATTTTGGAAAAGCATCAAGAATAAAAGGTCCAAAAGTCGTCTCAGGAGGGGTTGCGCACCCCATGCACCCCGGCCCGGTACTGAATCTGTCCCCGAGACAGATTTCTAGCTAGAGGGTTTATTGAACTTCCTGCACTTAGGCAAAGCACTTGATTTTAAATTCCTTACTTTTTACAGCTTCCAAAAGATTTATAGACGTTAAAGAGTACATTGACACAGCAGAATTAGAAGGTCATACACCTCTTTACGTGGCTTGTATGAATGGGCATGACAAGATAGTACACGAACTGCTGGAACATGGTGCAAACCCACACGCTCAGGCACTGTCTTCAAAAGACTCTGCTTTGCACATTGCCGTAAAAGGGGGCAGTCTTAAAGTCATTGAGGAGCTATTGAACCATGGTGCTATTATTGACGTTCAAAACGTGGATCGCGTAACACCACTTCACGTGTGAGTCATGCGCACTGGATGCTATAACTGCCATCAGTCGGTGCCTTTTTTGGATAATATTAATATTTGATAAGTAATGATTACTCAGAGAGGGGTTAGAATATTATGCATTTTCCCAAAAGGATGAAAGGACAGGTATACTGAATGGCCTTGATGACACGAAAACATTTAACTCACTCTTAACAATTTTAATTTTGAGTTAACTTATAGTTATATAATAAATGTTGTGATGAAACCGCGACCACTTTCTCACAACTTTGAACTGCATTTACAGGGCAGCAGTAACCAATCGAACTGAAGTCGTTAAATTCCTGTTGGACAAAGGAGCCCAAATTGATTCTGCTGGCATTGATAAGCTGACTCCATTTCTGCTGGCAGTAAAGAAAGGTTGTGCAGAAGTGGCAGAGTTGTTCTTAGAAAAGGGAGCTAAAATGAATGCTGTTGATGTAGAGCTAAGAACATGTTTTCATCTTGCGGTGATGTCCAAGTCCCCAAAGACGCTCAATATGCTGATCGAGAGGGACGATGGATCTTTAATAGAAAAGACTGATGCACAAATAAGAAAACCTTTACATTACGCCGCTGGTGCCGGAAACATTGAGGTTAGTGGTTTAACAGTGTTAATCATTTTATCAGATGCACTGAACAGTTCGAAAAGACTCACCATGAAACGACTGCGTATCCATGGGCTATGTAGTCACAGTAAACAATTAACGATGACCACTCCCATTACACGAGCACTTTTTAGTACATCAAGGGGTCCAAATATCCTTGGAAACCTGCGATGCTCGTTTCTTGGTTCCAGACAAAAATACCCTCTGGGAGCATTGTCTTAAAGATTGTTACATGCAGAATTCAAGACTTATTATGATATCATTTTAATGGTTATCACAATTTTTCTTACACTACATGGTGATAGGTGGTCAAGATCAGGCCGACCAGCTGCCAGAAACGAGAGAAAACGTAACTTCCGCAACAAGTTCTATCAGACAATGTTCTCAGAGGTGTATTCTGGTAGCGCAAGAAACATTCGACAGAATAATCCCCCTTGGGTCCCGAGGATGGGGATCCAAAGTATTTGAAAGCAATATCGATTCAAATTGACTCACATTTGGTAATATTTCTTATAGATGTTGAGTGTATTGCTAAAATGTCAACAACATGCCGTAGATGAGAAGGAAATGACGTCATTGCATGTTGCAGCTCTGAATGGAGAAATTCATGCGACAGAGATCTTGGCAAGGGCGTCACGCAGGTGTCTCGCCTCCAAAGACATCTATGGAAGAACTCCTCTTCATTGTGCTGCTGAAAAAGGATTCAAGTAAGTGAATAGCTACCCATGCAGACGGATGTATAATTCAATTTTTAAGAGTACAATGAAATTTTAAAACTGATGGTATTCATTTGGCACAAATGGCATGATCAATTTCGTGCTAGACTAATAAATCGGTAATTATTGGCGAAATCAGCCTGATATACCAATTTCGACAATTATTAAAGATTTATCGATTTGCTGCTTCTTGGTAACTAAGTCATACAAATGTATCTCTTTTTAATTACAGGAGAACATGTGCAGTTCTTCTGGATTTACAAGCACCCATCCATTTGCGTGATGTGAACAGACGCAGTCCACTCCATACTGCTGTCAAGGCTGGAGCATTAAAAATAGTCAAACTACTACTTGATCTGAAGGATTCTCGACTCCTAGGAATGCTTGACATAGACGAAAACTCTGCTCTTCATTTGGCATGTGCTCAAGAAGAAGCAGAAATTGTAAAGGCACTACTAGATGCTAATGCTGATGTGTCGGTATTAAACCGAAAGGGGAAAACATGTCTTGATATGGCCATTGAATGGGAATTAGAAGATGTGGCTACTGTACTTATTCAGCATGAAAGGTGAATAACTATTTGTTTTATTTTATTACTGCTATTTGTAAATGGTGCTATATATTTTATGCCAATTCTATTGTTTCCGCTGTTTAATTTAATTAGTGATATTTAATTAAATACAGGTGGTTGGAGATGATGTGTACCAAAGATAAAGATGGATATGGACCAATGAAGAAACTCATTGAAGTTCTTCCAAATGTTGCTAAAATAGCAATGGATCAGGGTGTTGAGTTTAGTAAACTACCAACCAATCACCCAGACTACGGCATCAAATTTCATGTAATGCTACTTGACCCAGGACCAGATGACGAGGCCAGTCTCCAAGGCGAGCCATTTATAGGACCAGCTGTAATGGTTGAACACGATCGAGAAGAACTACTGAACCACCCTATGACACAAGCTCTACTTCGTTACAAGTGGTTTGCATTTGGCAAGTTTCCTTTCTTTATCAATTTTTTGGTGTTCCTTATGTTAACAATTCTATTTTCCTATTTTGTTGTATCGGAACGCGAAGGAATTTTGCTTCATTATCCAAGCACATCTAACGCAACATATGAGGCAATGAGACAACTACAAAATGATCAAAGCAGCTCATCACATACCATGGCTGCAGTTTTAACGTTCATATTTTGTGCTGAGCTTTTGAAAGAGGTCTATCAGTTGATAATGTTAAAGCTAGAATACGTGAAAACCATTAGCAATGGCATTGAACTGACAATCTACACAACTGCTTTGATATTTCTCGTTCCTTACTTGGCCAGAGAACAATTGTATATTTCAACAGCAGTGCAGTGGAATTCAGGCATAGTTGCTTTATCCCTGCTTCATATTGATTTATTGCTATTCGTACGTCGGTTCGGTTCTGGCGGGATTTATGTTAGCATGTACTTTGAAGTCTGGTACACGTTCCTTAAAGTCCTTGGTGTCTTCCTGGTAATAATTATTGGATCGACCTTGGTATTCTACGTGCTTTTGAAAGAGGAGGTGAGCCAGATTCCAAAAGTGCACAAATGACCAGTATACAGTTGACTACTTTGGCTTGGTTTATTGATCTATTGCTTTAATTCCAGGATAACTTTACCAATGCTGGGTTCTCCTTCGTCAAGACGGTTGTCATGATGGTTGGTGAGCTTGACTACACAGACGTGTTGACAGACAATGTTGTCAATAACAACATCAACCCATCGACTGGTGCTCCATACGTACCATTACCTTACATAACTTATGTGGTGTTCTTTACTTTTATGTTGGCGGTCCCTGTGTTATTGATGAATCTTTTGGTAAGTACGTAACATTAACAAAACTCAAGCGGTTTTCCACTGTTTGTACCCTTTTTGCGATGGATATGACGTCACAAAATGCTCAAAACTCAAGTGGAACGACGAGCGTAGCGAGTGGTTTCACTGCAAAGTTTTGAACATTTTGTGACGTCAAATCCATTTTCAGTAAGAGTACAGACACAGGAAAACCGCTTGCAATTTGTCTTTGTTTTTGCAACAGTTTGTGGTAAAAGAGGAAAATCTTAATCAAACAAGGCAAAAGAACGAGCGCGCGCAACAAAACGCGTCAGCACCATCTTCTGAACTCTTAATGACAATGGTTTTTATACCAGGAGATATGAGATTTTGCTCAAGTGTTGTATACAGAGTGATTTATCAGTTTTGGCCACATCCTCTAGAACCCAGGGGATTTTATTCTCTGTCGCTCGTTTTTCTCTCCAAAAAAATAACTCTGGGAACGTTGTTTGTCAGAATGTATTCTGGAAGTTAAAATTATTATTTTATGATTAATCATTTATTATAATCATTAATTCGGACGTCATTTTTAAAGACACTATAATTTGTTTTTAACAGTAGATGCTGATTGGTCGACCTGATCAGCTCGACCAATCAGAAACGAGAGAAAACATAACAAATCTATGGGCTCCCGACGATGGTTTGGCCAGTGGAACACGTTATCTCTGTCGCAGGAAATGTAATGTTATTGCGGGAGTTTTATGGTTCCACTTTTAGCTACGTACAGCTGAATGTTTACTTTTTAAATAAAGTACACAATAACCTGTCTGTTAGCTATGTCACGCAACACATGTAATTTAATCGTTAAGTAATTCAATGCTCTAATCTTTGTTATTCCGCAACACACCTATCTACGGTAAACATTGCGTGCTATTACTAGAAATCGTTTCAATAAGGATCTTTCAATTTAAATCTACCTACGTTAGCCCACCAAAGTAAGTGATTTTAGTTTAATATAATTTATACTTCTAAGTAGATATTAATTGTTGTTGAGATTTATATCAAGAGCTATTGTTGTAATTTCTACAGAGTATCATTGCCACGTGTTTATGATAAGTTGTAACTTAGACTTAGATTAGTTTATTCTTTACTTGTTTCAGTTTGAACCACATCACTTCATATCGCGTCTTGTCAAATCATATCTATCATAACTCTGGTCACATCAAATTCTACAAACTAATCGTATCTTCAAATCTACAAGAAAATTAAAGTTGACAATTGTGCGTTCAAATTGGTGTTATTCTCTACCACATGTAATTGTCCGTTACATTAAGTTCAAATTTGAAGCTAATTTGGGACTAGTTCAATTCATTTCTACGCTATTTCACTCTACGCTGATTTCCACTCAATATTTGCCCAACTGTGTACGACGATAGAGGAATGATCGGTATGATTGGAATGTTACTAACATAATGTCGGAAACCCAAGCAAAGACGGTATCAGACCTAAAGGCTTCTCGATCGGCCATTAAAGGTTGGATTACAAAAAAATACAATCATTTGAAAGAGCTGTTGGTGGACTTCCAGAACGGAGAAGTTGTTAAACAAAAGTTTGAAGTGATAGAAGAGCTTATCATAGACTTCCGGTGTGCTCATGAAACATACCACAAAGAGCTAGTTGATGAAAAGGACCTTCAAGAATCATCCGAATATTTCGAAATCGCAGAAAAATCGATAAGCCAAGTCACTCAAGAAATCGAAGCATGGATTTCGGAATACAATCTTTTAAAAACCAGTTTTGACGGGGAAATCTCTGCAATTCAATCAAGCGATTCTGTGAGTCATGTAACGTCATCTAAGAGGTCAAAGTCGTCACGGAGCTCGAGATCAAGTTCTTATTCATCGGTTTCCAAGGCAACGAGTACCAGTACTTTAAGAGTTAAAGCTGCCGCTAAGAAGGCCATTCTAGAAGCGGAAGCCGCTAAACTCAAAGAATTACAGGACTTAGAAGAAAAGGAGCTTCGTCTAAAACAACAAAGGAGAGACCTACAATTTAAGACAGAGATCGCCAAAGCTGAAGCAGAAGAAAAGGCCCTTTCGGAAATATCTAGCGTCGTTTCAGAAAAACGTACAGATTCACCCCCGAAGGTCGAGACGACAACCGAAAGCAATGCCAAGAGTGAACGCCCATCTACGTCACAGAAAGAAGCGATCAAGCCGACCAGCAACGTATCAAATCGGCAGCAGAGCTTATCGTCACTTAACGAAGAGCTTGTAAAGGGCATGATCGAGTCACAACGTCTGCAAACAGATAATATCAAGCAGTTATTGGAACAGCAACGTCAACACGCTCTCGCTCTGATGCTCCCACAGCCCGATGTGCCAACGTTCGACGGCGATCCTCTGCAGTACTGTTCATTTGTACGAGCATTTGAAAGCATAATTGAAAGCAAAACATCTTGCGAACGTGATCGACTTTACTACTTGGTACAGTACACTTCCGGCGAAGTACAAGAACTTGTACAAAGTTGCCTGGCAATGGACGAAAGGGAAGGTTACAAGGAAGCAAGAAGATTAGTCAAGGAAAGGTATGGTCAAGCTTATAGGATAGCGTCTGCAATCATCGATCGTATTACAAAAGGTCCTGCTCTAAAGGCTGAAGATACCGTCTCACTACAGAAGTTTTCGATCTCTTTAACAAGCTGTACAAACACGCTGAAGGAAATCGGCTACTTAAACAAGCTGGACAATCCTGACAGTATGAAGAAAATCATCGACAAACTTCCATACAGCTTAAGGTTGAAATGGCGTGAGAAAGTAGATAACATCGCAGAAACACAAAAGAGAGACGTCACGATCGATGACATCACGAAATTTGTTGTCGACAGGGCCAGAGCCGCTTCTCATCCCATTTTCGGCCAAGTCGTCGGTGACGAAAATCGAAACGATCAGCGGAGCAAACCAAAATCTACACCTTCGACATTTCAAAGAACGTCCTTTGCAACCCAAGGGTCACAACAAACCACGAGTCAAACAAACAAGGTTCCTCAGGAGTGTCCACTTTGCTCGCGAGAGCATTGGTTGTCACGATGTCCCGATTTCAGAGGTAAATCAGTCAGTGAAAGATCTAACTTTGTACGCGAGAATAATCTCTGTGGCAACTGCTTCATGTCCGGTCACTACATAAAGAATTGCTCAAAGGAAAGTTTTTGCAAAGTAAGTGGGTGTTCTAGCAAACATTCTGCTTTCCTGCATCCCATTGACGGCAGTGCTGTTTTCACAAAATCTGACAAAGCAACAAAACCGGAGAATCCCGTGCACATGCCCATTTGCAACAACGGCTACGTCAGCACAGTTGAACCAAAATCTTCGAAGTCTACCAAGATCTCACTCGCTATCGTACCCGTTAAAGTAAAGGCTAAAGATCACGATAGAGTCGTCCAAACATATGCATTCTTAGACTCTGGTTCAAATGCATCGTTTTGTACGGAGGATCTGATGAAAGAGCTTAATATCCAAGGCAAGAGTACAAACTTGTCACTGACAACTATCAAAGGTGCCGACAAGTCGGTTAGATGTTCACTTGTCGACCTTGAAGTACTTGACCTCGACGAGAATAACCACATTGATCTACAAGGTACATTCTCTACGAAGGAGCTTCCTGTATCAACCAGCAACATGGCTAATCAAGAAGATCTTGATCAGTGGCCACATCTTCAAGACATCCATGTCCCACGACTAAACACAAAGGTAGGCTTACTCATCGGCTGCGACAACCCCGACGCTCTGAGGCCACAAGAGATACGTAGTGGTCGCAAGGGTGAACCATATGCTACCAAGACAATCTTTGGATGGGCGATCAATGGTCCTCTCATTCATTGTGACAGCGGAACGAGAACGGTTAATGCTGTCAAGGCTGACGCAGAATTACATCGACAATTCCAAGATTACTGTAATATGGAATTCAACGACTCTTCTGTCAGCACTTTAACCGTAATGTCTCAAGAGGATAGAAGAGCCCTTGACATTATGAATAAGACGGTAGAGTTTAAGGACGGGCATTACGAACTTGCTCTACCTTGGAAGAATGACCCACCCCATCTCGGAAACAACCGAAGCCTCGCTATGCATCGACTGCAGTTACTGAAAAGAAGGCTTCTAAGGGATCCTGAGCTTCTAAAGATGTATACAGAGTTCATCGATAATCTATTTCTGAAGGACTACGCTAGAAAGGTTCCAGAGCAAGAAAAGGCAAACGGCATCACGTGGTACCTTCCTCATCACCCTGTCTTCCACCCTAAGAAACCTGGCAAGGTGAGAGTAGTTTACGACTGTTCTGCTAAGTACAATGGTACGTCGCTGAACCAAGAGCTCTTACAGGGACCGGATCTTACCAACTCACTAATCGACATCCTTATGCGGTTCCGAGAGGAACCGATTGCTTTCATGGCCGACATCGAGTCAATGTTCTACCAAGTGCGAGTAAACGAAGACGATCGTGACGCACTAAGATTCCTGTGGTTCAAGGATGGAGATCTGTCTGGTGAAGTTGAAGAATATCAAATGAATGTACACCTGTTTGGAGGAACATCTTCACCGAGCTGCGCGAACTTCGCCTTGCGCAAGACCGCAGAAGACAACGCCGGCCGATTCAGCACGAGAGCCATCGACACAGTAAAGAGAAATTTTTATGTGGACGACTGTCTGAAGTCGGTGGCAACCGAGCAAGTAGCCATTCAGCTTTGTAAGGAATTGCGCGAGCTACTACAGACGGGAGGCTTCCGCCTAACGAAATGGCTATCGAACTCCCCAAGAGTCCTATCATCGATACCAGAATGTGAAAGAGTCCTTTCTACAAAAGCACTGGACCTCAACATCCCATCTATCGAACGTGCACTTGGCACCCAGTGGAACGTGTCGTCGGACACGTTCGGTTTCTCAATAGACCTTAAAGACAGACCGGCAACCAGACGTGGTATACTTTCAACTGTCAGTTCTATCTATGATCCATTGGGGTTCGTAGCTCCCTTCATACTGCCTGCCAAAACGCTGCTACAAGATCTCTGTCGACAGAATCTGGGCTGGGACGATCCTGTCAAAGGCACAGATCTACGACGTTGGCAGTCCTGGCTCCAGGATCTCCCAAAGCTGGAGAGTGTTAAAGTCGATCGTTGTTTCAAACCTAAGGAGTTTGGCAGAGTTGCATCAAGCCAGCTGCACCATTTCTCCGACGCTTCACAGCAAGGATATGGAGCAGCTACCTATCTCAGACTCGTCGATCAAGACGGTAGGATTCACTGTTCCTTCGTTAGTGGTAATTCTAGACTAGCGCCTCTGAAGACAATGACTGTACCAAGGATGGAGTTGTCTGCCGCTGTTCTTTCAACTAGACTCCACGAGATGACCTTCAGAGCACTTTCCATGCCAATAACGAGCGAGTCGGTATTCTGGACAGACAGCACATGCGTTCTGGCTTACATAGAAAATGAAGACAAGAGATTTCAAACCTTCGTGGCGAACAGAGTAGCTACCATACGAGAGAAGACGTCGCCAAGTCAGTGGCGCTACGTCGATACCAAGTCGAATCCAGCCGACGATGCGTCACGAGGTTTGCCACCTACAGCAGCTTTGGAAGAATGTCGCTGGATAACTGGGCCAAGCTTTCTATGGCAATCGGAAGAAGCATGGCCAAGGCGACCGAACGAAATGAAGGTGCGATTAGACGATCCCGAGCTGAAGAAAGACGCAACAGTCTTCGCAATTTCTTCACCAAACCAAGACGAAGCCATGCTAAGGATCTTTGAACGTTTTTCTTCATGGTCCAAATTGAAAAAGTTTGTCGCATGGATGCTCCGAATGAAAACAAACCTGCGAGATGCCGCTCAAAGGCGGCGCACCAATCAACGCAAATCCCTAACCAATAAGATAACTCCGATTACAGTTGAGGAGATGAACGCTGCAGAAGTCGAGGTTCTCAAGGTCGTCCAAAGAGTTTCATTTCCCGCAGAGGTAAGCCAGCTATCATCACAAGGAAGTGTAAATCAATCAAGTTCTATCTACAGCCTCTCTCCCCAGCTCTCACACGATCTAATATGCATAGGAGGTCGTCTAGCGAACGCTCCTATAGATGAAGGCGCTAAACACCAAATTATCTTGCCATGCAAGCACCATATTACCGACCTAATAGTGAGACATTACCATCAAGTTTCTGGCCATTGTGGCGTCGAGCATGTTCTATCCAAGATTAGGGAAAGGCTTTGGATTGTCAAGGCTAGAGTAGCGGTTAGACGATCTCTCAACTCATGTTTCCTTTGCAAGAAACATCACGCTAAACCACAACAGCAGAGAATGGCAGATCTACCGAGAGATCGAGTGACACCTAACCATCCTCCCTTCTCATTTGTTGGTATCGACTGTTTCGGGCCGTTCATGGTTCGTCGTGGACGTGCGCTTGCCAAGAGGTATGGTGTTCTCTTTACATGCCTTACCGTCCGAGCTGTCCACATCGAAGTTGCTCATAGTCTTGAAACCGACTCCTTTATTAACGCTCTTAGAAGATTTATCTCTAGGAGAGGCGCTCCCAAAGAAATCAGGACGGACAACGGGACCAATTTCGTCGGTGGAGAGAGAGAGCTCCGTGAAGCAGTTTCGGCTTGGAACCAACAAGCAATCCATGAAGCGCTTCTAGCAAAGAACGTTACTTGGAAATTTAACCCTCCTGCAGCCTCGCATCATGGTGGAGTGTGGGAACGATGTATCAGGTCCACAAGAAAGATTCTACAAGCAGTACTGAAGGAGCAAAATGTGTGCGACGAGACCTTGTCTACCCTCATGTGCGAGGTCGAAATGGTGATGAACGGGCGACCATTGACAAAGGTGTCAGACGACCCAAGAGACCTGGAAGCGATTACACCGAATCATCTGTTGCTGTTGCATTCAGGACCGACGCTTCCCCCTGGTGCTTTTACAGAGCACGATACTTACAGTCGTAGGAGATGGCGACAGGCCCAGTACCTCGCCGATGTGTTTTGGAGGAGATGGATCAAGGAGTATCTCCCAAGCCTCCAGTCTCGCCAGAAGTGGCTGCAAGGCAAGCGCAACCTGCAGCCCAACGACATCGTACTTATAGTTGACAACTCTACGCCAAGATCTTCATGGCCACTTGGAAGGATCATAGAAGTATACCGAAACAGTGGTGACGGTCTCGTGCGATCTGCAAAGATTAAGACGAAGACCACCGAGCTGGTGCGACCAGTCAGCAAGATTGTATTACTTGAGGAAGCAGCATAAACAAAAGACAATAACTGTACAATGTACAAAAGAACATTACCTTCATATCTATAGTATATACATTTTATATTTTGAAGCCATATATAGTTACTGTTAGTTGAAGTAATTAGTGATTTTTATAGAATCATATTGAGTCTTAAGGTAAAGGCTCCCTGGTCTCGCCTTTAAGGGGCCGGAAATGTTAGCTATGTCACGCAACACATGTAATTTAATCGTTAAGTAATTCAATGCTCTAATCTTTGTTATTCCGCAACACACCTATCTACGGTAAACATTGCGTGCTATTACTAGAAATCGTTTCAATAAGGATCTTTCAATTTAAATCTACCTACGTTAGCCCACCAAAGTAAGTGATTTTAGTTTAATATAATTTATACTTCTAAGTAGATATTAATTGTTGTTGAGATTTATATCAAGAGCTATTGTTGTAATTTCTACAGAGTATCATTGCCACGTGTTTATGATAAGTTGTAACTTAGACTTAGATTAGTTTATTCTTTACTTGTTTCAGTTTGAACCACATCACTTCATATCGCGTCTTGTCAAATCATATCTATCATAACTCTGGTCACATCAAATTCTACAAACTAATCGTATCTTCAAATCTACAAGAAAATTAAAGTTGACAATTGTGCGTTCAAATTGGTGTTATTCTCTACCACATGTAATTGTCCGTTACAGTACACAATAACCTGTCTTATATATCTTACATTAGGTTGGTCTTGCTGTGGGAGATATAGATGCTATCCAAAAAACAGCACAATTTTCTCTATTGAAGGACCAAGTGCAATATGTCGTGGAAGCGCAGAAACGATATCCACTTGCATTTAGGAGATATTTTTATAAAGATACACTGATCATAAAGCCCAACGTCAATAGAATAATAAAAAGGTAAATTCCAACAAGTGACGCTAATAGTAATGGCAGACATGTTGGTGGACTTGACAAAAGAAATTAAAGATCAAAACCACCAACATGGCTGCTATGTCTTTTCTTGAATTCTCTTGAGAAGATTGCTAACCAAGAGTTTCACAAGGCGTTCGTGTACTTATAAAAATGTTAGTACTTTAAGACTTTCAGTTGAGTTTCCAATCCAAGGATATCATGTGAAAAACTCGAATCAAGTCACAGGGTAGCGAAATAATTCTGTAACAAGCTGGGAGGCTTTAAAATAGCGGGTGTATGTTGCGTGTTTCCTATGGGCCGGCTTTAGTTTTGCTGAAAATTGTTTTCAGGGTTATAAGGTTGTATCTTCAAGGGAGTACGTAGCTCGAAGATATTTTGGTAAGGGGGAGGGGGAGGTTCTAGTGCCATGACACCAAGAGGAGTATCTTTTTAAGGATCGATCAATCAATTAATCAATCATCAGTCAATCTGTCAACCAACCAATCAGGCAATCAATCATTTAACCAATCAGCTAACCAATCAATCAATCGATCAATCAATCAATCAATAATCGATCAACCAATCGATCAACCAATCAATCAATCAATCAGTTAACCAATCAATCAATCGATTAACCAATCAATCAATTAATCGATCAACCAATCAATCAACCAATCAATCAATCAATCAGTTAACCAATCAATCAATCAATCATTCAGTTAATCAATCAATCGATCAATCATTAAATCAATCCATCAATCGATCGATTCTTCATCTTTACTTATTTTTTTGGTCCGTTGATTGATTGCTTGGTTGATTGCTTGAACAAATTAATCAATCAATTAACCCATCAAGCAAGCAATCGTTCGATCACCAACCAGTCAATCAGTCTAAATATTGATTGATTGATTGATTGATTAACTGATTGATTGATTGATGTATTGATTGACTAATTGATCAGTCATTAAATCAATCCATCAATCAATCGATAGACCAATCGACCAATCAATAAACCAACCAACCAATTAGTCAATCATCATCAACCAACCAACCAACCAACCAATCAATCAATCAATCAATCAGTCTGAGTCAATCCATCCATCCATCCATCCATCCATCCATCCATCCGTCCGTCCGTCCGTCCGTCCGTCCGTCCGTCCGTCCGTCCGTCCGTCCATCCATCCATCCATCCATCAATCAATCCCCGAGAAACTAGATCAGCTAGAAGAATTTCAACACATTTTATTTGTTTTTCTTTCTTTAGTTTCACTTTAGGAGGAATAAGTGTTTTAGACCAGTCATATGTTGACGAGCTGATAACAATAAAACCTAAGACAAGCAAAAGTCAAGAAAGAGAAGAACAAACACTTCAATGGGAAAGCCAGAATTCCAAGCTTAAGGAACTCGAAGAAAAGCTAGATAATCAAAACAAGTTAATGTTAGCCATAGCTGAGAAACTAGGGATACAAACTAAAGATGAAGGAGAAGACACGGAAATGTAGAATGATTTCAACATTAGAGTAGACTGTAGAAATGTGTAAACAAGGCTAACGTGTAAACAAGGCTAACGTGGTCAACCTGTTTTAACACACACATATGGGTGAAGCACATGGAATAAGTGACCAGTGGCTTTATTTACATCACAAGAATTCTCCGCCACGTTTCCAGTCAGACAATAAAACTCCACCAGTTTTGTCATGCTATATGTAATGATATTAACATTTTCTTTGTATATACTCATTTGACCATGTAATTGGTGTTTTGTGTAAGGTGTTTAACAATTAAAACGTCGTCTTTGTTACATTTGTTTACTTATCAAAATTTCAGAAAACATGTTACTGCATTTCTTAAACTAGTGAAAAACGTCCACAATTGTTAATGTTGGTAACACTACTGTTAGCATCGGACCTTGTGTCCTTTTGTACTTTACCTGTCCTTGAGCGAAACACTAAATAAATGTTATCAGTGTAATTATGATAACAAGTGCACGAGCACCTGTTTGAGATAGGGGATGTCGAGACAAATATACCGGTTGTACTCTGTACCCTGTACTCTCTATTTCTATCCTACAATTAATTTGAACACATAGTTTATCAGGTTATTTTGAACATATTCAAAATGGAGATAGAAACGTCGATTTTAGAAATAATAAAATAGAACGTTTTTCTTCTGTAGCGCATGAGGGGCCAAGACATGCGCGCAGTGCCACGTGCGGTTGTTTGTTTGTGAAAATGTTGACTCGTGAAGTATTGTTAATAGGTGCCAAAGTAGACAGTCGTTTATATTTACACATTCCACATTCTCTAAAGCCTATTAGCTTGTACCAAAATGGGTTCATAAATTAAAAAATCATGCATTTTATACGTGTCGAACCAACTTCTAAAACTGAGATGAACTCAGCCCTCGAGTTGTCTAGTTTATCTTTAAAAAAATGTGTCAAAACTTTGCTGTCTTCTGCAAATTATAGAACGTCTTCAAGCTGCTTTAGTAGTAAAGTTTCGCGGTACAAAAAGTCAATTGTGTGCACAAGCTCATGTTGAAAAAAGGAAGAAATAAAATTGGGCAATGTTAGTTCTTGTTACCCTCGATTCTCATAATAACTGACTGTCACAAATTCCCACTGTTCAACCAGCTGACTAATTTACACATTGTTAGAGAAATATACAGTCAATTATCCTTTGTCTTAACAGAATCAGCGACACTTATTCCTAAAATGCACGATTATTTCATAGCGAGCACTGGATTCTTCCAGAACATTTTAACGTTTGGTTTGTTTTTCTCTTACATTAGTGATATATTTAGCAAGCATTCTTATTGACATGGCTTTTGAAGGGGTCAGTGAAAAACAGGTACCAGCACAGATATGTGCTTTGTACTTCATTGTCAAAATGTGGAATGAGAAATAATTTAAGAGTTCGAATTACGGTCATCAATGGTTCATGTACGGCTGTGGACAACCTCTGAGAATATTTAGTATTCGTAATTTAACAGAACTTAGTTTAAATGAAAATGTTTGGGATTGTTTAATTTTTACAATCATCTTCCAACCGCATAAGTACTTTTTCTAAAATATGCATGGAAGAAGCCACTTGTCTTTATTTTCTCTACCACCAGTGTCACTTTCTCTCAAAACAGTTAAGTGCTTATTGACTGGCACTTTTTGTATTACTGTAGAGAACTGAAAACTAATATAGTAGCAGCTTAGGGCAACTCATGATGCGTATTTTTTGGGCTGTCTCTGACGACATCGCTCCATTCATCACTAGTGACATGACAAATAACTTTGAAGGTATATCATTCATTGATTAGTAGGGTTAGCCATTCATTCAAGCCATTACCACTAACGTAAACAACGTTCCCCTAATAACTTTGATTAATTATTCTATTTTGGAAAACACTTGCACATTTTGGCGCCTTTTTGTATTTTTCATTGAAGAAAGAATTTTACGTTTTAGCGGTAACAAATTGGGCAGAATGAAAAAGCCTTGGTTACAGATTTTAAGCCAACAAGTGCAAATTCGTTATCAGTGACAAACAACAGACTTTTATAAAGAACACCCCCAAGTGAGGGGTTTACGCAACCTGGAGGAGTAATTAAAGTTGTTGTTTATTTCGTTATTATTTGTAAATCAAACGGGTTTTCCTCTAAAACAATTTACACACTAAGTAACTATTACGCACGAGCACATTCGACTGAGTTTCCCTCAAAATGTTGCCATATTTATCGCCCATGGATGAATGAATACACGATGTGTTTCACTAAACCATTCAACCACCTGCTGTCACGTGAAGGCTTGTTCTTAACTAGAGATCAATTATGACTTAAACAAGTTCTTACACCTGTAAAATCATCAAAACCATCGCAGCGAGGATAAAGCCAAATCCAAACGAGCAAGCTTTCCTTTACAAGTTTTTCTTGCCGAGGAACGAGCAAGTTTTCAATGTCAAGGAAACCTTTTAATGGATAACTTGCTATTAAAACAAAAAAACAAATACAAAAACTACAACGCACTACATACGTGTTGCTCAGTTTGGATGGTAATCTCTCAGTCAAGGGATAGAGATAGCGTTTTGTTAGTAATTGAAAAATAATATTTTTCTAGTCTTCTTTGGCTTGAATTAGCTAGTGCTATAGCGACAGAAATACGCATTTTTTAGACATCTAAGTTAGATAATTGCAAAACTACTTTGTGTTTATAAATTAAAATGTCATCAGCGGTAAATTTAGCGATATCAGAGATTTTCATTTACGACTAGACAGTCCATCATTAAAAAGGAGGCAACTCTGACAAATGAGGCAAATCTAAAAGGTTGCGGTGCACTTTGATTTAAATGACCTGTTACCGTCGGCGCAAAATATTACTAAGAAACAGCTTAATTTGTCCAGTAACAGGTTTAAATTACCAGATGCATTTGAAACACGTGATGTCCTAATCGACAAGCGATAATTTGGTTGTTTTTCAATAAAATGACACAAATGGTTTGAGTTGGGGGAGGAGGGGAGGTGGGGTTAGCACTTTGATTCAGCATCATATTGCACTTTTTAAAACCACTCAATTTCCTTTACTAATGTTTACAAATGAATTAATAGGCACGTTGCAAAACAGTCTTAAACAGTCTTTATTAGTTATCCCGGCAGTAATTGTTCAGATGTATTTTTATTTTTTTCTAAATTACGGTTTCTAAGCTATTAAGTTTTATCTCTATGTGCCTGCTTAATTCTGAAATGACTCGTTCATTTTTTTATTTCACTTTAACTACCAGCAAAATGCCTATAGGGGGTAATTGATCGAGATATTGTTATCGTCTTCGCACCATGAAAATAGTCACATGATGCCCTTTTCCATTCAGGTACGTCCACGCAATCTTTATATGTCTTTGTAGGAAATAGAGCTGTGCTCGTCCACATCTTGCAGAGTGGCTGTTGGTATTTATTCGATTTCTCTATGCTGTTATGTCTTTTTGGTAAGCAGATTTTTAATGGGTGTCTAGTTTGCCCGAAGCCAGTCTCTAGAAGGTGTTGTCTAGGTGGGAGGGGAAAGTGAATGTTGCGTGATCACTTGACTAATGTGCCATTTGTTTTTTGCTTTACAGCCAAAGACAAACATTAAACTACTTCAAGGCCTAGTAATAAACAAGACAGGCGCGTCGGAAATCGTTAAGAATTGCCGCGGGAAAAGATGATATCGTTCATGTAGTCATCCAACGTTACATAACCTTAATGCATAAAACTTGTTTGTTGTTGGACCTTAGCATTCTACATCTTCGTTTTCCTCGAAAAGTCATTGCGTTTAACGACCACCTTTTCAAATTGGCTTAGCGGCTACCTTGTTTAGTGTCTTAGATGTTGAGTGGCAAACACTTCAACTGGTATTGCATTCTAGATCTTGCCCGACAACATAACTTTCTAAGAACAATCCTTTTACTTCAGTCTAAAGTTATAATGAGTACGCCATCCTCTTAACAAACGACAAAATGCAATGCGTAATTTTCTTGTGTTGTAAGCACATGTTAGTTCTAGAAAAAGAGGAATTAAATAGAATCTGTTTATACATAGCTATTGTCTATTCCACTGTCTAGTACAACTACCACCAGAGCATTTGATCAAGCATGTACAGTTTTACTTTTCGTTACTCAACAAACAACTTCTATTTACTTTATACTTTTGTGTTTCATATGAAATTTCTAAAAAGATGAAGAATCGGAAGTTTGTTAATTGATTGTAGAGATACAAAGGGAAAGCACGGATATGAAACATCTTATATCACCTACTAACAACACCATGTGCTCATGCAACGCAAACTTGTTTCCAATTCTACAATTTTGCTTCAAAAACAATTAGAAAAATAAAATTATGTAAAATTAGGCTTTGTTAGATTAACGACGGCTGTATTTGTTATTGAACTATACTACACGACGCGCATGCGCAGTCCATGAAAAGTTAAAAGATTTCATAATTAAAATTCTATCGTAGTGTGAGCTAAGAAGTACTGTCAATACAGTGATTTGCTTGACATGTTAACAAGTAAACAGTTAGCATGCCACGTTTTCATGAAGATTCCTGAAATCATGAAAATCAAATTCAGTGTTCGAATCCTCTAACACTAGAAACCAGAAATGGTACTTTTTTCGATGTTTATATTAGTGTATCAATTCGCGCCTGAAAAAAAATGGTTTTAGAGTAATGTTTGAGTGTTTCACACTAGGTGGGCCTCCTTATTAAAGGCACAATCTTCGAACGAGGTGAAGCCACTCAGTAACGCTCAATCAATGAAGAGAAAAGGAAAATGTTAGGCTGTGTTGCGTGACTTTGTCACGCTCCTGAATGGACACCTGCTCTTGTCACTTTTTTTTTGGAAGTTACCTTAAAATCGATTTGGTTGAAGATATTTTCTAGTAGCTTAAACTAACCAATCTTAAGAACGCGGCAAGAGTTACATCAAACAAATCGTACCATTGAAAGTAACGCTTAAATCTAATCCATATAGTCCTACTGGGCTACAAAAAAACATTTACAGAAAAAAAACATAGCTTATCAGCTTAATCACGGAATATCTTTCTCTGTGGTTTAATAGAATAGATAAGAAAAGGCTTAAAAATTTAGAGTTAAATTCTAGCCATTGAAATATTCTTTTTTCACAGAGGAATTTTTTAATTGCTTGTGCAATTTACGTGATTTGAATTAGAAATGTTATTTAACTTTGTTTACTACACGTAGCCTGTTTACTACAGTGTGGTGTAGGTTATGTCAGGAAAGCCCTCCCAAAGACTCCCAAATTTGGCCATGATGGGTGGAGGCAATAGGGGTTAACCACATAAATTAACCTAGTTGGCAAAATTATCAGTGATATAGAAGGCCGCGACACAAGTGAATACGATTGTTGCCAATTACTCTACGTGGCTTCAAGTTAGTATTTCATTGACCTTCATACTAGTTATTCATTTATGGGCTTATTCACATACAACTTTGTATATGTCACGTTCGTCCAATAAATTGTTTCCGTAAGACATTACGATAGTTTGTGTTGGTAGAAACAGTTTCTTTTAAGCAGGTTTGATGAGATTCACAGCACATACGTACAGCGTGGACCCCCACGGTTTCATTCTTCGATTCAGACACAAAGTCGCTTACTTATCTTGCTACCATGTTGTTATGTCGTAAATCAGCAAAACAACCTACGACAGACTTGATGTTATTGGTCAAAAATAAGTAGACACTTAGTGTTTTGAATGGCCTAGTCTTTTCTTGACGGTTTAAAACACAATGCTTGTATAGTATGGGAGCCCATGTGCTTGGGTGGGTCACCAATATTACTTGAAAACACAACTAGTTTATTGTCATCGCACTGCAAGAGAACCTCGTTATTTCTCAGCAATTCTCATTTGCAACTAAAACAAAACTTTTAAATTGAGCTCGTCATTGTTGATTCATTATAATACAAAGGACACATGATAAAATAAGGAAAAAATGGCTTGACGAAGTTGAATAAAAGTGGCATTGGCAAGTCTGGGGTCGCATAAGAATTTGTAAATGACATCAGTTTAAATATAGTTACGCAAAAGTTATGTCAGGTCAGACTATGGAACCAGTAAAACTTAACGGTCACTTATAATCACTTATATTGAGTGAATGGTAAAAACCAAATTGGCTTTACTGGTGGCCACTGAAGGTTTTCGGTATCGATTGAAAGCTAAAAGCATATCATAGTAAAACGAACCCCTCCCCTCCCCCCCAAAGTAACAAAATGCTACTACAAAATGGAAGAAAAGAATATCGTCTTCATATAAAGTGCTTTTATTTCTCTACAAATAGATATACTTTTTCATAAATTTTTAGACGTGATGTTTTGTATTATTTTTTCTTTGTTCAGATCTAAATTTTTGAATGTTTAATATTAACATATTTTGTCAATTCAACTGGCTAACCGCAGTTCGTGTCCAATACAGGTAGCAAACTTCCCCAACTCCCATCACAAATCCAAATATATATATATAAATAGATACTTAGTATATTAATAATGTGTCCATCGTAAGGAATTTTTAAAACTGAACAGAGCAAAAGATTTCTACAAAATCATTTACATAAAGTCACTTATAAATTATAAGATGTTTGTTCCGCTGTGTCCAAACTTTGGATCATTCTCGTCAAATCTGTAGAATGCGAACAGAATGTTAGAGAACCCAATCGCTTCTTTATCAGATGTCCATGGGTCACGTTCTACCTATGTATAATTTCAACATATGCTTTGATAGCAGTTGTGTAGTTGTGATGTTAATCTTCGGAATCAGACTTCACAATTGGTGCAAAATATGAAATTCCAACTTTCTTAGAAACCTTGCTTTCTTCTTCAGAATATTTTGTCCTTGACAGCAAAACTTTATCAAAATCCAGGCGAGGCCGAGGTCGTTTTGTTTCCCTACCACTTGTGTACGTATCTAGTTCCTCCAAATACCGCTTCCGGCAGCTCGTTTTCTTCTTTTCGCAATTCTCTAAATCTCGAGCATCTTGGTCAAAGCGCATTTTGACAGCAAAATCTTGAGTAAATTTGATATTTTCTTGTTCTGCCATGATATCACAAAGTTCTTCATCCGATGATTCTTCTTCCACATTTGCGTATGTATAACGGGTACTATCTGAGAGCTGTTTAGTAGTAGTTTTAGGTGGAAGCTCCTCTTGGAGACTATGAACGCGAAAAGGAGTTTTAACTTGTTCCTTTTTGTGGTCTAGTTTTTCCACGTTTTGTTTTTCTGTAGTATCAGTTATTCGCTTAGTAATAGGAAAGCTTCGGCTTCGCTTGGGGTTAGTTGCAAGCCTGCCTGCTACGGTATCGAGATCGAACGGTTCCGACCATGAAAAACAGAAAGTAGGTTTACCGGCGAACGAGTCTTCGAGTCCATGCAAGCTGAATCGTAACGCTAGATTATCGATGTACTGCAAGCCACCAGCCAAGGCCATCGTACAGTTAGAGAGAAACGTTTGGCTTCGATATCAGCAAACTTTCATTTAGTAGTCTCAAGGAGTAAAATAAAGTGAACTGTGATCGGTCTTACTCTCACAACACAACATGAATGTCATCTGGCCACCTGAAAAAGGGGTAATACAACTATTAATACTCGCATGTGATTGGCTAATGCAACCCTGCCCTGTTGTACCCGCTGGACCATTCTAAATGACAATGTAACAACAGGCAAACGTTGGAGGATCATCATTCATAAGATATTGAAATCCCCTTAAAATAAAACATGACCCAACCAGAAACCTTGAAATTACCAATGCCGACTTATCATTTCGACTTCATATTCACGCTAAAGTCAACTATTGTCCCAAAGTCGCTCAATTCATGAAAAATAGCCGCAAGCTGTAGTTTTTCCTTCCTATTTTTCTGTTTGCACTTGTTTGGTTTGTGAATTGAGAAAGGGCTAACGAATTTAATTAACTGCGATCCCGCAGTTCAGTGAAAAACACCTTAAGCAGAAAATGACAAAAAAAAAAATCCAACATTCCAAATACAATTTCAGATGTGAAGCTGTAGTGGCGTGTTAACCAGAATTGATCCTGCACGCTCACTTCTGCCAAAAAATACTTTTCGGCCTAATTCTTTAAGCCTCGCAAAATTGTATACACTACAAAAGGCTTATATATTATCGGTTTCAGTCGAATTTTTTACCTCGAAATAATTGAATAATTATCTTATGAAAAATTCCCTCTTTCCGCCTGTCGAAAGATTTTACAGTAAACAACTTTGTATTTATCTTAAGGTGGTTATTGTTTGCGAGAGCTAATGAGCAGAGCTTATTATAATTTATGCGAATTCAATACATGTAATTGAGAGAGAAACTGCTGCAAACACGTGTTGAAGAATAACTAGGATTTACTCTTCTCTGCGCTACGATACCCAATTCTTTGGTCAGCTTAAAATCGATGTTTTAAACAGAGCTAATAAACGTCTCTTTTCCTGTTAAATAACAAATTGCCAAATGGTCAAAATCCATGGACAATGAATGATTTTTAGCCTCAAGAATTAATTTCCATTTGTTGTTCACCAAAAGTAATGGAAAATTCCCATTTGCTCAAAATAAGACTTCGTGAATTCATTCTCTTTTTAAGAGTTTTACATTGTAAAGTTTTGCTTGAAGTTTTCTGATTTCCAAGCCTAATTATCATACTAATGACAGGCGTCTGTATATTCGAGTGACGATAAAGACCGACTGACAAAAAGCATCTTCAAACAACTTAGCAACTACATTCACTAGATCGATTCATTTTGGCAGCTCTCTAATTGCATTCGTTATTGTATACATTAGTTTTCCATCTTCACTCAATGCAAAGTGCCAGATGTTTTTCCCGAAAAAATTAAAATCACCGACCTGAGAAAGAGATTTATTAAGAGCTAAGACCGAAGAACAAAATATTGTTGAGAATATTTGGTCATGATGTGTTTGGATTCCATGATTTTACTTTATCTAAGATGTAATTTCAGGCTGTTTTGTGGTTAAACTAACGGCCTACAACTCGTGAAAAAACACGTGGTTTTGGACTAGTTGACTAACTTCACTGGTTGAATGGGTGAGCTCGTGCGTGTAGGCTACGGGGGTTTTTCAACCACAATAAACAGAAATCTCCTTTACTCAAATATCCCAGTAGATTTACCATCTAAACGTCAAAATAGAGTCGAAAAAGCAAATTACTCATATTAAGAAACAAGAATTAAAAGACAGATTTTGGCGACATATTTAGAAAATAATGTTTGTCTAAACATACCTTGTCAGAGAACCTGACTACTGTGATCTTAATACACGATGTAACTGAACTACTCGATGTTATTTGACGTTATACACTTTATATCGCTAAACTTGTTCTACGTAAGACCAACTCCCTAAGTCTTCCCTTGTACTTGTTTAGAACTTAAAGATTCATTGGTACTCAAGGGACTATTCCTTTTAAAAACCACGTGGAGGAGATTAGCTTTTGTATGAAACCGCTTAATCAGTTTGTAGGCGTGATTAAACTATGTCTAAGGTTATGAAGGATTTAGAAGCTGAAAATCCGTTGATTTCTACGAATTTCATCACTCATGCAACCAAATATAGGATAAAAATGAGATATGGATAGCGAGTTTGTGTACGTTCATTGAGGTCCATTCACCGTTTGTTTCCTCACAATACGCGCAGATGAAATCGCAAGCGGACAATAAACTACAATGGTTATCATATCTACTCTGCATGTGCTAAATCTAAAACTAAAAAAGGTCAGTGGTCTTGGGACCGACTAATACTTTATTTATGACCGCTGTTAACTTTGGCTTGAAATATCTACCGTGGCAAATTTGGCCGGTATATGAGTGAAACTACAACCGTAAAACTACGTGTATCTTTGAAAGATGTGCTTTGTTAGCCAAGCATAGAACAGCTTTTGACTCAATCGCGATCACGGAAAAATTGTAAATGACGTGACTTACTTGTTCAAGGATTCAAGTACTATAATTTGTTGCAATACATTTTGTATTCCTTGTACCAACGTGGATGCTACTAGTGGCCAACTAATTCCCAAGAAGGCCCGGCTTTCTCGTCACCAAAAATGTGAAAAGCACATCCTAACTAGAATAGTTATCAGACGATTGTACCACAGTCCGGCCACGCTTTAATTCTCAAACAAATGCCAGTTCCTTGGCGACCTTGAATGAAACCAAAGTCAAAAGCACAAGAATTTGTAAATAAAGCTAGTACCAGAAACCCAAAAGTACCCGCAATTGTCACCTTGCTATTGCAAGTAGTTCTTAAGAATTTACAAATATCTTTTGTGAACCAATCTTCAGTGACTTACCGAGTCCACATCAACGCGGAAGATCAATCAGGAAAACTCGAAAACTCGAGGTTCAGGATTCAGTGAGCAGCTGAATGGCGAGGAAGTAATAATTTGACAGGGATTAGGTCAATTATTACAATAAATGAACGACAATCTGTTGTGGAAACTACAGGAAGAAAATGCCGACCATCTTGGATCACTGCACGCCTGAGAAGAGTAAAACTATAGCTATTTTTTGTGGTTTTGTTTGTCGTATATGCGCTCGTCACTTCAGAGACATTTCTCTACAACCAAACAACTCTAAATTTAATATTGTGGTCAAGAGAATTAAAACCTCATTTAGGCATAATTGCATTATTTTACTCCAGCGTACGATAAACATTTGTTATAAATGGCAAAAGATTATCGAAAAATGAAAATATCTCGGTTTTCTGCTCAGCTAGGTTCAACCATGAAAATGATTGACGACGTTGTGGTTTTGATAACCATTCACGCTAGACAATAGAGTAACCCACATTACATATCAACAGAAATAGACTTTCATTCTAGACCATGTACAATTGACTACAAAAAGGCCAAGGCTAAAAGCAAGAGTGTTTGTAAAAAAGGAAGAAACAATCCACACACCTTGCTTTTTGTGCGTATAACTGAAATAATAACTTAATCATGTTAATATTTTCACTCAAAGTTCAAGCAGATTTTAATTGACCCAATATAAACGTCCGACTCCAATGACCTACTTAATTAAAAATAAAGAAATTAAAAAGATTTCGGGCATTACTGGCTGTTCAAAGCAGACAAACTAAAAGTGGATCAATACCTCCGTGACCATACAGTTCTGAACCGCTTGATTTTGTATATAGAAAACTGAAGCAATGGATAAAAAGAATTAAACGAAATGAGCTTATATAATTGTACTTCACGGCAGTAGGTCTTTAGAAAGCAATAACCTGCACATTCAGTGTACAAGCATCCACGTGCATGCAAACACTCGTCAACTCAAACTGACCTGTTCAGTTCTGCAGCAGACATGCGGTCACTTGTCCACGTCTACAATTGACTCATTGACATTACCAGCATTGGTTTCATTAATCCCCTTTAGAAATGACCCAAAATGTTAACTTAAACACGGATTAGAAATTGATCAAGCAAATTGCCGAGTTTCTGGTAACTGATCGGTGAATCTTTTGAAGTCAATAAGCCGTAAAGAAATGATGAACGCAAATCTAATACCTCAAGGATATGAAGGTTAACTCTGACTATTAGGAAAACAACCTAATCCTTACATTCCCCATCATAATTTTCACTAACAAATGTTCTAGAAGTTACTATAAGCAACACGATGTGATTTTCCTTTGTCATTAATCTATTATTCATTTGTTTACTATTCCTGCTGCTATGGTTTCAGTAATTATCGAGTAATAAAACAACAAAACACGAGGTAGTAAGTTGTAAAAACCTTTCGTCATGCTATATATAGTTGGTGCTAAGACACAATCATCACTACAACCACATCACCATTGCGAACTGTAGTAGCATTAGTAGTAGAATCAGTTACTAAAAGATGTGAAGTTACACTGACAAAAGGGCGTAGTTCACACGCTTCTTGCATTCAAAGGTGGACAAGACGTTTTTACTGCGACAGACAGCGCGGATCAGAGTAAACACGTGCTGTGCAGGGATGATAGAAAAACTGAATGACGTTTTACTTTCGAACTTAGAATAGAGCTAAAACAAGAAACTTATTCAATTCGAATCAACAATCTATTAAAGACTTGTTTCGCGCGGATGAGCTACAGTCATGCGCACTGATGACTTTAAATAATTAACATAAATTACATACATTGTAGGCCTACTCTCGACAAATAATTTTACATTTTACTTCAGATGGAATGCTACATCAAAAATAATTCCACAATCAATAAATTTAATGCGATGTAAAACATCGAAAACTAAAACAGGCATTTTCTGAACTGTTTATAAAAGTAAAACCTTACATAATGTTCAATTGACTATATATTGCTGGCTGTATTTACTTCCAGAATACAAACTGACGTTACAATAAACTGCGAGTGTTACTATATATATACAGTATGGTCGGTGGTATTTTATCGGAAATGCTATCTCTATGTTTGTACACTTACTAAGTCTGCAGGCTTTCTACAGCATCCAATATGCTCGAAATAGTTCTTCGTGGTATAAACTGACTGATAACAACTGACGTCCAACACTACGACTACTTGTTCCATCAAATTAAAATCTCGTCCATATGTTTTAGCCTTGACTGCTCATCGACAAAGATGCAGCCACGAGTCGTATGGCCTACTCATTCAAGTCGATGCTTTCAAGCGAATCTAACAGCAAAAGATCCCACGAGGGGTCATCGCAAATAATATAAAGACAGCATCTAGTCAATAATTGTTACACGTGTAGGGGTCAATTAGAGTCATGGATACACTGCCGTGTTCTCAGCCGACCAAAGCGTGGGCTTTTTGAAGGCTCAACATGACGATAAGCTCTTTAAACCTAAGCACGCCACCAATACCGTGCAGTGAAAAAATAGTATATAGAAAACACAAGGGTTTAAAAATTGATCAATGTAAGAAAAGGTTACCTTACAGCACCAAGATATAGCATCAGAATGCAGTGACAGGGACAGAGTGTTCCACATGGTCGGTCGCTCTATAGATCCGGTCTCTTGTGTTTATATAAAAGAATTACAAATGTTATTTATTGGCTTAGCACGATATTTGAGATTCAATGGATGATTGATAAAAAGCCTCGGAAATGTACAAAATTAGCGTGGATTCGAGTTTGATACGCACAGTTAATCCCCGCATGGTCTTCTTTATCAACCAATCAGGAACCACTTACAAAGGTAATACTCGTCCGTGTATTTACTTTTTGATTATAATCCTAATTGATTTCATACTCTTTGGCATGCGATGGCTGACTCGCTTATTCGTACTAGTATTTCAAGAAATAATGTTAGAAAACTGAGGAGTGTAGTTACACAGGTTCCGATCCGTTGGTCGTATGACGGACATACTGTCTCTCATTTTCGAATGTCATTATTAGGTACATTTTTTGCCAGTAAACACTAATATGTATTCACTCAGTTTTCTTCCTCGTCTTAAACGAACTTTTAAAATAAAAAACGCAGTACTCTTCGTGTGGTCGACGACACATTTTCGTATGTTGAAGAACCTTCAGTCGCTCATAAACTTTAGTCATTCTTATTTAATAACATCAGAAAGTACACTCTGCTGCTTCTTCAAATACTATATTTTCTTTTTCATCTTAGTAAAGCAGAGTTGCCAGCGGCTGCTGTTTCTATTAACTTTACGTAAGAATTCAACATTTCGTTCAAATAACTTCTATCAATGAATAGACATCACAGCATGCTAGCTTGTTGATAATGGTTTACATCTGTAAAACAAAATTAAAGATCACGCACAACGCTTAAATCACGATATGCGGCCCAATACTGTACATCACACTATTAACATTCCCAAAACCATCTAGTATGTCAGAGAAACGGTTCTTTCTGAATAAACCTTGGTTTTCCTTATAATTAAAAATGATGATAAGATAAAGTTCCACTTGAACACCAAAAGAGTCAACATATCCCTGAAAGCTGCCTGCAAATTTCAAAATTCAGCCCGATTACAATAAGTGTTCTTCCAAAATTAGGTAAAGCACCATCTTAGAGTGAAATTTAAGGTTTTCTGTTATTTTTTCAAGTTTCAAATTGTAAAACTTTTCATTAATTTAATTTCGAAACCATTTATCCTACAAACTCTACAAACTAGAAGCAATTCATAAGAGCACGCTGACTGACTGCACTGTTCTTAACATTGAGGAAGTTCACGACGCGTTCTTAAAAACATATTACAATTTAAGAACGTTCTCACATAGGGTTACCCCCCCCCCCCCCCCCAACTTTCTTTCAAGGTGACAACTTTCTTGATTTTGTTGTTGTAATCGCATTTGCTCAGTTTCGGTTTTTTTATATATAATTTTACGTAATCACTATTCAGATTTGCCGGCATCCTGGGTAAACCATAATTGTATTTGTTTATTCTGTACCATAGTGTTGTGACAATATATCTCTTTACTTGTAAATGTTTATTATATATCCCGAATCTTTGTGGTCAAACTATGCGACCATTTTGATAACGTGCATAAATGCGGGATCGCTTTTGACATATCTCAACGCGTCGCAGCTATCAGATGTACAGTGAACGACAGAATGGTATTCATCACCCCAGGAAAAATACTATTGTTACTTTCTCAAAGACAACCACATTAGAATATATTAAAATAATCCCACGGGTTTACTGAAAAGCACTCTAAGCTAGACAGGGGCGTATTACGTACCACACCCAATTTCCTACCTTTTACTTGAACTAAACTACCGAATCAGTTCAGTAAAAAACGTTTATATGAAAGCAGTGGGTTACTAAGCAAGCTGAGTTCTTGTTTTATTCATTCCGCCGTTAGCTTCATTCCTGTTTGTTTCACGTGGATGTCAGTGGTTTATCATCGTGGCCAATGGCGAGTAATTATAGACGCTCGTTTTCTAGCTGATTGATGTAAGGCTAGATAGTATCTATCTATGAAGCCATCTACTATTGATTCACGCGATTTTCAAATACAAAAGGGCTCCATGATTCTTTAATGTCCACATCATCATTTACATCATATGCTTAATCTATTTATGTTTTTGATTGTTATTCTTAATTTTATGTATTTTCTTTATCGTGCATATTTAGTATATTTGTGTACTTGAATCTAAAGCTTCGATATCATTTCGGTATAAATCCAAGTTTAATAAGACAAACTTATATACGAGAGACGAAAGTTGCGTAATTTTTGGTGTACGATATGTGGACTATACCTATTATTTTAATTACCTGTACAAACTATTATAATCCTTTCTACTCAGAATCATGAATGAATGAATTTGATAATAGGCTGAATATTAATATTGTTGTTTACCATTTTATCCCTCTACTTGTCTCATGATCATGGCTGTTTCACTTAACAAGTCAAAAGCCCACCCACGATGATAATTTCAATAAAGCATGAATATAAATTATGGTTTTAGTATTCAACTGTCTACTGATTTTTGACAGTTTTCCAACCGACTTTTGGGTGCTAAGTCCCACTCCGTAAAAGGTGTAATTCTCAATGCAAGCTAGTATACTTAACGTATCAATAAACATATCAACATGAATAAATGTGGCTGAATAAATCGACATGCACTTAAAATTATGGAGCAAGTCTGAAACCGTCTGAAACCGTTTGTTGTTTACCATTTTATCCCTCTACTTGTCTCATGATCATGGCTGTTTCACTTAACAAGTCAAAAGCCCACCCACGATGATAATTTCAATAAAGCATGAATATAAATTATGGTTTTAGTATTCAACTGTCTACTGATTTTTGACAGTTTTCCAACCGACTTTTGGGTGCTAAGTCCCACTCCGTAAAAGGTGTAATTCTCAATGCAAGCTAGTATACTTAACGTATCAATAAACATATCAACATGAATAAATGTGGCTGAATAAATCGACATGCACTTAAAATTATGGAGCAAGTCTGAAACTGTTGTCAGCCACAAAAATGTGTCTCAACTTTTTGATATAAAGCATTATGCGTCATATTGGGGCCTTACCTCACTATACAAATGATATTTGAAGCTCATTGGTCAGATTCTTCATAAAATGCCAGTTACCGCCTGAGCTGATAACATTTAATTTAGTATGAAATAAATCGCTCCTTTCATGGTGCCCTTATTGAAAGGGCTCTTAAATGTGAATGCAATAAAAATGCCAGCACCTGCTCAAGAACGTGATGTTCTTTTCTAGCTATCAAAGTTATTCGCTAAGTGATAAATCAGGAAGTTTCTGCCATTTCCATGATAGTGAGGTACTGACTTAAGCAACTTCAGCATAGACATCTACAAAACTCTCCTCATATTCCTTTAAAAAACTTGTATAAAGGTTGGTTTGCTTCAATTTTGGATTTAATTAAAGGGAATTTCTTGCCATATAAAGGCGTTCTCGGTATATCATCTCATTCTCTGGATAAAATAAAAAAACTTTTTCTCCGCTCACTTTTATGTTTTTCCCCTTGATTCTAAGTGTACATTACTGAGAAAGTTAAACTTCTGGACATGCATGTGAACGTGCATTTTTTGATCTCTTCTTAAATATGTTTTTTAAGTGGCCTAGTTCTTCTGTGTTCTACATGCAGTAGTTTTGACTACTTTAGTCAGTTTGGTCTTCCGACGACAATTCAAGCCATCACCTAAGTTGATCAAAACTAACTTAGTTTTACAGCTTTTCAATGCTACATAAGTACAAATGTTGCAAAGTCTACCTCAACAACCCTAGTCTTACCTTGGGATTACTCTGTAATGAAGCCAGTTTTAATGCATTGTCAAATGGTCTCGTCGAAATGACGGAGGCAGGCAATGGTGAGTACTACTATATAATAACCACAGACAACACCTAGCAACGAGTTTCCCTTTCAGAGTTTTTCGTGACGCGATCATAATTATCCAGGTAATTAACAAATCTATTCGACCTACGAAACAATTTACTTATCAAAAACACTTTTGTTTTAAATGCCATCAAATAAATGATTTACTGTAATTCACTTTGCAGATACGTTTGTTCATGATATGAAAGCTACTGGCTGTATACTTTATCTAAGTAATCTACTAACTGAAGAACGATTTTTCGTCACCAAAAGTAAGAAATGTAATTGAAAGCCTCATTTTACCAGTTCCGTATATGTTGTACAGAGTAATAAATTTGAAGGGCGGGAGCCCCATTCATTTAGGCATTATGGCTCAAAACCACCAACGGATTGCCTTCCTTTAAAAGATTAATAATAACATTTATTTCGTGCAAACCATGCAACATTTTTTCGCAAAAAAATATTGTTTTATATGTCTGTCTGTGTGTGTTTTTACCGCATCATTATAATAATTTACTATTGATATTATTGAAGTGCTATATCATTTTAAATATTTAGATTGTGATCTTTGTATTGTATGAATGTCGCTGAGTCATTGATAAATATAGAACCGTCGGTTGAATAGTCAATCGTAAATTAAGTAAGACTCTCAACTACTACAGCTAATATGTCTTTACTTCCAAACATTTCATTTTAGCTTAAAACGGCAAGACGCCGAGCATGGCGTGTTTTAGGGAATTGTCTTTTATTTATATGGTAATTTAATTGAATTTTTTATTGGCACAGGAAAAACATTCGCTTGGTAACATGTACATACCTTCTGTAGCCCTTATTTCAGGTATTGTAACGAATATAGAGAAATCTTGAAGATAAATGTCTTTAAATTGGCTCATTTTTGTGAAATGAAAGACCTATATATTTGTTATATTATGTTTATGTAGGCCACTAGAGAGAACAAAAACATGGCGTCGCATGGGAAATATTTGTGCATTATATTACTTGTGGCAAACCAAGCTAGGACGTAATTTTCTCGTACCAAAATTCTGTATTTAGTTTGATTTTTTCCAGTGTACTTAGTATTTCATAGTATAAGTTTTAAAGGTATTTTAAAAGTGCGAATAATGAGCTCACATTCGACCAAGCAAACAATTCAGACCAAATGACGGTACGTAGAAATTGTTGAAGACAAATCAGCGCACTGCGAATAAAAAGAATTGATATAGAATTTGGTCTTACCGTTCGTGGACTAACATTCTCACTGTAATGTCTTCACATAGTCGGCCGTCATTTTTGCTTTTGGTAACCTGCTAGACTTTCGATTTCGATTCACTGTTTTTAAAATTAAAAATTCAACAGTCTTGAATAAAACCATTTATCAAAAATCTGTCAATTTGCACTCTAGAGGTTTGGAAAGCTGGCTCGACACCGACTTTTACTTTCTGAAAATCTGATTGGACGAATAGTTGGCGCCATTTGTGACGCAATTGCCATAACTGTTTTGATTACATGAACGTGATCTTCCATTTTGATGAACGAATTTTGTGCAGAATAAAGAAAACAGGCAATTGTTCACGTATCTACAAAGGAAAATCGTGTTTTACTCGCAAAGCCCAATAAGAACTATTTCAATATGTTTCACCATCAAGCTTATCTACTCGGAAGAGGATCAGAATTTCGTATCAAGGACATCATCAGAAAAACGACAAACTATTTTCACCTTAGATCACTAAGATGTATTTGTTGACATAAACATATAATTTTATCTTTCAGGTAAGCGCAAGCCGCTCGACAGAATCATTGAAAAGGAACTAAAAAAATGCCATCTTTTTTTAAATATAAAAAATGCTCGGTTACCGAAGAAGACAGTGTTTGAGTTATACGGGCGTTTTTGTTTGTCTAACTTTATTCACCTAACAAAGCGGCGCCTCTTTTTTCTTATTTCAGACAATTCATGGCACCAAATAAACAAATAAGCATCTTTCTTTCTTAGAAATGATTTTTTCATTTTGTACATCAAGATTATTGCTTAAAACTAGCACGTGTAGTCAAAACGTAGCCGTATCATATGCTGTTATAATAGAACATCTAGAAGTCATATCCACATGCGTGCATATAGGGAATAATATGGTGAAATTGGTTTTGCAAGTTAACAAAGTATCAACAGACATCTAGCATGCATGTTATTTGAACCATGCATGGCGTCGACTTGTAACGTTAATACTTTTATACTGAATTCAGTGAATTAGTTAGAAGTTTTAAAGCCGTTATTTCACCAATTTTTTTACAAGATAAGCCCTCAAAAAGATGGGACTCCCATGATATGGTAACAGAAAGTAGTGTAAAATAAATAGGTATTTATATATGGGATATTTTTTGGTGGGGTGTATTCATGAATTTGTAGTCTTTTCAATGCCTCGTACGGTCATAAAAAGAAACATAATTATTCTTTTTACATGCAAAATCGGCATTTAGATTTTGCTTGCAATTCATCTTTTAGATTTATATGTAGAACTAGTGAACTGAACAATGACTGTAATTTCTAATGTCTTTTTTTAACACAATTTGTTTTCGTGCGCAATGTTTAGTGTCACTTTTTTATTCTAGATAAAATCCGTTTAGTTTTAGAATCTTTGGTGCTATGCTTTGTTCACCGTCTATTAGTCTTAATGAATGTCTATTGTCTTCAATGACATTATTCTCACGAAAATCAGTTGGCAGACAAAACAACTTTAGCTTCTTTTTCCTTTGCGATGGATATTAAATTAGTAATTTTTTTTGTTCAAATTCGTCCAAACTGGATTACCTCGGGGGAAGGTCGACCTTAGTCGCTGCAAGTGAGATTTCTTGGCATGGGCTGATGGGTTATCCCTTGTAGAAAAGCTTTATTCGAACTCTTTATTTTACACATTCTATATGCTTAAGCTTATTGTGGAAGTTCGAATCTGTTCACGTATTTTTATGGCAAAAGAAAGTTATGTTCTCAGCAATTTATGACTTTTATTTGTTGCGTGATTCATAGAAGCACCTTTTATCTTTCCTCCATCTATTAATATGTACAGAGAACAGTTGAATTCTTGATATTATAAACAAAAATTTCATCCAGGACTAGACTATTCTAGTACGTTGTATTTTGCAGCTCCTCATATATTTCTTTTAATTTCTTTGAATTAAAAAAATGTTTTAAAGCCTCTAGTAAAAGGATCAAAGGATCAAATTATGTTTTACCTCTGGACTTAAATGAATAAATTCAAACAAGTTTTTGACAGCGGTATTTTGTGAATACAGCGACTAAAATGGCGGAACCGCGCGCGTCCACAAACCGATTTTGGCGGCAAATGTAGCTTTGGCGGGAAAACGAAACGCTTTTGTTAAAGCTCTTAGTTTTAGCAGTATTTTTGCAGTATTTAGGGTATTTTTACGCCAAGCAGTCGAAAATTGTAAACCTTTTGGTTGTAATGAGGTTTTACAAAGGAGAATCTTAAAACGATGCCGACGACGTATCAGCAATTTATAGGGCTAAGTAGTTATTGATCGACCATTGCTGGAGGTACAAGCGCTACTATCAATGAAATAATTTACATACCAAATGTATTGCAAAGCTTCACAAATAACCCTTCAAATCGTGGTAAGTTCGATTGATTTTATGCTTGTTCAAATGTATACCAAATTCCTAATGTATGTTCAATTTTAAGCTGTACAAGAACTTGCAATCGATTTCTGGGGTTATTGCCGTTACCAAGCATGATATCTTAAATTTAATTTGTTTTTGAAATGAAAAATTACCATAAATATAAAAAACACTACAAGAACATTACATTCACGTATTTGTAAAGATGAAAGTATACTGAGAATTTTGATTTATGCTGGGAATGCTATTTTTGAAGCCAGCAAAGTGCAGTTCAAACGTTTTCCAATTTGCAAGAAAATGGCATCAAAAAGCGTGCAGCCTTTGTTTGTTGTTTTGAATTGGACTCGATGGAAACTCAAGCACACCACGAAAATATCTCAAATTTAATAAAAGGAAGATCCAAGAAATTCAGTTCTAGTAAATTCGATTGTAAATAGAAAGATTCAAAACAATAAAACTTCATTTAACGCCAAACTCCCCATATTATTACTACAGTAACAGGGAATTCCCCTTCACCATGAAATCATTTATTTTACATGAATTTCCCAAAAATGCATTTCATTCTCAGTTCGAGTGGTCGATTGCTGTGTTCTCTAATATAAGTAATATCTTCTTGTGAACTCAAAACAGCGAACACATAGAGTACCGTTACATCGATCAATGAACGCGTACTAGAAGCTAGCTAACGTACGGATACTGGCGCACAGGTTAAACTACGATCCAGTAAAGAGAATTACAAGCTTTTTATTCAATTTAAAAGCAACACAGTCGCCGACCAAGTCAAAATATCGATAAAAACGTATTGTAGTATTAAATACAAAACTAATCACATAACGGAGGGCATTTACAGGGACAATGACAAAAATCCCCAAAATGATCGTAAATACAATTTACAATGAATTGACTGAAACATCGATACGTATTTGGGTAGGTCTTGTAAGAAATGATGATCTTTTTACTCAAGTTGTGGTGTTTACATTTTAGCTATATTTGTGACCGTGTTAGAGTGCAATATGGTTGTAATGCTTCGTAGTAGGAATTTTCACTACTATCTAATGTTTTGTGTTAGGTGATTAAAATCCAAACATACCTGGAATAATTCCGTGATCTTGTAGACGACGAACACCAGTACGAGTGAGTGGATGACTATATGGCTCACTACTACAGTGATCAATGAGCTACGAACAGCGTGGTTTTGAAGCCTTTATTTATTTAAATTTGCATTCGAAGTGTGAATATATTAACAGTGACCTTGAGAACATGTCCTTCTTGATTCTACAAAGCGTGCTGCCACTCGACAGTCTCTCCACGAAATGAGAAATGGTTTGAATTCTCACCTGAAAATAGATTCTTTTTGTTTCAATTGCCGACTGTAGTTTTTGTTAATGTTTGTTATTTATAGCTAGACATTTAAAGACCTTTCAGGTGAAATTGTTATTCTGCGAAAACATCGGCTGACGTCATAGTGAAACATATTTCACCTTCAATTTATCAAAATATGAAAGACAGAAATATGTAGCAATAATTCGAATTTATTCATCGTGGAAAATTGAAATCAAGATCGACGGCTTCAAATCTATTGAAAAGAATTTTTAATTAATTTGAAATTTGAAACGCCATTTATGTACACATATGTAGTTCTTATTGTTCTACAGCAAAAAGTATATTTTCTTAACTTGAATTTTCTGTGAGAAGAATTGATTGCAAAAACCAGTCAAACATCAATTAAAGACAAGTATTTTGAAGGGTTTTTCCTGGAAATATAGATAACAGAATATCTGCGAAACCACGTGCTCTCCTGGTTATTATAGTGGCAGAAGTGGGATAAAAGGCTTTCGACGCTGCAAGGAACGAGTACAGTGATGACGGAGACCAAAGCAGCTTTTAAAATGTTTCCTGAAGAAGTGTATTGAATTACCATCTAAAATTCTTGAAAACATAAATTTAAAAAATTAATTGGAACAAAAAAGGAAAAAAGAATAATGAAAAGAGTATGTAAAAGTTTGCACTAAAACAGTTGATGTTTTGATGACATGTGACATATTACTTTGCAGATAAGATTAAAAAGTCACCATGAAAATGTCAGATGGTTTCAAAACACAGTGTAGCTGTTTCGGTACTAAGTATTTTTGTTACTGGCATTCCATGAAGATCTTATTTTCTGTAAGTTTAGAATAAAGAAATAAAAATAACAAATATGTTTCTGAAGGTGATTGGAAAGTTATACCAATGTTGTAGCACTACGCATGTTTGACTAGTTTGTAAATAAGCCACACAAAAACACGGATCCTTATCATCGATGAATATTGAACTTTAACATTTTGTTTTTCATCTTGCATAGTGACTGTTTTTAATCTAAATGTATTACAAGTAAAATATCTAGGTATTAACTAGAAAACTAGATCGACTGGTTAGTACCGATAGCGAGGTATTACTAGTCCAAACAATTTCACGTTAGAACACGAATATAATAATAAATGAATAAATTATTGTGAATTTCACCTGACGAATTAAAAAAATTAGTAAAAATTTCGCAGTAAGTGATTAAGCTTAAAAGAGGACGACTCCAAAGCAAAGAAAGGTTACATGAACTAAATATTTCAAACTGAGTAACAGCAGCAAATAATAGAGAGAAAATAAATGGGAAGGGGAGGGAAATATATATTGGACAATTTAATTGTATGGATCATTTAAAAAAGCTTAAACAAACCACTGGATTCTTCTCTCTTTTCTTTTGAAATGTCACAAATATAAATATTTCACGAGGACATTGTTTAGTAAACCGACCGCACTAAAAAAGCCTAGACAAATAGTTAGAACCACTTATCAAAAACACTCAGTTAACTCGAATGCTTCATTTTATTGGTTACTATAGCAACCATCTTAATTCTGTTACAGGAGAAGAGCTGTCAGTTGTACGTGCCAGAAAAGGTCAATAACAATTCTCGCCTTCCTTTACCAATGTTTTTTGTTTAAGTAAACTAAAAAAGGGTCAAGGCTAGGTACTCCATATAAGGATTATTGGAGCTTTACTACGAGATAAAGTTGCATCATTTTTATTTGAATGATTTGAATATATAATCCGCCAACCTCAGTAAAACAAATAGTCAAACACAAGACGTTAAAAACAAAACAACAAAATGACTGAACAAATGAAATCGGACAAGGCTCTAGTGAATAGAACTTTCCCGAAATCACATGACTTACACGTCACAATAGCCTCAAGTCGAGGCTGGTGTTTTCAGATCCATTCATTTACGTTATTATAAAACCCCAGCCTCGCCTCAAATATATGAAAGGTCTATTCTAAAGTTGCATTTGATATTGGGTTTCCTTTAAAAACACGTTCTTTTTTTCTTTAAAAACCCCAGCCTTGTCTCAACTATATGAAAGGTCTATTCTAAATTTGCATTTTTTCTTTAAAAACACGTTCGGATGAAAAAGAAAATGACGTCGAATGCAAAGCCGTTTAATCTAACTAGACATGGTTACCTTAAAATCCAACTGGTACTCGTTGCATCGATAAAGATGTTTTCTTTTCTTTTATACCAGCAACGTTTATAGTTTTGTAGGTTGTTTATGATGAAAATGAGCAAAAAGGGAGAAGGAAACTGATTGACAAATTATGCCTAAACGAAGAATTGATATATACATAATAGCAATTCTAGCACCTTCCATGGGGAGGTAATCAACAGCTGTAATCAGTTTCAATCCGCCTTTCAATCAAGTGTAAATTAAAACTAGGCAGACAGTTAAAATAAAGTCTGCATTGCTGTTTGAATTAAAGATTAAAAACACGTTCACAACTAAACCATTCTATTTTGGGATTGAGTGATATGTCAAGGTTTTCGCGTTGAAGAAGGTGGGGTACTGAAACTTCAGGGTAAAATTTTCAAGTCTATTTTCGTTTTTATGGAAATATAAGAGCCAAGACTTTTCGGTGAAGAAGGTTTAATTCTAAACTTGAAGGTAGAAGTATCAAGTACATTTTCGTCTGTTTATGGAAATGGAAGAGGAGTTTATAAAATACTTTTCGCTCGCGGTTGAACCATTCAAAAAGTGCTAAGGCACTTTTGTTTTTTCTTTAATTCCCTTGGCGAACTCGCCCTCATACAAACAAGGCCTCAATTATTGGACATACGATAGTCAGCAATTACAACTGTACAGCGGTAACACCAAATCGGTTTCGTGAGTATATAGGGATAACCTTATGATCCCTCTATTTCTTACTGGTTCTCTTTGTTTTGAAATACACCCCTAACTGTGCTGCAAACACTAATAACAATAGGCCAAGGTAAAGCAGCCATGAGGGTGTAACCTAGTCTACGACAAGACCCATCAAAACTGTGAAGAAAACAAGATATTTGACACGCTTTTTATATCGATTTTTAACTACTTTTGTAAGACTTTTTCTTGAAGGATTTCTTTAATCAAGTTTTTTATGGTTTCGTGATTCTTAAAATGCATAATCGACAACGTGTGAGGCCACTATGGCAACTTATTTATTCACAACAGGGAACACTCACGAATGGTCAGTCAAACCACTCAATTCAAACCCATGCCGCTTCATCCAAGAATAAAATATTTCCTCAATATGTATATGTGCAAAATTAAATTACAAAAGGGGATGAGTTTGTTGAGCAAAACAAATGTGAAAGTTTGAATTGTAATAACTGGATTAAGCAGGAAGTTCCATTTTCCGGTGTATGAGAAGCATTTTTTGTATTAATTCAGGAATTATTCCATGTGCTTAAATCCTTACGTCATTATCATGCTATGACGTCGACATCCTTTGGTCTTTAAAGATACTTTTTAGTTAAAGAATATTTTTAATTTTTGATTTCGAGGTGGTATTTTTAATTGTTTAAATTAAACCAACGCAAAGTTGACACCCATTAGAGCTGCAGGAAATTGGATGAGAACTGACTTTGATCGCTGCAACAAGTTAAGATGTGCTAGCTGTGCATTTAAAGGTATGCTGAATATTATATTACTGGGATTTCTTTTCTGTTTTCTTTTCGTTATATTTCTTGATTATAGAACTTTGTATTTGAAAAAGATGAGGCTAACTTTGAATGCTGCTATAGCAAGAAGGGAACTTATAAACATCTCTAACTTTGCTGATTGTAACATCATTTGTTTGCTATTCAGCCTGTCAGTTTCAGTGGATTTCGATGACTTTCAATGATTGTTCTCATATTTCTAATAACACTAAAGGGTTTTCCCGACACATAGCTTGTTTACATTGCTTGTCCGCGCTCCTCGCCCCTCCCTCCCCCGACAAAATCTGCATTGGAATCCCTTGTTTGTGTGTGTAAGTTTTAGAAGTTCATTGTGAGGGTGTCATATTTGTGAAGGAATGGGTACGAAGACATCGTGCAAAAGTAAGAGCATCCAATGAAACCCTAGCTATCAAGGTCCAGCAACATGAAAAGTACTCAGTTTCAATTGTGCATGTTCCTTGACACTCCTCTAAAACTTGATCCTAGTATATTTCAAAGTACTACAGAAAGTCAGGTTTTATCTTAATTTATAACCAATACAATTTTATTATTCAGCTACAAGATCTAAAAACCCGCAATCCTTAGCAATATAAATGTGACAATTATAATTGAGTTAGAATATTACAGGCATAGTTTGGTCAAAAGACACCAAGTAAATGAGTTTTGGGCAGATGAGCTGTACTACGGCTGAAACGTTCATTGCTAAAGTACGGCAGATATTTCCGTCGCCTTGTCTGCTGTCGTTGTTGCTGCTGCTGATGGAATTAGCTAGTAATGGATTATGCACTATTGTTGCAATGCTTGGTAAAGACGGATAATGATATCACTACTGTAATTTTTAATCCAATGTTCTGCATAAACAGAAGCACTAACATCAAAAGTTTTGTTGTTTTATTGCGAACATCTTCTCTTATTGTTGTCAGTTAGTCTGTTAGCCGATTAGTGATTACTTTGATAACAATAATCGAAGTAAATGGTACTCATTCAATCCTCCTTAATGCTTTAATAACAAATAAAATATTTATGCGTTGACATTTTTGTTTTTCCATAAAAAATGATTAACAGATTCCCTGTGGTTTGTTTATCGGTTCTAAAACTGGTATACAACCGGTCTAAATGAAGCTTCCTTTTTTGTTTTCTATATATGGTAGAATAGAAAACGTTAAAATTTGTCAATTGGAATCTCAATATATCCTTACCTATAGTTAGAAAGAGACCGAAAAGAAGTAAACAGAACGAATGGAAGGCGAAAGGAGACTGTGGAGAAAAGACAGAAAAAGTAAGAATGGAAAGGAAAGAAAAAAGAAAAGAAAAAAACAAAAACAAACAAAAAAAGATATTTGCAATGTTATCAATAAGCGATGTGAAGTCGTCTTAGCAACATATACGTTTTTAGCTGCTAACTAACAGCCACGTAAAGTTGTATCTTCGATTCTATAATCAGGGTTTAAATGGAGATTAAGCAATCGAGTAATAGCTCAGATATATCAGCAGAACTTCGAATAATACAGTCTTTAAAGTTTTCTCATGAAATCTTCCATTAGCCATTTTACGTTGTTTCTCCATACCTTCCAATAGATATATACTTTTTAGCCCCAGGCTATATTGCGGATATGGAGTCAGCGCTTTGGTTTAAGTGTAAGGTACTCGACGAGGAATCTGAAAATCTTATCTGATAACAGTTGCTTTGCTTTGAGCTGTTCCACTGAATGCACGTTATGATCATATCACCGTATGTTATCAATTTCCACTAGCTTTCGTTTCCGTGCTGCCTGGTGGATAGAGCATGGTTGATTTTAAGTCATTTTGGCTGATAGAAAACACTAGAAAACACAAAGCATTATGTTGCACTCATGTATAATTATCAGTATTTTGTTCCTTTTTAATGTACGCTGAATTTGTACTGCATAGAAACTTCATTTCCATTTCATTTTAATGTAAACTGTATTTTTACTACACGGAAACTTTTTTTTTCTCATTCGCCCCTTTTTTATTTCCCTTCTCTTCCTTTAATTACTCCATTAAAACCATTTTTACAATGAAAAGGGGAAAAGGTGGGAAATGAGAGAGAGAGAGAGAGAGAGAGAGAGAGAGAGAGAGAGAAATAACTAAGTAAAGGAATAAAAAAACTTGCAGCTGCAAGATATCAATGACCACTTCACGGTAACATAAAGAGCTCTGAATATAACTAGATACTTCACTTTTAGAGATTAGTGCGATTTTATCTCATGCCAAACGAGCTGTACTTCAACAAAGAACACACCCTTGATGGACGTTGATAAGTCCGTGACTTGAGGGCTTAAACTTGTTTGCATTATCATCGTGGGGGAAAAAAAGTTAATCATGTGAATTTGATTGAAATTCAGAGTTCATATAGGGTGGAGATAATATCACAATTCAATTTGAAAAGGCTGTTCTTACTATGGGCAAAACTACGCTTTAACAGATATGTAAACTGCGTATTTCACGAATCGGCTGTTGTTTAGAAATTTACCGTTGTTGTTGTTGTTGTTGGTGATGATGCTGTTGTCAGTATTGTTGCAACTATTTGAAGGTAAAAGGTAAAACAACCGTATTTAACGTCGAACCATTGTGACAGTTGTACATTGATAAACTTGGGGTCAACAGGTGCGCTCTTTACCCCCTCTCTCAATCAGTGCTCCGTTTTAAGGGTATTTAAAGCTATTTATAGCTACACGGAATGGAAAGAAGTCGAAACAAGTGTGAGTTCACTGGGAATTCAACTCGAAACCTGTCCACGCCGAACTGTGCCATCCTTGTTGATGTACATTTGAAAATCATATTGAAAAGTTCATCTTTAAACAGGGAGAAAATAGTTGAATAATGTACTAGTGATGACATTGACATAGAATGATAAATGAGAACATTGAAACAACCCTAATTGTACTAGAGAATCAATGCATAGAAACCTTTGAATGTGCGCTGTAACCAAATGATTACAACAGACAAGTGCAGTTATCATTATTTTTTCATAAAATGCAACAAATTAATTTCCATGGGAGAAATTCATGAGATTGCCCTGTTGTTGTTGTTGTTGTTATTTTGCATTATCGCGGTTTTGATAAAAATCTCATCAGGGGCAGTATTGAAAAAAAATGTTAGTAAGTGCCTTAAAAGTGGTGTACAGATTGTGCACACTATAATCCCATTATCCATATACTTATCATCATATTTTACCCCTATGGCAGAAGTACTACCCATTTTACCTCCACTCTTGGATTTCAGCTTAGCTCACCAAACATAATAATTATAACAAGATGCAGCATGCTCAGGCTGCTATATGTACTCGTATTACAAAAACACTATGCAAATTACATCCCATATTTACTAAATACTCTTGCTACCATTTGCGGTGATCTAGTTCTATAGAGTTAAGCTCTCTCATGACCTTTTTTCACGCGCTATTCCACTAACGTTTACCTATATCACCGAAGCATATACCATATCGTACATAAACTATATTAGCTTACCTACGCATTCACAGGACTTGTATAACGCATACTGTACAATATTCACTATATTATATCAACTACTTACGATAATCTACCGAGTATTCTACCAGTGTACTTATCACACCCCATGGCATCCAATGCTTTAGCTATCAGCTGGCGGTGTTTCCATGGGCCTAATCACTTCAGGGAACTCTTGAGAAATCTCAAGGAGGTACTGATATGTAAGACTCATAAAAACATAACATCCGTTATCAGCAATGATTAGATTCACTTGCTAATGGCAGTAATTTCAAAGAAACTAAACATTTGATTACCATGTTTTTAGAAACCGATAAATAGCTCACTTCACTCCGGTCGATTAACATTCGAGATGGAAGCCGCTAGAGATATTTAGACACTTTGAAGGTAAGGCTTAGCAATGGGCTTTATTTACGTATTTTATTTACAACTTGATCTGTGTTCATATGTATACACAATGCTCACTACATTGGCTAAATTTTTCCTAAATGCGTGGACACTTGTAAACAACTTTAATATTGAGAGACAGGTTCTTCGAAAGCTTATGTCACAAGTGTCTTACACTACTGAAACACCTTTTACATAACTAAAAAAACAATTTCCATATGACTAAACGAATGAGTTTATATAGACTGAGTAGATGGTTCTTCTTATTTTTTCCTTTGACATTGTATAAGTGAAGTACATTGGAGGGGATTAAGATCGAAAATTACTTCCGCTAGATGCAATTCGTATTGGTTTTTCACTTGTCAATCTCTTCCCATGTTCTTTAAAAAGAAATAAAAGAAAACGTACCAACCTACCAACCAAACTATCAACCTACCAACCTACCAACCAAACTGCGTACCAACCTACTAACCTTCCAACCTACCAACCTACGTACCAACCTACTAACCTACCAATCTACCAACCTACTAACCTACTAACCTACTAACCTACTAACCTACCAACCTACCAACCTACTAACCTACCAACCAACCTACTAACCTACCAACCTACCAACCTACCAACCTACGTACCAACCTACTAACCTACCAACAAACAGTAAAAATAGCAGCTCTTAAGTATTATATTTGAGGTGTTGCTACTCTGTGAAGGAACAAGTTGTTTAGTTCAGTCCCTTTTAGTTCCGTTTTGCTTTTAATGATAACAGACAGTGATAATAATGTTGATATTTTGATGATGATAATTAATACACAACCAAGTTCTACTTCCTCCCCTATATTTTACCATTTTAATTTGTTACCTAGTAGCATTACAAAGCCTTGGGTAGCAAGCTAGGATGACGTAGCGGTTCACCGTTCGCCTTTCACCGCTGTGGTCCGAGTTCGATTCCCTGCTCGGGCCATACGTGAACTGAGTTTGTTTGATGTGTTGTTCTCTACCTAGCCACGAGGGTTTTTTTCTGTGGGTTCTCCAGTTTTTCCTACCTCACCAAAAATTAACATGTGAGTTGAGTGTTGTATGTAGATGATATCGAGTGTTGGGTGATTGTAACTCAAAAGCCCCTTCAGGGGAGTGTCAATTAATATTTGTTGAGTTAGCCTTTTCTAGTTTGTCTTCAAGTAATAATGCGTCAAACAAAATATTATATTCAGTGCGGTACTGTAATGCTGAATTGCTTTATTAAATCTTGTGCCAGAATTAATATCAGTAGCCTAAAGCAAGTTAGTCATGACTGAAAAATGCACCATGTGTTAGCCGCTACAGGAAAAAGGTCGTTTAGGTAAAAAGGAGGAATTCAGTTAAACAGACATGCCTATGGAGCACGTCGTTAAAGCCTTTTTATAGGTTTGAAAATATTTGTTCACACGTTTTATAATTGCTATCTCAGAACGCCAATTATTGGTCCATTTTTCTCTCATTGGTTTATATCGGCCTAACCATTAAAACCCAATTTCAATGTTCACTTACATACAATACGAGTGCAAGCATACACTGAAATAACCGAGCTGAGAAAAAATATCTTTGTACCTTTAAAGACGCTTTAATTTGACTTTGGCCCTAAAAACTAGAAAGAAAGAAAAGAGATAAGAAAGAAAGAATGAATGAAAGAATGAATGAAAGAATGAAAGAAAGAAAGAAGGAAAAGAACAGAAAAGAAAAAAGAAAGAAATTACTTGTTGATGTGAGAAGAATATAACAGCTTAAGATTTTTGTTAATATATGAGACAACAGGAAGTTGACAAATATTTAATTAACACAACATCTATTTAATGAAAACGAAACGAAAAAGGGACTGAAATAATAGCACAGTGTAGTGTGCAGTCTTTAAGACTTCCGGGATAAGTCTCAGTGACACTTAATGATTCAAAAACCGTGACTACAGACAAAAAGTCTCCCTTTTAGAAATGATGTCCTTGGCTTTCAGACATTGATTAAAAACGTTCCATTACAACACGACATTCAGTACAGCCACGGTTTTAAAGGAGAGAATAAAATGAGCTGCTAACTTCAGATTTGATATCCTATATGCATCAGATGACATTAATTGTCACTTTTATGATCCATTTTGAGAAACTTTTAATTGTACAGAAGTAATCGATTCTGTTGTGCTACTCGAGACGTAATCATTTCCACAGAGATTTTATGCCGCTATGATTATCAAGCTTTCACTAATGATTGTATAATGTCATTAAAAGTAGGAGGAGTAGATTACTTCTAAAATCGTTCCTTTATAGGCCAAGCAACATGCACGCATACAACAAACCTCAGTGACCCTGCTCCTTTTTGTATTAAAGTCTTTAAGTAGTTTGTTTATAGATAAGTCTTTATTTATTTATTTATTTATTTATTTATTTATTTATTTATTTATTTATTTATTTATTTATTTATTTATTTATTTATTTATTTATTTATTTATTTATTTATTTATTTATTTATTTATTTATTTATTTATTTATTTATTTATTTATTTATTTATTTATTTATTTATTTTTGATAATGACAGCGTTTAAAGTGAAAAAAAGAACTTTCTTTGATCAGTTTTTGTTGATATATAATGAAGACTATTTCAGTGAGTGTCACCATTTAATATCACGAGTGTTAAATAGGTTGGCACTTAACAACTGTACAAAACAAAATATGCAAGCACGAACTGTTAGATTGGTGTTTTCTTTCACGAATTCACGAATTTCATGAAATTTCATTACCAGCCGAAAAAACCGTTGTTATTGTATCAACTCGTTGTAAAGATCAGTTGGATCCCACTGCCTTGCGTGTTTGCGTGTTTCGATGCACAAAATTGACGGACAAGATCGTTAAAATCACTAAAAACTTAAATGGAAAATATTACTTAATGTACAAATATAGTCGCAGGGTGCAAAGTGCAGCTCAATAATAACGAATTGATTACTTGTTTTCAATTAATAATCTTCATAGCAGTTCCATAGCTGAAAATCTGATAAACGTATTTTTTGTTTCTGTTCACATTTTCCTTTTCTGTAGTAATTTCAGCTGGAGGAACGAGCTTTGAAACAATTTTCAATTTATACCTCAGCTGGCAATCAGCAAGCAAAACAATGCTGTTTTAGCCTTAAAAACAGCAGCAATTTATTAAACAAATTTGATAATACTGAAACTTCAATGTTTTGGTCATTGCTTGAATTGAATTTTGTCTTCGTGATAACGAATACCTTGCATGACAACTTGTACTTCACGTTCGTAATGATTTAGTTGTGCAATCAAAGTAGGAAGCCTTTAGGGCTAATAACATTGTAAATTGACATCAACTGTAAAGAAAATGTCGTTATGTTATTTGCACTAGACTGCAAGGCGCTGATCATGTAAAGTACTCAGCATTTTTAGGAAAATATTACCACGAAAATGTAAGCTAGTGCGTAAACAAATTCCTTTACGTTTAGCATTTGGATTTTCAGTAAAATATTCATTCATTTAACATTTTTCTCGATTTTCATTTTAACTATAGGGTGCACTTAAAATTATTTAGTTTATAGTTTTAGTAGGTACCATCCGGTAAGATACAAAGATACAGACGTCTATGTCTTTCCTCTTCGGTCCAATTTAAGTGCCTACGACGCCTTGTTTAACATGAAGTAAATCTGTATACCATTGACATGGTATAACAGTTATCAAATCACTTACAAAGATTTTTCCGATGTAACTTTGATTTCTTGACATCTGTTATGTTTTTGTGGAGTGCTTTTGTTAGATTTTTGCGTGATGTATAGTGTTCTAGATACAGTAAACAACAGATAGGGTTGAATGTAATTGCTCTTAATTAAAAATGGTCCCCCAACTATATAGTATTGATTCAAGAACAAGGTAATTGAGATAAAAAATTGGCTTAAGTTTGATTGTATAGGTGTCGTTTAAACACTGTTATTAATTGTGTATTTCACTATATTTCAAAGCAAACAAATTGGACTACTGACCCACTGCTATCAAGAACAGCGCATTGTGGACTCGCCCATTTGCTCAGACTCCAAACCCAAAGATTCATCTTCTCTTTTTCAAACACAATTACAAAGTAAGTCCCTTTGCTCTTCAATTTCTTTTTTAACTATCAACTGAAGCAAAAGAATTTTGTATTATCCCACTATAGGTATAACAGAGGAAAACCTTATTAGTCTTGCTTTTAAATAGAAAATCCTTCTGAAATGCACTTTAATTTTTTAATTAATTTTCTTTATTTATGGTCAATACTTAGTTTTTGTTATTTTTAATGCTTATGTTAGTTTTAGTAATGTTTCTGTGCGTTTTTATTAGTAATATAATCTGTAATGAAAAACAGGACACAAAAACCTTCTGAAAACCCTCTTGATAGATGAAATACACACGTCAAAATTACACATATAATTCCAAAAAGTACGCATAGAAAAGTATATGCGAACTTATTGTTTTCTTCAGTGAAATGATAAGTCGACAAGTTAGGCATCAACCGGTCACGTGGTACAAGATCCACCATACGGGATGGCAAAATACGCACTGTGACATCTGAAACAAATTAGTGAAGCTTGACTGGATAAAACTGACTTTTTGGAGACTGTCGCATTCTTTTGCCATCCATCCCAGTGCAACTGGTTGATGCCCAGGCCTGTTCAAGTTTGTGGATGGCCATGTCTTACCAAGAGATCGACCATAAGACTTAGGCAGCGAAACTCGCGGATTGATGTCTGGCAGTGCTTGACGCTTAAAGGCCCGAACACACGGTGCAATATTTTTTGAAACATTTGCTGAAACATCGCGCGCAACACAATGTCCACAGAGTTCTACTTCTGCAACTGTCCAGAACTGTTGCTCGCAACGTTGCACGAGATGTTTCAGCGGTGGACACACGGTGCAACAGTTACACAGTTGCGCGCGGTGAGTTCAGCAAATGTTTCGGGAAAAGTTGCACCATGTTAAGGTTATTTTTAGTAACAGGAAGTTGACGTCATATCGCGCGCAAGACTTTCAAACAATGGAATGTGATTTTCATGTGCGCGCGGATACGAATCGTTTCTTCTCCGACCATCAAATTTCACTGTTTGCGCACGCGATGGGATCAACTTCCTATTCCAAAAAAAATAACCTTAAGCGCCAAGTACATTGAGCAGACAACACATAGGGATCTACTTAAACTAAATAGATGTCCATGTAGAAACATGTTTAAATACCAGATTCGCTCTCTTAGTATTATGGTCTCTTGATCTTACCCGTAATTTTGTGCGCAGATTTGATAACTGATCAGTAAGCATACATTAGATATCACGTGGTGTGAGTTCGCTTTATTATACCCTTTTGTTGATGCCTCTTTGCAGCAGGATAGTAACCACAGAAAGACACGCAATAAAACTAAGGACCCATGTGATAGTTTGAATGCGGCACGTTGGGGCACGTTGGCATTTGAAAAGTTCTTCAAAACGAATGCCTTCAAGTGATGAAATACGACGACCACAATGCCGCAAAGTTGGTAGACTATTACGTACAATAGGAGACGCTTTAAACAGGGAATTCATCCAAGACATTCCACGTTATAATATGGAATCTGTCTTTATTATTTGTATGAACTTACTAACAAGACTGTTGAACGAAATGAACAGGTAATCTAACAGCACACGTTAGCAAGAACTTAATGCTAAATATTTCCCGCAATAGAGGAACATTGCAATTTCTATGACTCTGCTAGTCATAATATTTAAAATATTTAATGCAAACTGGAGTGACTGTCTATAATTAGAACCTCTAAAATTTTTATCTCTGGAATGATAGAAATTAACAGTAAAAATGGTATATAATATCTTAATGTCATTATTAAAATTTTATTGAGAGAAACAAATATTCATAAAACATTATTGTGTGTACAGTGTACAGTATAGATTTACAGCTCTACGTACTTGCTTTACAAAACGTTCTTGCTGTCAGATTATGAGCAAGACTAATTCCATACATCGTAGTGTTCGCTCCTTTGCACTGGCAGACCACCACAGGAAGCTCAATGAACGAATAGACCGACTTGTACAATAAGTCTAACTAATAAGTGCCCCCCCCCCCCCGGTAAGTGTCATCAAGAAAATCCATTATTATTTAATGATAAGGTTTACTATCTAGATAAGCAACTAATGCCCAGTCTTATTACTAGGTAAAGCCCTGTACAAATACTCCCAGCAATGTCCAAAGCTGCGACCAGTAACAGAAATGATACGTAAAGGTGTTTTGGAGCAGTTCACATTTGATATTAGCTTTGCTCTTCAAACATGCACGAACCAACAATTAGAATCGTTAATGCAGGGAGTGTTTTCCATGAGGCGTAACCCTTTGAAACCGAAATTGTTGTGGGAATTGTTTGCTTATTTTTAGGGTTGATGTTTTGAAAATTAGCTTGATTCCATATAAGGAGTTGTCAAGGAAACTGTCGCTGAGGGAAAATACCGAGGGCTCGTTCCAGTTTCCAGTGACACCTGGGTCTATCCTCTCGTCTGTTCGTTAAGTAAGCCAATTAACGCAAATATTAGTTTATAAGTGCTGGTTTTGAGCCATTTGATACTACTATACCGTTACCCCCTTGGTAAGACGATTCAGGAGGGAGGTGTGAATTTACGACGACAGAGTCACAATTCCAACCGCAACGAGATTTGAATGCAATATCTCTTGAGTGATGAAGCTTCCTTGATCGTATCCTAAAAATGCCAAAAACTTACAACGTTGCTTACAGAACACAATTTGACGGTGAGTAAGAAATCGGCGTTGTAGTTGCTGCTTTTTTGTTCATTTACAACGCAATGAAAACAAATGAATTTTTTCTTGGACTTTTCAGTCATCTTTATTTCCTTTTTAATTGATTTCATGTTTTAACAGAGTGGATTTCTGACCTTTCTGACGCAATGATTTTGGTGTCGAAAACATGGGAATGTTATGGAAACGTGGAACAAGAAATGAATGGAGAAATCGCGCATGGCTTTATGCTTTAAACACACTTGGAACACGATGGAGCGAAGTTAAAAGGAATGTACTTACTGGCTTGTGCTCGCTTCTCGATGATTACTCTACATCCCCAGTGTGTTTCAATTGCGCACAGAGGCGCGCAAACAGCCGTTTCATGTAAGTTTTCTTATTGAATGCTTTTGACGCTTGTACACGACCTATCTGGAAATTCCTGTCGTTTTTACAGTCATACGGAATCAATCTAAGTTGCTTTATTGTTACTTCTATTGACGTCAATGCCGGGATTCCTGTGGTGATAGTTAAGACCCAAAGATAAAGCCACTGTTTTTCTCAGCATCTATATTACATATTGAAAATATTTTGACAACATGAGGTTTTGCTGATATAGAACTACATGTAGGCGAAGTTTCGTGACGATTGGACAAATAAAAGTTGCAAAAAAACGTCAAAAACGCGATTTTGGGAGGCTTTCCGGAAGGCGTTGCTTGCCAACAACACATTTTTGCTTATAAAATTCGCAATTTTGACTAGAACGAAAAACAAACCACAGAACCTTGTAGCCATTCATACAAGCTTTCCAGAGATATACGATTTGTCAAGAACAAACGAATTTAGAAAATTTTGCCAATTTGGGCACTTCGTCAAAAAACGAGTTTTTGAGGATATTAGCAAATTTGGACTTTACCTCCCCTGGCTTTTTTCAAATAAGCTAATAATGGAAATGCAAGGCTATATTTGCATTATTTCGTTTTTCGGACATTTTTCATTATTTTGAATGGGCTATACGCTATAGCCTTTGCATTTCTTCGATTTATTGCCTTTTTTTAGTTTCTATGGGCTACGGCCTTTGAATTCTTCGATTTTGGGCCATTTTGCATTAGGTTCAATGGTCTATAACCTTTGAATTTGTTCGTTTTGAACCATTTTTGGCTACTTTGCATAGGCTATAGCCATTATACTTCTTCCATTTTCGGCCATTTTTGGCTAATTTGCATGAGCTATAGCCTTTGCATTTTGTCGAATTTCGGCCATTTTTTGCTAATTTGCATGGCCTATAGCCTTTGCATTTTGTCGAATTTCGGCCATTTTTTGCTAATTTGCATGGGCTATAGCCTTTGCATTTTATCGATTTTTGGTCATTTTTGCGCATTTTTAATGGGCTATAGCCTTTGCATTTTCTCGATTTTTGGTCATTTTTGAGCATTTTTAATGGGCTATAGCCTTTGCATTTTATCGATTTTTGGTCATTTTTGAGCATTTTTAATGGGCTATAGCCTTTCCATTTTATCGATTTTTGGTCATTTTTAAGCATTTTTAATGGGCTATAGCCTTTGTATTTTCTCGATTTTTGGTCATTTTTGCGCATTTTTAATGGGCTATAGCCTTTGCATTTTCTCGATTTTTGGTCATTTTTAAGCATTTTTAATGGGCTATAGCCTTTGAATTTTATCGATTTTTGGTCATTTTTGCGCATTTTTAATGGGCTATAGCCTTTGCATTTTCTCGATTTTTGGTCATTTTTGCGCATTTTTAATGGGCTATAGCCTTTGCATTTTATCGATTTTTGGTCATTTTTGAGCATTTTTAATGGGCTATAGCCTTTCCATTTTATCGATTTTTGGTCAATTTTGAGCATTTTTAATGGGCTATAGCCTTTGCATTTTCTCGATTTTTGATAGCATTTTTAATGGGCTATTGCCTTTGCATTTTATCGATTTTTGGTCATTTTTGCGCATTTTTAATGGGCTATAGCCTTTGCATTTTCTCGAATTTCGGCCATTTTTTGCTAATTTGCATGGCCTATAGCCTTTGCATTTTGTCGAATTTCGGCCATTTTTTGCTAATTTGCATGGGCTATAGCCTTTGTATTTTATCGATTTTTGGTCATTTTTGCGCATTTTTAATGGGCTATAGCCTTTGCATTTTATCGATTTTTGGTCATTTTTGAGCATTTTTAATGGGCTATAGCCTTTGCATTTTCTCGATTTTTGGTGAATTTTGAGCATTTTTAATGGGCTATACCCTTTGCATTTTCTCGATTTTTGGTCATTTTTGCGCATTTTTAATGGGCTATAGCCTTTGCATTTTCTCGATTTTTGGTCATTTTTGCGCATTTTTAATGGGCTATAGCCTTTCCATTTTATCGATTTTTGGTCAATTTTGAGCATTTTTAATGGGCTATAGCCTTTGCATTTTATCGATTTTTGGTCATTTTTTCGCATTTTTAATGAGCTATAGCCTTTTCATTTTCTCGATTTTTGGTCAATTTTGAGCATTTTTAATGGGCTATAGCCTTTGCATTTTGTCGAATTTCGGCCATTTTTTGCTAATTTGCATGGCCTATAGCCTTTGCATTTTGTCGAATTTCGGCCATTTTTTGCTAATTTGCATGGGCTATAGCCTTTCCATTTTCTCGATTTTTGGTCAATTTTGAGCATTTTTAATGGGCTATAGCCTTTGCATTTTATTGATTTTTGGTCAATTTTGAGCATTTTTAATGGGCTATAGCCTTTGCATTTTCTCGATTTTTGGTCATTTTTGAGCATTTTTAATGGGCTATAGCCTTTGCATTTTATCGATTTTTGGTCATTTTTGAGCATTTTTAATGGGCTATAGCCTTTGCATTTTATCGATTTTTGGCCATTTTTGAGCATTTTTAATGGGCTATTGCCTTTGCATTTTATCGATTTTTGGTCATTTTTGCGCATTTTTATTGAGCTATAGCCTTTGCATTTTCTCGATTTTTGGTCAATTTTGAGCATTTTTAATGGGCTATAGCCTTTGCATTTTATCGATTTTTGGTCAATATTGAGCATTTTTAATGGGCTATAGCCTTTGCATTTTGTCGAATTTCGGCCATTTTTTGCTAATTTGCATGGCCTATAGCCTTTGCATTTTGTCGAATTTCGGCCATTTTTTGCTAATTTGCATGGGCTATAGCCTTTGCATTTTCTCGATTTTTGGTCATTTTTGAGTATTTTTAATGGGCTATAGCCTTTGCATTTTCTCGATTTTTGGTCATTTTTGAGCATTTTTAATGGGCTATAGCCTTTGCATTTTCTCGATTTTTGGTCATTTTTGCGCATTTTTAATGGGCTATAGCCTTTCCATTTTATCGATTTTTGGTCATTTTTGAGCATTTTTAATGGGCTATATCCTTTGCATTTTCTCGAATTTCCGCCATTTTTTGCTAATTTGCATGGCCTATAGCCTTTGCATTTTGTCGAATTTCGGCCATTTTTTGCTAATTTGCATGGGCTATAGCCTTTGCATTTTATCGATTTTTGGTCATTTTTACGGATTTTTAATGGGCTATAGCCTTTGCATTTTCTCGATTTTTGGTCATTTTTGCGCATTTTAATGGGCTATAGCCTTTGCATTTTCTCGATTTTTGGTCAATTTTGAGCATTTTTAATGGGCTATAGCCTTTGCATTTTATCGATTTTTGGTCATTTTTGAGCATTTTTTATGGGCTATAGCCTTTCCATTTTATCGATTTTTGGTCAATTTTGAGCATTTTTAATGGGCTATAGCCTTTGCGTTTTATCGATTTTTGATCATTTTTGCGCATTTTTAATGGGCTATAGCCTTTGCATTTTATCGATTTTTGGTCATTTTTGCGCATTTTTAATGGGCTATAGCCTTTGCATTTTATCGATTTTTGGTCATTTTTGAGCATTTTTAATGGGCTATAGAACGTCAGATCACATTTTCTCTTTAAAAACTTTAATTGATAAAAACGTAACATACGCAACAAAAGGAAAACTATTCGCCTGTTTTGTAGACTTCAAAAAGGCTTTTGATTCAATATGGCATGAGGGCCTGCTACACAAACTGCTATCCTACAAAATATCTGGAAACTTCTATGATATCATTAAAAGTATGTACACAAAATCTGAGTGCTGCATAAAATTTAATAACCAAAGAACAGATTTCTTTCCATATGACAAAGGAGTTAGGCAAGGTTGTATTATCTCTCCCATGCTTTTTAACATATACTTGAATGAATTACCAAAAATCCTAGAAAATTCACCAGAAACGGATCCAATACAGTTACCTAATGGTTCAAACCTAAATTGCCTTCTGTACGCTGATGACCTACTTCTAATTTCACATTCCTCCAAAGGATTACAAAACACACTCAATACACTTTCAGAATACTGTCAAAAATGGATTCTAAATGTAAATCCAAAGAAAACAAAAATTGTTATATTTCAAAAGCAATGCCGGAAATCTACCATTAGTAAACATCATTTTATAATTGATAATAACAATATTGAAATTGCTAAAAGTTATACTTATCTAGGGGTTAACATTTCTTCAAATGGAAAATTTAGTTTTCACAAAGATAACCTCAAATTAAAAACAAGACGTTCGATTTTTGCTACTAGAAAATACTTGGACTTTTCAAAGCTATCAATAGGAACTATAAATAAGTTATTTGAATCCTTATTCTTACCGATACTTCTTTACTGCTCGGAAGTTTGGGCCATTTATGATAAGAATGACTTAAACTCCTGGGAAAATGACCCGATAGAAAAGACACACGCATATTTTTGTAAACTTGTTCTTGGGGTGAATAAAAGATCACCAAATGCCGGATCCCGAAATGAACTTGGAAGAGTATCAATTCGACAGGCAATTGATACAAACTTACTTAAATTTTGGTCTTATCTTGAAAATAAATCAGAGGAAAGTATAGCTTATCAGTGCTTGGTTATGTCCAAAGAATTAAATTCTAATGGTAAACATGGCTTGCTGGGAAAGGTAAATTCTATAATTAAGCATTATGACCTCGATGCTTCTCAAATAATGAGGAACAAGCAAAATTTAAAGGTGATGTCGTCTGAAATAAAAACAAATATAAGAAAAAAACTCGAAGAACATCAAATAACATTGATACAAACAAATAGAAAACTAGCTTTCTATTCAATATTCAAAAAAGACACGAAACCAGCCGAAAGTCTAAATTTTATTAAAATTAGTGATCATAAAAGGCATTTAGTGAAATTAAGACTGGGCAACCATACATTAAGGATAGAAACTGGGCGGCATACAATACCAAGAACGCCTGAACACCAAAGACTGTGTAAATATTGTGAACAAAACAAAATTGAAAACGAACAACATTTCGTGTTAGATTGTGATCTTTATGAAAATGAACGTAAAAAACTATTTGAGAAAATTAACAACAAATTCCCACACTTTACACAATTAAATGACACTCTCAAAATTATGTTCCTTTTTAACAGTATCGACCCAACAGTTTCAAAATCAACTGCAGCTTTTATAAATCATGCTATTAATACCAGAAAAACAAACTATATTAGTAATCATATACAAAATAGCAATTGCCAGTAGATTTAGATCATTTTTATAGATTCAATATCTTTTTATTGATCATTGATTGTATTTTTAATACAAATATATATATAAGTTTTATATATTTAGCTAATAGTTATTGTTATTGTTACTTTAGAGTAGGTAATACCATGTTTGTAATTTATGGGAATACTGAAATTTATAAATAAATAAATAATAGTCCATTGAAAATCGTCATTTTTGGCCATTTTTGCGGTATTTTCATGGGCTATAGTCCATTGAAAATCGTCATTTTTGGGTCATTTTTGCGCATTTTGCATGGGCTATAGTCCATTGAAAATCGTCAATTTTGGCCATTTTTGGGCATTTTGCATGGGCTATAGTCCATTGAAAATCGTCAATTTTGGCCATTTTTGCGCATTTTGCATGGGCTATAGTCCATTGAAAATCGTCAATTTTGGCCATTTTTGCGCATTTTGCATGGGCTATAGTCCATTGAAAATCGTCATTTTGGCCATTTTTGCGCATTTTGCATGGGCTATAGTCCATTGAAAATCGTCATTTTGGGCCATTTTTTTCGCATTTTGCATGGGCTATAGTCCATTGAAAATCGTCATTTTTGGCCATTTTTGGCATTTTGCATGGGCTATAGTCCATTGAAAAATCGTCATTTTGGGTCATTTTTGCGCATTTTGCATGGGCTATAGTCCATTGAAAATCGTCAATTTTGACCATTTTTGCGCATTTTGCATGGGCTATAGTCCATTGAAAATCGTCAATTTTGACCATTTTTGCGCATTTTGCATGGGCTATAGTCCATTGAAAATCGTCATTTTGGGCCATTTTTGCGCATTTTGCATGGGCTATAGTCCATTGAAAATCGTCATTTTGACCATTTTTGGGCATTTTGCATGGGCTATAGTCCATTGAAAATCGTCATTTTGGCCATTTTTGCGCATTTTGCATGGGCTATAGTCCATTGAAAATCGTCATTTTGGCCATTTTTGCGCATTTTGCATGGGCTATAGTCCATTGAAAATCGTCATTTTGGCCATTTTTGCGCATTTTGCATGGGCTATAGTCCATTGAAAATCGTCATTTTGGCCATTTTGCGCATTTGCATGGGCTATAGTCCATTGAAAATCGTCATTTTGGCCATTTTTGCGCATTTTGCATGGGCTATAGTCCATTGAAAATCGTCATTTTGGCCATTTTTGCGCATTTTGCATGGGCTATAGTCCATTGAAAATCGTCATTTTGGACCATTTTTGCGCATTTTGCATGGGCTATAGTCCATTGAAAATCGTCATTTTTGGCCATTTTTGCGCATTTTGCATGGGCTATAGTCCATTAAAAATCGTCAGTTTGACCATTTTTGGGCATTTTGCATGGGCTATAGTCCATTGAAAATCGTCATTTTGGTCATTTTTGCGCATTTTGCATGGGCTATAGTCCATTGAAAATCGTCATTTTGGCCATTTTTGCGCATTTTGCATGGGCTATAGTCCATTGAAAATCGTCAATTTTGACCATTTTTGCGCATTTTGCATGGGCTATAGTCCATTGAAAATCGTCATTTTGGTCATTTTTGCGCATTTTGCATGGGCTATAGTCCATTGAAAATCGTCATTTTGGTCATTTTTGCGCATTTTGCATGGGCTATAGTCCATTGAAAATCGTCATTTTGGCCATTTTTGCGCATTTTGCATGGGCTATAGTCCATTGAAAATCGTCATTTTGGGCCATTTTTGCGCATTTTGCATGGGCTATAGTCCATTGAAAATCGTCATTTTGGGCCATTTTTGCGCATTTTGCATGGGCTATAGTCCATTGAAAATCGTCATTTTGGGCCATTTTTTTGGCATTTTGCATGGGCTATAGTCCATTAAAAATCGTCAGTTTGACCATTTTTGGGCATTTTGCATGGGCTATAGTCCATTGAAAATCGTCATTTTGAGCCATTTTTGCGCATTTTGCATGGGCTATAGTCCATTGAAAATCGTCATTTTGAGCAATTTTTGCGCATTTTGCATGGGCTATAGTCCATTGAAAATCGTCATTTTGAGCCATTTTTGCGCATTTTGCATGGGCTATAGTCCATTGAAAATCGTCATTTTGGCCATTTTTGCGCATTTTGCATGGGCTATAGTCCATTGAAAATCTTCATTTTTACCATTTTTGCGCATTTTTCATGGGCTATAGTCCATTGAAAATCGTCATTTTGGCCATTTTTGCGCATTTTGCATGGGCTATAGTCCATTGAAAATCGTCATTTTGGCCATTTTTGAGCATTTTGCATGGGCTATAGTCCATTGAAAATCGTCATTTTGGCCATTTTTGCGCATTTTGCATGGGCTATAGTCCATTGAAAATCGTCATTTTGGGTCATTTTTGCGCATTTTGCATGGGCTATAGTCCATTGAAAATCGTCAATTTTGACCATTTTTGCGCATTTTGCATGGGCTATAGTCCATTGAAAATCGTCATTTTGGCCATTTTTGCGCATTTTGCATGGGCTATAGTCCATTGAAAATCGTCAATTTTGGCCATTTTTGCGCATTTTGCATGGGCTATAGTCCATTGAAAATCGTCAATTTTGGCCATTTTTGCGCATTTTGCATGGGCTATAGTCCATTGAAAATCGTCAATTTTGGCCATTTTTGCGCATTTTGCATGGGCTATAGTCCATTGAAAATCGTCATTTTGGCCATTTTTGGCATTTTGCATGGGCTATAGTCCATTGAAAATCGTCAATTTTGGCCATTTTTGCGCATTTTGCATGGGCTATAGTCCATTGAAAATCGTCAATTTTGGCCATTTTTGCGCATTTTGCATGGGCTATAGTCCATTGAAAATCGTCATTTTGGGTCATTTTTGCGCATTTTGCATGGGCTATAGTCCATTGAAAATCGTCATTTTGGGCCATTTTTGGCATTTTGCATGGGCTATAGTCCATTGAAAATCGTCATTTTGGGCCATTTTTGGCATTTTGCATGGGCTATAGTCCATTGAAAATCGTCATTTTGGTCATTTTTGCGCATTTTGCATGGGCTATAGTCCATTGAAAATCGTCAATTTTAGCCATTTTTGGGCATTTTGCATGGGCTATAGTCCATTGAAAATCGTCATTTTGAGTCATTTTTGCGCATTTTGCATGGGCTATAGTCCATTGAAAATCGTCAATTTTGGCCATTTTTGCGCATTTTGCATGGGCTATAGTCCATTGAAAATCGTCAATTTTGGCCATTTTTGCGCATTTTGCATGGGCTATAGTCCATTGAAAATCGTCAATTTTGGCCATTTTTGCGCATTTTGCATGGGCTATAGTCCATTGAAAATCGTCATTTTGGCCATTTTTGGCCATTTTGCATGGGCTATAGTCCATTGAAAATCGTCATTTTGGCCATTTTTGGCATTTTGCATGGGCTATAGTCCATTGAAAATCGTCATTTTGGGTCATTTTTGCGCATTTTGCATGGGCTATAGTCCATTAAAAATCGTCATTTTGACCATTTTTGCGCATTTTGCATGGGCTATAGTCCATTGAAAATCGTCATTTTGAGTCATTTTTGCGCATTTTGCATGGGCTATAGTCCATTGAAAATCGTCAATTTTGGCCATTTTTGCGCATTTTGCATGGGCTATAGTCCATTGAAAATCGTCATTTTGGCCATTTTTGCGCATTTTGCATGGGCTATAGTCCATTGAAAATCGTCAATTTTGGCCATTTTTGGCATTTTGCATGGGCTATAGTCCATTGAAAATCGTCATTTTGGCCATTTTTGCGCATTTTGCATGGGCTATAGTCCATTGAAAATCGTCATTTTGGCCATTTTTGCGCATTTTGCATGGGCTATAGTCCATTGAAAATCGTCATTTTGGGTCATTTTTGCGCATTTTGCATGGGCTATAGTCCATTGAAAATCGTCATTTTGGGTCATTTTTGGGCATTTTGCATGGGCTATAGTCCATTGAAAATCGTCATTTTGGGTCATTTTTGGGCATTTTGCATGGGCTATAGTCCATTGAAAATCGTCATTTTGGCATTTTTGCGCATTTTGCATGGGCTATAGTCCATTGAAAATCGTCATTTTGAGCCATTTTGGGCCAAAAAGCATGGACTATAGGCCACGGTTTTGATGGATTTTGGGTCATTTTCACACCTTTTCCAAAAATAGAATTATTTATGCCACATTAAAAACGGGTCATTTTCAGCCATTTTGCGCATTTTGCATGGGCTATAGTCCATTGAAAATCGTCATTTTGGGTCATTTTTGCGCATTTTGCATGGGCTATAGTCCATTGAAAATCGTCAATTTTGGCCATTTTTGGGCATTTTGCATGGGCTATAGTCCATTGAAAATCGTCATTTTGGCCATTTTTGCGCATTTTGCATGGGCTATAGTCCATTGAAAATCGTCAATTTTGGCCATTTTTGCGCATTTTGCATGGGCTATAGTCCATTGAAAATCGTCAATTTTGGCCATTTTTGGGCATTTTGCATGGGCTATAGTCCATTAAAAATCGTCAATTTTGGCCATTTTTGGCCATTTTGCATGGGCTATAGTCCATTGAAAATCGTCAATTTTGGCCATTTTTGCGCATTTTGCATGGGCTATAGTCCATTGAAAATCGTCATTTTTGGTCATTTTTGGGCCTTTTGCATGGGCTATAGTCCATTGAAAATCGTCAATTTTGGCCATTTTTGGGCATTTTGCATGGGCTATAGTCCATTGAAAATCGTCATTTTGGGTCATTTCTGCGCATTTTGCATGGGCTATAGTCCATTGAAAATCGTCAATTTTGGCCATTTTTGCGCATTTTGCATGGGCTATAGTCCATTGAAAATCGTCAATTTTGGCCATTTTTGGGCATTTTGCATGGGCTATAGTCCATTGAAAATCGTCAATTTTAGCCATTTTTGGGCATTTTGCATGGGCAATAGTCCATTGAAAATCGTCATTTTTGCGCATTTTGCATGGGTTATAGTCCATTGAAAATCGTCAACTTTGGCCATTTTTGCGCATTTTGCATGGGCTATAGTCCATTGAAAATCGTCAATTTTGGCCATTTTTGGCCATTTTGCATGGGCTATAGTCCATTGAAAATCGTCAATTTTGGCCATTTTTGCGCATTTTGCATGGGCTATAGTCCATTGAAAATCGTCATTTTGGGTCATTTTTGCGCATTTTGCATGGGCTATAGTCCATGGAAAATCGTCATTTTGGGTCATTTTTGCGCATTTTGCATGGGCTATAGTCCATTGAAAATCGTCAATTTTGGCCATTTTTGGCCATTTTGCATGGGCTATAGTCCATTGAAAATCGTCAATTTTGGCCATTTTTGGCCATTTTGCATGGGCTATAGTCCATTGAAAATCGTCAATTTTGGCCATTTTTGCGCATTTTGCATGGGCTATAGTCCATTGAAAATCGTCAATTTTGGCCATTTTTGGGCATTTTGCATGGGCTATAGTCCATTGAAAATCGTCAATTTTGGCCATTTTTGCGCATTTTGCATGGGCTATAGTCCATTGAAAATCGTCATTTTGAGCAATTTTTGCGCATTTTGCATGGGCTATAGTCCATTGAAAATCGTCATTTTGAGCAATTTTTGCGCATTTTGCATGGGCTATAGTCCATTGAAAATCGTCATTTTGGACCATTTTTGCGCATTTTGCATGGGCTATAGTCCATTGAAAATCGTCATTTTGGAGCCATTTTTGCGCATTTTGCATGGGCTATAGTCCATTGAAAATCGTCATTTTGGACCATTTTTGCGCATTTTGCATGGGCTATAGTCCATTGAAAATCGTCATTTTGGGCCATTTTTGCGCATTTTGCATGGGCTATAGTCCATTGAAAATCGTCATTTTGGACATTTTTGCGCATTTTGCATGGGCTATAGTCCATTGAAAATCGTCATTTTGGCCATTTTTGCGCATTTTGCATGGGCTATAGTCCATTGAAAATCGTCATTTTGGGTCATTTTTGCGCATTTTGCATGGGCTATAGTCCATTGAAAATCGTCAATTTTGGCCATTTTTGGGCATTTTGCATGGGCTATAGTCCATTGAAAATCGTCATTTTTGCGCATTTTGCATGGGTTATAGTCCATTGAAAATCGTCAATTTTGGCCATTTTTGCGCATTTTGCATGGGCTATAGTCCATTGAAAATCGTCAATTTTGGCCATTTTTGGGCATTTTGCATGGGCTATAGTCCATTGAAAATCGTCAATTTTGGCCATTTTTGGCCATTTTGCATGGGCTATAGTCCATTGATAATCGTCAATTTTGGCCATTTTTGGCCATTTTGCATGGGCTATAGTCCATTGAAAATCGTCATTTTTGGTCATTTTTGGGCATTTTGCATGGGCTATAGTCCATTGAAAATCGTCATTTTGGGCCATTTTTGGCCATTTTGCATGGGCTATAGTCCATTGAAAATCGTCATTTTGGGTCATTTTTGGGCATTTTGCATGGGCTATAGTCCATTGAAAATCGTCATTTTGGGTCATTTTTGGGCATTTTGCATGGGCTATAGTCCATTGAAAATCGTCAATTTTGGCCATTTTTGGGCATTTTGCATGGGCTATAGTCCATTGAAAATCGTCATTTTGGGTCATTTTTGGCCATTTAGCATGGGCTATAGTCCATTGAAAATCGTCATTTTGGGTCATTTTTGCGCATTTTGCATGGGCTATAGTCCATTGAAAATCGTCAATTTTGGCCATTTTTGGGCATTTTGTATGGGCTATAGTCCATTGAAAATCGTCATTTTGGGTCATTTTTGGCCATTTTGCATGGGCTATAGTCCATTGAAAATCGTCATTTTGGGTCATTTTTGCGCATTTTGCATGGGCTATAGTCCATTGAAAATCGTCAATTTTGGCCATTTTTGGCCATTTTGCATGGGCTATAGTCCATTGAAAATCGTCAATTTTGGCCATTTTTGGCCATTTTGCATAGGCTATAGTCCATTGAAAATCGTCAATTTTGGCCATTTTTGCGCATTTTGCATGGGCTATAGTCCATTGAAAATCGTCATTTTTGCTCATTTTGCATGGGTTATAGTCCATTGAAAATCGTCAATTTTGGCCATTTTTGCATGGGCTATAGTCCATTGAAAATCGTCAATTTTGGCCATTTTTGCGCATTTTGCATGGGCTATAGTCCATTGAAAATCGTCAATTTTGGCCATTTTTGCGCATTTTGCATGGGCTATAGTCCATTGAAAATCGTCAATTTTGGCCATTTTTGGCCATTTTGCATGGGCTATAGTCCATTGAAAATCGTCAATTTTGGCCATTTTTGCGCATTTTGCATGGGCTATAGTCCATGGAAAATCGTCATTTTGGGTCATTTTTGCGCATTTTGCATGGGCTATAGTTCATTGAAAATCGTCAATTTTGGCCATTATTGGGCATTTTGCATGGGCTATAGTCCATGGAAAATCGTCATTTTGGGTCATTTTTGCGCATTTTGCATGGGCTATAGTCCATTGAAAATCGTAATTTTGGCCATTTTTGGCCATTTTGCATGGGCTATAGTCCATTGAAAATCGTCAATTTTGGCCATTTTTGGGCATTTTGCATGGGCTATAGTCCATTGAAAATCGTCAATTTTGGCCATTTTTGCGCATTTTGCATGGGCTATAGTCCATTGAAAATCGTCATTTTGGGTCATTTTTGGGCATTTTGCATGGGCTATAGTCCATGGAAAATCGTCATTTTGGGTCATTTTTGCGCATTTTGCATGGGCTATAGTCCATTGAAAATCGTCAATTTTGGGCATTTTGCATGGGCTATAGTCCATGGAAAATCGTCATTTTGGGTCATTTTTGCGCATTTTGCATGGGCTATAGTCCATTGAAAATCGTGAATTGTGGTCATTTTTGGGCATTTTGCATGGGTATAGTGAATTAAATTGGTTATTTTGCGCCATTCTTGGGCAGTTTGGATGCATATTGTTATAGTGATTGGGTGCAGTTTTGGGGTATTGCCAGAATTTCCAAAAGCTACTCCTATGATAAAATTAAATAAAGTTTATATCTTTCTATGAATTTCTATTTATAATTGTGATTCTTTTCTAATGAGTGTTTCATCGACAGGGTACATTGCTAACGAAGACCCTAATGGTGTTTTGACGTTATTTGGCTCATTGTTTGGTTGTGGTTGGTCAGCGGTATGATGTATTTTGTCAATTTCTAGGCGTCGGTATTTCTCACGGAATGAGAGCATGATGGGAATGCAGCCTGCACAAGCACCAAACATACACCAGTTCATCCAAACAGTACCTGGAAATTAAAAAAAACCCATTAAACTATATAGTAACTAGACGCTCTATGAGCGTGAAGTCGGGCAAGCTAAAAATATCGTGCTCACATTATGACGTCATGTTATGATAAGCTTTGAGTTGCTTTCAGTAATGAAATCCCCTTTGTGGATTTTTCTGTGCCCGCTTTATTAAATCGTTGTTAATCCCATTTTGGTATGGTCATGCGATGTACGCTGTCTTACTATTTATCCATTGCATATATTTGATATTCTGCTTGTGTGGGTTTTATTTCAAGAACCATTGCAATGCTCGTTATATAGAAAAAATTGTTTGACGTTCTATGTTATCAAAAAGTGAGATTCAAAATAGTAGTGATTTTTTTTTTGCTGAAAGTAAAGTGCTGTGATCTGAAGGAAATGGAAGTAAAAAAGGTCGATAGAAGAAGATAGGTGAATATATTTATAAAAATAGATGAAAATAATCCATAATCTATGATCATTAGTGATTTCTTTGTGATCAACTTGATCTAGTGTGAATCTAGTAAGAACTTGTTTGACTTTGCTATCTTTGCTAGAACTTTTGCTAAGGGGATCGCGAAACAACCCGTTTTCGAAATGTACGCTTATCGCCATCTTTTAGTGTGGGTCTATCGCGATCGGCGTGTGCATTTGTGTGTAATTTGAGCATTTTCGCAGAGTTTCTTCGGCATCTTAGTCGTGTTCTTTCAGATGAAGCTATCGAAACAACCTAGTGCAAACACGTTTCTTCTACGACAACGAAAGGTATTATGGTTTACTCGAACACGTGACATTTTATCTGACTGTGACCTCCCCTGCCGGGCTCGGTCGACCCCACAAGGAACGCCTGGCTATCAAAGCTCGACACGACAGATACATAGAACAAACGGTAGAACTAAAGTCGGGCATGCCTACGGCTGCCCGACTAATGAGAGAGAGGTTGGACTTCAGGTGAAATACATAGGAGCAAAGAAGTGAAAGAGAGATAAAGTTCCTATCATCCTCCCCTCTCTATAATATAATGCTGCTATACTGCAAGAGAACAAGCATTGCAAAAACGAAGGCTAAATACTTGAGTAAATGAATCCCATGGATGCAAGGTTGTAGAGACTTTGTGGAGGCAGTTAATGCCCCCATTATTACTATTGGGTTAGTGTAGGCCAGGATGTAAGAGAGAAGAGGTGCGACCTTTGACATTTAGTCACGAATATGTGTTGCACGGATGAAGGGTATATATGTGTAGTGTTTAGTCACGAATACGTGTTGCACGGATGAAGGGTGTATATGTGTGTAGTGTTTAGTCACGAATATGTGTTGCACGGATGAGGGGTATATATGTGTAGTGTTGTGTATATGTGTAGTGTTAAGTCACGAATACGTGTTGCACGGATGAGGGGTATATTATGAAGCGGCTGTAGGTCTGTAATGTCAAGAGGTACAGTGATGTGGTGTTGTCTGACTGTAGAGGTAGATAGATATGAAGATGAGGTCTACAGGGCTGTAGAGGTTGCAGGGTGTAAAGCTATAGGGTACAGTGATGTGGTGTTGTCTGACTGTAGAGGTAGATAGATATGAAGATGAGGTCTACAGGGCTGTAGAGGTTGCATGGTGTAAAGCTATAGGGTGCAGTGATGTGGTGTTGTCTGACTGTAGAGGTAGATAGATATGAAGATGAGTTCTACAGGGCTGTAGAGGTTGCAGGGTGTAAAGCTATAGGGTACAGTGATGTGGTGTTGTCTGACTGTAGAGGTAGATAGATATGAAGATGAGGTCAACAGGGCTGTAGAGGTTGCAGGGTGTAAAGCTATAGGGTACAGTGATGTGGGGTTGTCTGACTGTAGAGGTAGATAGATATGAGGATGATGTCTACAGGGCTGTAGGGTGTTGGTCTGTAAAGGTATTGGGTTGCAGGACTGTGGGATGTGTATACATTGCATTAGAACGAGAGCATCGTAAGTTGGTTTCTACTGGGGGGATGAGTGAGACAACCAGCAAAATGTGTTATGACCTACCAACACTAGGTATCGTCAGGACAACCAGGAAAATCACAGTAAAAGTATTATTAATTAAGGTAAGCAGTCCTGTAGTCACGCCTTCTGCTACTGGGTAGGTAGTTTCTACTGTGAGCTCATAAAACAATGGTATTGTGCCACTGACAAAGAACCCTCCAAGAATACTCGACTTATAAAGTGAGTCTGAAAACAGATTAAAATCAGTAAATCACTTGAGTTTTAAAAAGCAGGTAGATTATGAAAGGGGAGGAAGCCCAAAACTCGTACACAGTTCCTGCTGAATGCTATAGTTTCCTTTGAGAGTCAAAGAAAGCCCTTCCTTCATCAAGGACAGCGCACTTGGTTTTTTAACCTATGTGTAAAAATATTAAAGAGGGTGTTTTCTATAAAGAGTTTTTTATACGGAAAAACCTCAGAACACGGTACATTCTAACAATCCATCACCGAAGCTGTCAAGTCGAATTTCTTAATAATAGACTGATTTAAGCTGTCAGGTCGAATTTCTTAATAATAGACTGATTTAAGCTGTCAGGTCGAATTTCTTAATAATAGACTGATTTAAGCTGTCAGGTCGAATTTCTTATACTGATTTAGCAAACATGACGCGACGTGGAAGAGAACGTCGCGCGCGCGTACGAAATTTTATTCTAAACCACCGTTTACGTGGCCATCGTCAAGAAGAGGACGTAAAAACAAGTGAAATGGCGTCCTGAACGTGGCTTCACGACATTATCACAGTTGTATAGTCTCATGTAGTCTCGTAACGAAAAGAAAGAAGAGAAAATAATCAGTGAAAAGAGTTGCACTTAGATTGGCTTTGAACAAATAATCATGCCACTAGTTTGTCTTTTCCTTCTTCATTTCTATATACACAACATCTTGTAGCTTTTGCATCATTCTCAAGATGGCAGTAGAACCTGCCGAAACGTGCAATTATGAAACAAATCAAAGGTGTCGTTCTTTCCTTGAAGTTCATTTTTCATTTGCTTTAGCTACAGCCAATCATAATGTCCCTCGTTTGACCGAATAAACCGGACGATTTTTATTTGCATTACAAATTCGAATAGGATGTGACTTTCCTTGACTTTGATTAAGAAAATGATACAAAAAAGTGTAAAAAGACCAGTTAATTAGCCTCCTAACTGGCACATAATCTTACACCTCTGTCTCTGTGCTTTCATCCATCCATCCATTCATTCATTATCCATTCATCCATCCATTCATTTATTCATTCATTATCCATCCATCCATTCACTCATTCATTCATTTATTCATTCATTCATTAAAAATATCAAATTTAGATTTTATTTTGAAATAGGTAAATAACCTACTGTTGTCAAAGGGAATCATCTTCAAACACAGCAAAGAAAACCAAAGGAAACAACCTGATGACCCAAAAAACAAAAACACCAACAAAGCCTTCATTCGTCCACCGAATAGATCAGCACATCTGTAATTAATAAATTAAAACACCAATTAGACACTGACTAGAAATTTGTGAACAAGAAATTATACCAGGGCTCTGTCAGCCAGGTGAATGAGTTGTTTTACCGACAGGGGGTATCGTGAGGCTCTGTTACAGGAGGCAATTTTTCTTGCAACTTACAATGCAATACTGATGAAAGAAGAACATTGCACGCTGCTGGCGGGATGTCAGACGCTCGCAACTCTTTCTTGGTCTTGTGTCAGCGGTCACTGTGCTCTGTCGGATTGGCCATTTGCGACGTTGATTGCATTGCAAGTTGCAGGGAGGAGTGTTGCACGCGCAATCTTTTCTGCAACTTACAACGCAACGGCCTTGCAATGCGAGTTGGAAGAAAAATTGCATCGTGTAACAAGGCCTTTAGTGATTTGGCTTTGAGAGGGAAGGGAAGGGGAGGGGTTGTTGTTGTACTAAAGTTCAAAAGTCTTTACCTGGCTAGAAGCAAGCCAGCACCAATTCCAGCCATAGTCGCATAAAAACCAATCCATGCTGCTTGAAACTATAAACAATAAAAATAGCAACAATAACCCGAGATGAGATGGTAGATGATGAAATACGCCAACTTATTACAGTCTTTGTTATAACAGGCAAAGTTTTACGACTCATTTACCTGGGTGATGTTAAACGTCTCCAGATTAACAGCTAACGATGCACCCCATCCACTGTACACGCCTAAACAAACAATAATGGTTCGAAGAATTGATTATAAGCACTGAATTAGAAGACTGATCATACGCAAATAGAAGACTTGATCATAAGCAAATAGAACAATTTATATATTATTATTTAGAAATATTGAAAGATCATCACGGATATGTAAGCAATTTAGGCAATTGCTTTAGAAAAGCCCGAAAAAAATTCGGGGCTTCAACGGGATTCGAACCCATGACCTTTGCGATACCGGTGCAATGCTCTGCCAACTGAGCTATGAAGCCACATATGTTGGGAGCATGGGTTCGAATCCCGTTGAAGCCCCGAATTTTTTTCGGGCTTTTCTAAAGCAATTGCCTAAATTGCTTACATATCCGTGATGATCTTTCAATATTTCTAGTTCCATTACCGCGGATCAATCCATATACATATACATATTATTATTTATAATTTATACTTAATCAGATGTACCTGTAGTCACACCATAAACAAAACCAAGAGTCCAAAACTGTGGATTTCTACAAAGAGAGTTAATAAAACACTTAGTTCAATCAGTATCACATCTCAACCCAATAAGTCAATGACACTTGTTACACCTCACTCTACTATCCCTTATGACTAATACGTACCTCATGATTTGCTTGAAACCAGCAGAAAAATCTTCTCGTTTGACTTTGGCTGATTTGCTGGGTGGAGTTGGAGGTTTGTCAGGAAAGTAGATAAGAACTGCCAGGAAAAGCACGGTAACAACACCAAACTCTGTACACACACAAAAGGTCGATTTAATTAGCAAGAATTTCTCCAAACAATTCAAAGGAAACAAAAACGAAACTTGTACGTTTTCACGCAGTAGGAAGATAAACGATGGGAGTGGTGACTCACCTATGTAGAGTAGTAGCATGATTTCATTTCTACTTTCTTTTAACAATTCTTCTTTTGCTTTAGAAATAAAACGATAGATGTTAAAACGTAAAACAATCCATGACTAAGCAAAACAAACTGAAACAAAAATCGTTTGTTTGGGACACATAAACTCCATACACATTATTGGTTCCTAGAGCATATGCTATTAATAAATATATTCAATTTTTCCTTGGTGTCTGTACTCTAATAGGTGCACAGATGACGTCAAAACTGTGGTGAGAACAAAGTAATACGTCACGAGACAAGTTCGAGTTATGTAACTGTTGTTCGTCAGTAATGCAAGTGCTTGTTTTTTACAATGTTACATATTTCCTTATCATAAACAAAACAAGTGTTTACCTTTTTCGTAAAATTCCCATTTATCTCTCGGTGGTTTATCGATTAGTCGATCATGTATCGATTGGATTTCTATTGGTTTTAGTTTACGATACCACACTGCTATGTCATCAAATGATGCGTTACAGAAGACATATTTATCATTTGGTCGACCAATAGTTAGAGTTGTGAAGTACGGACTTATTGGGTACGTTGTTCTGCCTTCTTTATCGACACCAACAAGACTACCATTACGATAAACTGTTAAACCTTCCTTGCTGTCCCACGTGAACATCACGTGTAACCAGGTATCACGTGGTGCAGAAAAACTACGTTCCCATAGCAACGTACTGTTTTCCACTTTGATTGATAAGTGATCTTCAGAGTCTCGTCGATAGTCTTGATAAACAAGAAATCCTCTATAACCTGCTTGAGTGCCACTAGTACCCATAAAGTATTGGATGGGCTTATCACTTGGGTGATATTTGATCCAAAACGACACAGTCAAGCCCTGACCACAAAGCACTGGCTCTCCTAGACAGCTGTTTATAAAATCACCTAGTTTCAGCCAAGCATCTTGTCCATTAGTTAACACACTTTGATTAATAACCCCAGCTACTATTTGATTTCTACCAAAAGCAAACCCTTGTTGGCCACTTTTAAGATCGTTCACTTTTGTCATGACTTCGGTTCTCCAGAAGACTGGAGACGAAGTTCTTTGTAGGGAAGTTGACATGACTACAGTGTCTGTTAAGGTGTTATTTAGCCTGTCCAGCGACCAGTAATGTTCTGCATCCAAATACACTGAATCTAAATTGTATAAAGCTAGTGTTAGCATTGATACATTAATAATATTTAGTGTCAATGTCTTCTAGCGCTTGCGCACTAATTAGGGGACATTATACTATCACACTCACTACCTCTACATTAAATATTTTTCATACATTGCTCAACTCACATGTTGATTTTTGCTGAGAAAGGAAAAACCGGAGAAAAAAACCCTCGTGGCATGGTAGAGAACAACACATCAAACAACCCAGTTCGCATATGATCCGAGCGCTCGAGCTGGGACTCGGACCCTGACCACAGTGGTGAACACGTTTGTAGCAATGTTGGTGGTGTTCTGGGTGGCATGGTTGGCCGAGCGGTTAGTGGCCTTTAACCATGGTAACATGAAAAGTACATAGTACGCATGTCAGATATATGCAAATCGGCCAGGATGGTCTTCTGTAGACTTACATCTTCATTTATACCATTATCGTTTGCTATATACACATGCATTAAGCTTGGTTTACACGAGCGATGCAAATGTAAACGCAAGGACTGGAAAACTATTCACTTTCTTGTGCTTGCACGTTTGTGTTTGCACTTTTATCGTATGGATCTGGATTTGCGCAAATTCAAGTGGAAGCCATCGTATCTTTGTCTTTGTAAAACACCTCAATTGCGCATGGATATCTACTTAATCCTTGCATTCGTGTTCGTGTGAACAATACTTGCGCCAGTATTTGATTTCCGTTTGCATTTGTGTCGCTTGTGTAAACAAAGCTTTACCCATGATTCTCTGACTTACCTTTTAAAGGAATAGTTACGTCCGCGTATCTTGCAAGTGCCAAACTGAGAGACAAGAAAAGAAAAGGGACTGTTTCTAATTGGTTTGAATGTAAACGCAATGCTTATTAGTTTTGTAGCTGCTTAACACTTATATCTTTAGCTTAAGCATCAATTCGCTCGCCCTACTCGTTCAGTCCTTTTTTCGCTCGTTCATTCATTGATGGTCTATCATTTCCTAGTAGTTTTTCTATTCTCACCTAGTGTTTCCTGAGTGATTCAGTGTTCTAGGGTACAGAGCGTCCAGTTCTGTTTTAACGTCTTTAACAAACCCAGGACCGATCAAAAACGACATGGCCACACCAAATGACCCGCACAGCGCAGCGATGGCCGTTGCTGTTGTTCTCTGGTGAGAAGGGAACCAATAGGATGACAGTAATGGAGGTCCTGCTTGTGTAACGGGTCCTGCTAAACCGTTAAGAAACTGACCACCACTCATAGACCTGAAAAACGTTGATATGTGTCATACTTTCGCTAGGAAACTCTCTCTCTCTTTAGTAGGTGCACTGTTTCCCATTTTTACGCGGAAATTTGCTTTAAGGCTAAAGTAATTATCAAATTTGAAACAATATCTCGCCAAACCCTGTGGCAGGTCCTAATTTGGATAGAAGGGAAATCATAAATTACAACAAGGACCATTTTTCGTCGTAACTAACTAAAATAACCTGGGTATGTTATTCAATATAAAGTCAAACAAGACACTCGTTTACTCGGCGGACTTTAGACCCTCCCTCGGCCGAGCATGCGCTGTAGAGACCTTCCTGCATTTTGTGACTCACGCCCGCCAAGTGAAAAGTGACACAAGGCACAAATACATCCTTTTGTGACATACAGTAGAACCAGCTAACTCGAACTACAAAGAGAAACGGAAAATAGTTCGAATTGTTCGAATGGTGTTGAATTTCAAGTATGTTTTCTGGTTTGTGTGTGTGTGTGCTTAAGTATCTGCCTTTCAGACGTAAACGAATTACTGTACCACGTCAAATAAACAGGAACCAGAATTTGGTGAGATTCAGAATCACTTTTCCACACATTTTACGTTGTTATGAAGAAAAATTCAACTGAGATCCTGTAGTCTTTTGCGAGATTTATAATGGACACCCAAAAAGCAGAGTTCGAGTTAAGGGAACGATTTCGTTATCATGGTTGACTTGAATTTTGACTCAAGGGACAGTCGAATTAACCGAGTTTGAGTTATCCAATAGTAAATGACTGTGAAAATGTGGTTAAAACGAGGGAAAACTGAATTTGTTCGAGATAGCGGACAGTTCGACTTAGCCGAGTTCGAGTAAGCGAGGTTCTACTGTCTGAATATGTTACTTACCATATGCAGTATCGAGGGTCAGAAGTGACGCACCTCAGCCCAGTCCCCACAAACATGAACGCAACCGATACCAAGAGACTGGTTCTCAGTCCTTTGACGTCCATCATCCATGAGAAAAATATCATTGTGATTAAATATGTAATGGGGTCCATACTGGCTAATATAGCTATCTCAGTGTTAGACCATTGAAAGACTGTCTTAGCTGTAGTAGCTATAGGTCCATAAGTATTCCATGCACAATACTGACTAAACGCAGTTAACGCAAATATTAATAACATCCAATAACGGCGTTTATATACACGTATATCGCGAGGTGCGTCGTCCTCGTTGTTGTCTGTACTTTCGGTATGCGGTACTTCTAGTAATCTCTCATTGGTTGAATTAACGTTGTTGGAATCAAGAACATCTAAAAAATGATAACTAATTGGGTTATTAATGTTGGCAAAGGTTTACGCGATCAACGTTCTCCAAGATCTTCGACCGAGATCTTCAACACAACTTAATATACAACGATTCGCGCTTTGTCTGGATGGATGCATAGTACTTTTTATCTCATCTTAAAGCTTCTTAATGTTCATTTAAACAATAACCATCATATAACACGCGCTCTCCTTGTTCAAAGGACGCGTATACTGCGCCATAACATGCACTCAGCGCGCGCACTTCGATTTTTGTTCTGTGTAAATAAATATTAATGGGAAACAATGTTGTGCTTCATAACCGATAACGTGCCCGCTGTTCAGATTTAGAGTACTTGCATGCAATTGTATAGAACACTTGTTGAGACGACTCGTGCTTCTCTTAACATTTCTATCGTGCTGTGATCTATCCCCGCGCGCTCTAAATCTGCACACAGCACGCGCGCGCCTTTTCTGTTTCTTCAGCAGAACCAAATGAACACGCGGACTTTCTCTTTCTGGTTTATCTATCAAAACACAGTTGGTTCACAGCCCGTTTTCTTGATTTGGGGCATTATATTTAAATGCAGAAGACGGTCAGTCCAATTGGTATAGAAATAACGTAATCTGATTGGCCATTGTCAATAAGAGTTCAGACAACCATGCTGACGCTTTTCGTCGTGCGCCCTCGTTATCCCGTATGATTAGGATTTCCCCTCTTTTTTGTTGTAAAAAACAAATGACAAGCGGTTTTCCATTATCTGAACTCTTATTTGACAATGGATTTGACTTCACAAAATGTTGCGATTTATTAATTGTTTTTGAATGTATATATATAGGCTAAACAAATTCTATTGTTATTTTGAGAGCCTTGCGCGTGCGAGTATTATGTCTCTTGCTAATATCTCATTTATTTATGTAAAGTTCAAAGAGTACGAATAAACAGTTGTTGTTGTTGTACATACCGTAATGAGGGTGTTGTCTACGATCAGGTTTTGTTGACATTGGCACCCAGGGATCTTCAAACTTGACATCCAGTAAGCCATCATTCTCAGACTCTGACAGAACAAGACTGTTTCTTTCACTTTTGCTTAGTCGACTTAATCTGTTCATTGTCTGATGGCCAGCGCTGGACACTGTCAAGAGAGAGAAATAGTTAGGAAAACTACTGGCAATTATACATATGTATGTTGTCGCAAAATATGATAAGTGAACAAAGTTTGTGCATTACTATACATTAACTGCATATCCCTCGGGCGGTCATTAATCTTGCTTTCCCTATAGGGTCGGGGGACGGGATCAGAGGGGTCGCCGAAGGAAGCATCAAAATGAAACACTCAAGCTATTTCCCCAAGGAATTTAGACAAAGAATTTACACATTAATAGACATTGCCTACACAGACTAGCCTATTTCAGCACTACGTCATCGAGAGGGTAACCGAGTAAACTAACCGAGTAAACTAAATCTCTTACTGTATCGCTCTCTATAGTATCACAAAACATGGAAGGTATTTCTGATAGGACGAAAATAGAAGTAATTTTGTACAAATGATATCAGTGAATGAGTTACGGGATTTTATTTCAAATCAATAGCACTGAATTATCGATAACAAGATTATTATTTGTTTACATGAGCCGGCTTTTTGGAGACTGCTGTGAAAGTTTTTGTTGGCTACGTGCCTAGAATGTAGGATTTTTTATGACTCCAACAAAGCTCGACTATTTCATAAAAGATTTGCCCACACAAAACTAGAGACAAAAATAAATGATAGTTTCATAGCGTGCTGTGTCTGGTTATGTATTTCCCGACTCAGTCTTCGGCATTACTTAAAAATCAACAAAACAACTTTACACTATTTTTGTTAGGTCTTCCCGAATTAAAAAAAAAAAAAAAAAGAAAGAAAGAAAGAAAAGAAAGAAAAAAAAACCCAACCGAACTTAAAACTGACACATCTTTAACCATTCATGTTCGAGCCCATTGCGTGAAGTAAAGCAGTTATGGAAGTATTAAACTAAAAAATTAACACACAAGGTTAGTTTACGTTACCTTGGGGTAAGACAGTATTTAGTTCTTACGAGAGTAAGCAGTCCAGTCTATCTAACAAAAGTATTTGTATACAGGACCCTTCTAACATCCTTCAAATCCAAAGGCAATCCTTTAGTAAGGCCTTCACAGCATTGTTACTGTTTTGTTGCTGTGTTTTCCCCAAATGCAAATCAACCTGACAATCAAATGGATTCAAGCGATCTGATTGGCTAGCAGGTATTAGCATTCTACAGGTTTTCTACAAAATGGATGATGTGTGTGTGTTAGGGTGTGGAGGGTTTTCGCATTGTTTTTCATGATTAAATCTACATTCAAGTTCTTAAATGTACGGGAAATTACAGGACATTGTCTAGAAATAATTGAAAACTAAAACGTTGATGGATATTTGTTGGCGTTGAGTCAGCATTTCTCTAACAACCACCTGTTGGTTGCAATCGTTATTGAGGCGATATAATCATCGATTTTTATGACATATTTTTCAGAAAATTGTAGAATTTCAAATCAAATTAGAGATAATCAGAATGGGTCAGTTCACACAAATATACGACCGGCATCAATGGAGAAGAAAGAGATGCACTTTAAAGAGATTTCTAAAATTTCACGACGTGATCGCCCGTCGAGAAAGAAACATTGAAAGTTGTGTACGTGTTTTAAAATAAAATGTATCTAATTGATTAAGCGCTCGGTATGACCAACAACAACAAAGTCTTCTTATGAATGACATGAAAAACTCAATGACAGCCCGCTTGAAGCGCATGAAAAATTCATAGTTTTGTCGTTTTTTGTGTATTTTTGATTACCACCAAAATACCTCGTTGGTAGGTCTACTAAAGTGCATCAAAAATGATCGAAGAAACATTACTACAGAGAAACGCTTACCGAGTTGTGCACGGTAAGTTTGCGATGAGCACTCTCCACCATCGACTGATTCAAGACAACCGTCTTCACAGTCATCTTCATCACCAGTCATTGGTCGTCAAGGCTACCACTGTGACGATGTTGCTTGGCAACAACACAGCGAACAGTCTTCTTTTACCTTCAATCTGCATCAATGACGTCACAATACGATTGTGAAACAGATATGACGTCACATCGAATGGAAATGCTAAAAATGACGTCATAGCAATTCGACATTGATGGCAAATTGATATATCAAGACAACACAAAATACATGTCCTGATTTTTCTTGAAGTTCAGCAGCAAATAGGAGCGTAGTACTTACACACAAGCTCCACGACTGCTCCATCTATATTTTTCGTCAGCCATTTTGATTTTCTTTTCCTTAAATTTGATCGTCTGTCCTTACTGGTTTGGTAAATACGACTTGACAGCTGTGGTGTCATGGTTCCTGTGACTAGAAAACAGAAATGTTGATTATCAGACCATTATGCCAACGCAAGTTACGCTCAAAGTTGCTGCAACGTTTGACACAGTTTCTTTTCAGTAAGAACTGCTGTGCAGTAATCTGTGCACAATATATATAGCATCAAAAGACCATAACAAAAACTCGCAGATTGATGTCAGCGCGATACGCCATTTAGTAACAAGAAGTCGACGCCATCGCGCGCGCGCAGGACAATGGAATTTGATTTTTCGCGCGCGCAGGTACGTTTCTCCTCAGGCAATCACATTCCGTTTACACGCGCGATGGTTTTACTAACAATATCCTCTAGCGCCAAGCACATCGCGCAGACATCAATACTAGTTTTGCTCTCTTAGTATTATGGTCTCTTGATAGCATTTATTCAGCAATTCTTTGCACAATACATATATACACCTATCTCAAAAAACGTTGTCGGACCAAAGACCCCAAGGATATACGCGACTCACCCGAAAGGGAGTATGGGAAGAAATTATTAAAACAATAAAACCACACGAATATCAACACGACATTCACATCTAGCTTGTTTTACCCTTATGCAACAAAGAACCTCATTTCTTGATGTCTAAAATCAAGACAAAAGCCGAAACTGAAGTGAGTTACGTTTTGCATCTATACCCATGCTCCCTTTCGGTCTAGTCGCGCGTGCTTTAGGTCTCTCGTCCGACAACCTTTTGTGAAATAGGTGTATATATATATATTTAAGGAATATAAAACGCGCGCGCATGTCTCTGTACTGTGATATAAACACCCTCTAGGCTAGGAGATCTAAGGGGCATGAGAAAAGCGAGCTTAGGAAACATGAGGAATAGCCAAGTATTTCTATTGCTTTTTGAGTTCTCTACATCTACCAGAGTGTTTATATCACAGTACAGGGACATAAGCAATCATTTTATGTTGCTTTTATAAAATATTTGATGACGTTTATCATTAGCATGTTTCTGTCCCCTGATATAAACATGGTTGCAGGCCAATCAGCCCATGAATTACATCTTAAATATTTTATAAATATATATATATAATTGCACGTTAGTTTACTAGTCTGGAATCTATGACAAGGGTTTAACTCGTCTGCATCGCTAGCTGAATAGCATGTTATGCTGCAACTTGTGATGTACGGCCTGCGGGACACGGTGAGTATCAGTCTAGTCTGGGATGAATTCGACCACTTACTGGCTCCGTTCAATCTTGCTGACAAAATTATGCAAAAACGTCCCAACTTCTTTGTAGAAAGATACTTTGCTGTCGACAGGTGTCAAAATGATATGTTCAAATCAAATCAAATATTTTGGTTTATCCACGGATTTTAGATCGAGTAGCATTACTGCTAATATCTTCGAGACTCATTCACACTCGCTACCACTACATTCGATATACTCTACATACAACACTCAACTCACATGTTGATTTTTGCTGAGGGAGGAAAAACCGGAGAACCCGGAGAAAAAACCCTCGTGACATGGGAGAGAACAACACATCAAACTCACATATGACAGCGTCAGCGGGACTCGAACACCGGACCACAGCGGACAAGTCTTTATGCTACCAGTTTAGTTACAAAAATTGCTAATGATAAACACTGAGCAAAAAAAAGGTACTTACAAACGAGCCTTAAAAAACCTATACATTAATTCTAAAGGGGTGGGGTGAGGACCAGCCGCTATCTACACATATCACTAGTAGTGATATACGTGTGTGGGGATACACATATCACAGGGGTACAGATATCACTGCAGCACCGAGATACCAGTAAATGTTTGGTATGACAGGACAAAGCCAAAGCTCTCGCTGCCGTTACGTTACCCCGGGAACTTGAGCTGATATCACCCTGCATGGTATCCCTGTGTGATGGTCGATCCACAGTGTTTACAGAACCTTTGAAGACTGGGACAGCTTACTGAATTTCACTCTAGGTTAATGGCATCAAAGAGTCACTTATATATACACACTTTCTCTCCATGAAATGAGAAAGCAGCTTATGCTTTGTGGCTACATGGAAAAAAATTCCACAAAGTCGACAAAAAAAAAAAAAAAAATAAATAAATAAATAAATAATAATAATAATAATACACACTCAGGATGTGACGCAAGTAGTCACTGAGTATTGCTATTTGAAATCTGGGCCAAAACGTGATTTCGATTTATATCTTTTAATATGTTGGAAAATGAACACAGAAAATTTCAATACATTTGCTAGACAAAGCATATAAAGAGAGGAAAGCTTGCTTTATAGTTAGCATTAGTACCGTGATGAAAACTTGACCTGATAGGGGCTTTAACCGACCCTTTCCCATGTACTATTATCAGCAATATGAACTGGAAAATATTTCCAAGTCAGACCAAGACAAACCTATAATAGTTGGCTAGATTTAAGGTTCGTTCTCTTACCTTCTTGTGTTTGGAACCCCACTAATGACTATAGAAGCGACTGAACACAAAATATATTTCTTCTGAAGGTCAATGCCAAAGACAACTGTAAAATGATATGAGATGATGACAGGAAGTCCGTCAAGAGAGAGGTAGAAGGTCATGAAAATACCAGCAGTTCTAGTGAAAATAACGGCCTAGAATAAAATGTAAATAACATATTTAAATAACAAAAGTTTACAAAATAATTATTGTCGAAAAATATTGTTTGACATAAAGCTTTGCATGGTTGATTGCTTTGTTTAATGACGTCATTTCCGGTTGCAAAAATTTTCTTTGATCAGCGGTAACAGCATTAGAAGTAATTCAAAATGGCGGACGACGACGAAGAAGAAGATTACATGTCAGATAAGTTTACATGTGAAACAACTAGTGTAAAACCAGGTTTACCGAAGCTTGATCGTGTTGCTAAGAAATATAAACAAGAAGTGAAACACAAGCAAGCAAATCAACGAAATAAAGTCAAGCCGATGAAAGAACGCGAGCACGAAAAGCGAGAAGAAGGAATGTCAAAAGCTCTGGACGACACCAACATAGGATTTGCTTTACTACAGAAAATGGGTTATAAACAGGGAACGGGACTGGGAAAGGAAGGTAATGTCATAACTGCTATTGTGGATTCCCTGTCAATTTTGTTTGTCACTTGTGTTGACGAAGCAAAAAAGCATTGTCCTCCTATGTTTATTGACAATTCATATATTCTTTCATTTATTCAGTTTTCATTTCAGGAACGGGACGAGCTGAACCTATACCAATTGCATTAAAATCAGGTAAAATAACGTCATGAAATTATGGAATTTATATAAATGACTAAATAAATATTTAATTGACACTGCCCTAAAGGGGCTTTTCAGTGTCAATCACTCCACACTCACTACATTCGATATACTCTACACACACCACTCAACTCACGTGTTGATTATTTGCTGAGGGAGGAAAAACCAGAGAACCTGAAGAAAAACTCTAGTGGCAAAGGAGAGAACAACCACTAGTGGTGAAAGGCGAGCAATGAACCACTATGCCAACCTAATTTTTATAATCACTTTTTACAGGATTTGCCCATCAACCCCCTCAACCCTAAAACATAGGTTATGCCAGTGAATTGTAGCAGCAAAACACAAAAGTAGCTGGTAGTTAGTGCATGCATCTACTTGAGAAATGGTTATTATTTAGCATCTAAACTATATAAGGTACTCTTACAGTTAGATATTTTGGTTGGTAGAGCTGACAGTGGGGATATCCAGGTTTATGAATAGAGTAAATATGAACCATTTTGTATTTCAGACAGAGGGGGTTTAGGTCGAGACAGCCATTTAAAAAGACAACAAGAGATCAAGAAAACTCTACTTGAAGAGAAAACTAAGAAAAGAATCAAAGTAGAAGAGAGACAAAGGGAAGACTTTAGAAGACATATGAGTAGCAAGTTTGTTGATAAACAAATACAAAGTGATTTGTATAAAAGTCAAAAAGCTTGTGAACAACTTGATAAAGCTAAGGTAAGCCAAAAACCTTGTAGAAATGATACAATATGTGGACAAAGAAGAATGGAAAAAGAGAGAGGAGAAAAATAAGCACTGGTATTGATGGCACATTTACCCGTTTTCCTTGTAGGACTTGACTTGTACTCAGGTCTGGTTTTGGCCAGAAGTCCCAAAAGTGGAAGATGAGGAGGAGGAGGATGACGATGATGACCCTAACGAGTGTGATATTGAGGTACGTTGCTACAAAGTTTGTCTAAAAATTGAAGGGCTTCCCACGAAAATGGCATAAGTGACTTTTTGATGATTTATTCAAATTTCCTTGTCTAAAATAATATTACTTTCCTTTCCTAATATCAACACCTGCATAACAAAAGGCACTTAGACCATTTACATGGTCATACCTTCAATTGTTATGACTGAGTTTAATGAAGAGTAATCACCTGATATCTTTAATATTGCAGCCTCATGACAAACTAATCCAGTTGACACAGTATTTAAGAAATCAACATTTGTACTGTATATGGTGTGGTACTACATATGATGGTATGTGTACTGGGTTTCTTCCTGATACTACTACTGTATCACTCTTTACCCCCAGGATAGAGTGGTTTTCATATAACTGTGAAAATGGCATGGTTAATGGATAGCACAGTTCAGGCAGGAATTTCGAATGTGACACTTGCTTGGTGCTGGTCTGTTTCAAACTCATAATATAAAAACGGCTCTGTCCCTCAGAGTTATATAGATTCTCTAAGTATAATTGTTAGTTTAAGCAAAAATGATTTTGATGGAGTTGCATCTCATTTGGATACCAATAACTAGAGGAGAATTTACATCAACTGATCATTGTTTCTTTCATTACTGCAGATGAGTCAGACTTGTCCCAAAATTGTCCTGGAGATACAGCTGATGACCATGATTAACAAGACAACATTAGTGTTTATTTATTGTAAATAAAATATTTTAGTAATAAATACAACTAGAAAACAATTGGTGTAATTCTGTGTTTGTATCCACCATTTTTCACTGAGAAAAGGAAGATGAAATGTGACATGAACATCACAGATGACCGTGGAAACACGTGATGGTAATTCTTTCACAGGTCCTAGCATGCCTTTGTTTTTTCAAAGTCATTTTTCACTTCACTTCACTCTAATAATTTATAACTGCAGTGTAAAATAAAGTAATATATAACAGATTCCATTTCTCTGTGCACCTGCACTCTAGATGCACAGATGACGTCAAAAGGTGGTGATAAAGAGAAAGTATGCCATGAGATGAAGTCGAATGGCGTAACTATTGCTCTCACCATATTTTGACATCTTCTGTTCATCTATTAGAGTAAAAAAAAAACCATGAGTTTGTTCCACTAGTTACCATAGCAACGACGTTCTTGTACTGAATCGATTCCTGGTCATGATATGTTTACCCGTGAATAGATCGTGCTTTGAGGTAGTTTTATTTGCAAGGTAGAGGCTAAGACGACTTTTTATGTTCAACAATTTTTACTCTATCTGAATTTTAAGTACTCGAAGTGTTGACAGTATATTAGCCGACCCCGAGAGTTACTCAACTACTTTGACTCTAGAAATTTCTTTGTTCAAGAAACGTCTTTGAGTTGTTAAACAAAAAAGCTGGTTGGGTGGCGTGATATAAACATGACCAACTCAGCGCCTATGAAAAAAAAAAGAAGGAATTTTCACGAAACCTTTCAAAAAGTAAGGCAATTTCGTTTTCAGGATCATTTTCTGCATTTTTGATCATTATCGACGCTCTCTTTTTTTTGGGAACAATTATCCAGTTAGTAAAGTTTTAGGGTTTTGAGAATAATTCTTGTTTACGACATGTATCATCATTTACTTCAGACCACACAGTGGGGTATCACCCGTCTCATTGACGGAGCACATGTACTTGAATAAATTATAAAGAGTATACTGAGTAAATAAGTGCTTCCATAGAAACGAATTTATAGAGTCGTACTGTACAACGTGTAACACATCTCATATCCATTCTACAAAACACAAAGACAACAGTTTCAAAGGTAATTCTCTACTTGCGTTATTTGCTAGTCCTGCAACAATGTTTCAGTTTTTTTGGTGATTTTCCAAACTTATTTTACCATCATTTAGGTCTACCAGATCCACTTACTGATCCCCTTACTATTTCCACAGGTTATCATTCAAGATGACATTCTTTGTATGGCTGGTGATTTTGTTCCTATATCTAATAATTCCTTGTTCAGACGGTAAGTGTTGCTTATAATAAGCAGTGAATAGTTATAGCAGTGTAGTATAACTTAGTACTCGTTTCTGTCCATACAGCTGCTAACACAGACTACAGCACATTAGAAGCACTTTGTATCGCCATATTAGTGGTGTTTATTGTATGGGTTATCGTCATCATTATTCTTATCTGTGTATGCAAGAAATACATTGACAAAGCACCGAGCGTTTGGTAAGTTTCTTTGCTGCTTATAAACACATATGCAACTGACCAACGCAAGTTGACTTGATTTATAGAAAGAGAAAAAAGGGGGAGGGGGATTTAAGACTTAGAAAAAAATCAACTCTTTTTAGAAACTCAGTTAAGTTGAAACGAGAAGCAAGTGGCTTCAACTTCAAAATAAGCGCGCTAAAAACTTTAAGTTGGTGTTCAAACGAAATCCAAAGAAATTGGCAAATTAAAATCTGGCCAAAGATTACAGTTGTAGAGTTGGTATTAGTAAATAATGACTATTTATTATTGTATTAGTAATATTATTTCGTGTGTATCTAGGAACGACGATAGTCAATCTGATAAAGCAAACGATGGATACGTTGTTGCGGCAGACAGTGGCGCACAAGGCTCATACAGGAGAAAGTCAAGCCCTAAAGTGCATCCTGAACAACAAAGTCGAACTGAGATGAAAGACAAACTATGTCAGATTGACCCATACTACTTGGAACCTCTTGGACCCAGCGTTGGTACCCAGACTACGGAGGATGGCTGATCAAAAATATCTTTCACAAAGACAGTGTTTTGTACTCCAGACATAATTTTTTATGTTTGAATATGTTGTAACTAATAGAAGTGAATGCACTTAATGCATGGATGTATTTGTGATGTTGATTGTTTGCTACAATGGGCAGTAGATGGTAGCTCTTCTTGGCTACCTTTATACAGTTCGCAGATGAAATCAATTTGGAAAGAACTCTACGAGTTTATAATGTAGCTATAGATCCTTCAATATCTCAAAGGTCTCAGCTTGCGTTCAGTCTGTAGCCAGAATATTGCACAAGCTACTGCATTTCTATTACTTAATTAAATTGAATAAAAACTACACTGACAATTTCACGAAAAACTGTCTCATAACTTGTGTAAATCTTAATTATAGTAATTGCTATTCTATGTTTGTCAGACTATTTTCAATCATAATAACAATATCGTAAGGAAACCCGTTGTTGAAGATCCTGTCAGACAACTTCTAGACGACTAGTGAACTCTACATGAACTTGTGTTGTCATGAGAACTGACCAAACAGACGAAGAAGACAAAAGTTTATTTTTTGCGTGAAAACGCGTGCTGCACTTAAGGGCACAGCAGGATATAGACCGTATTTGCATAGAGGTTTGTGGTTTAGCTCTTTAGAAAACATAAAGTAACATGCTATTTGTTTAAGCTGTTTTTCTGTTACCGTAGTAACAAGTTTATTCTAGAAATCACCCCGAGTAGTGACTAGCAACTTTGTTGAGAGAAGTGCCAGGATTGCATTAGGTCCACAACGTTGTCATTAATCTAATCGGTAAGAATCTGTATGTCTTAAATGCTTAAAAATGTCAGTTTTCTCTTTTTATATACGGTGTTGCACATTGTCATTCATTCCTTATTAGACACTTCAGCTGATGACATGGATTTAGCAATAAAGATAAGTTTACTGGTTCTCTGGACCTTCTTGGCAGCTGCCACCACTGTAAATGGTAAGTGATCTAGTTTAAACATATAGTGATCACTATGCGTTCTGTATAAATGGTAAGTGATCTAGTTTAAACATATAGTGATCATTGTACGTTCTGTATAAATGGTAAGTGATCTAGTTTAAACATATAGTGATCACTGTACGTTCTGTATAAATGGTAAGTGACATTCTGTGTATATGGTAAGTAATCTAGTTTAAACATATAGTAGTTGCTATATTCAAAACATGATTCTTTACACGGACGGTCAGAATATTCTTACATTCTAAAATTAATTTCCTCGTAGTTTTTATTGCTAGTTTGAAGAGAAGCTAATAGTGTATGCATGTTCATCCAACTAATATCAAACTATGTCGCCACAAACAAACAAAATAATCATGTGAAATCATAGCCTCCTGCACCGAGGCGTTTTAGATTCTCATGGATCGATCCAGCAAATTCCGATGGATCAACCCAGTAAATTCCCATGATCAATCCAGTAAATTCCCGTGGATCGAGATTAAAATCGCCCGCGCAGGAGGCTAAGAGTGCATGCAGCAATCTGCACAACCCCTAAACAGTGACTTACCTGTGTTGATAGGTGCATCTAACAGTACAGACGAGTATACCGAAGTAGAAGAAATCAGCGACTCCATCCCAGTAGCCATCACAGTGCTTGTGATCCTCATCATTTTAGTGGTCATTTCTATCATCATCATGTTGATTGTCTGCGTTAAACTATGCACTAGAGGATCAAGGTAATGAAGACTGACTGAAAAAAGAACAAACGAACGTAAATAAACGAACACACAAACAAACATAGAAACAAACAAACAACAAACAAACAAACAAACAAACAAGCAGGCAAGCAAGCAAACAAACAAACAAATAAACAAGCAAGCAAGTAAACAAACAAACAAACAAACAAGCAAGCTAGCAAATGGAAGGGACCGAACCTCAATCCTCTACGTAAGTCCATTCGACAATTCAGCGGGTTTTTTTAATACAGCTCCACAGCTCCAAAATATTTTATTGATTTTAGGTATCTAAATTTGTATTTATATCAAAAAGGTATGAATTTTATTATTTTAAAAATTAGTTTTGAAAAAGCGACTTTTTTCGTAAAAGGATGTCTGTTAATGACCAATATTAATGAAAATGGCTAAAAAGGAACTCCATCTACCAAGGACCTGGCGATGGTCCAAACATTAATGTACTGGAGTCTGATTTACAAAATCCCACTGAATTTACTATGATTTGTGTTTTGTTAAACAGAACAAAGGACATCGAAGACCAGACCGCCATGACTACATACCGCGAGACCCACCCACGAGAGAACAACGCTCGTGTAGAAACACGACACGAACCTATTGGACGACGTCATACACCTCCTCCAGAAAGACAACGAACTCCACCCAAAGATCATCAACCGTCTTCATCAACTGTTGTGTATGTATCTCCTCACACACAACCCAGAGACAACCACGAACCTGTCCTATCCTTACCTGGACATGCCTGCCTATGTCGAGAATGTCAAGACATACGCCGTGACAGAACAACTCATCGATAGCCAGAGCAGTTTTCGTATGAGTGTGAAACGGACCGTGCCGTGACCGTGTAAGTGCCGCGCTCTCAATAAAAACGTTCGAGATTCCTGCCGTGACCGTGCGGTGCCATTTTCACAGTCATACGAAATCTACTCTATAGTGTCAATGTTGACTTTGAACGCTTAGATTTAAAGCATGTACATTTGTAGAAAGACAGCAGTTTTAAAACAGGGTTCCCACTCATTTTGAAAAACAAATTTCCCTGACTTTTCCCTGACTTTTTCATGACCAATACCCATTTTTCACTGACCACTCCGCACACTTTTCTTTGGTCACTTTAATAAAATTTTACCATGAAACTACAACAAATATGGGCAAGTCCTTTTTATACTGTTTTCAATGTCTTTGCTACATGATCAATGTTTTTTGTTCATATCATTAGTTTCTTATACTGTTTTCAACTTTCTTTGTTCGACGATCAATTTTGTGTTGTTCCTTATCAATTTCTTTTCTTTTCTTTTCCCTTTGTCCACAATGCATTTGACTTAACAAAAACACCTAGGTCATTCTTCTTTTCGGCTTTTGCAGCAAGTTCATCTGCTTCTTTGACAAGGTTGTTAGCCACTGTTTCAAGCTTCTGCTTTTTCTTCTTGGCTTAATGAATCTCTTCCTCGATCTCTTTCTTCAAGCGTTCTTTTCGAGTGACTTCTGCTGATAATTTCTTTTCTGACAATGAGTCGTTGTATCTGGCACGAGCATGCTTGCAGGAAGTGAGAAGCTCTTTTGTGATGCTTTCTTCAATGGGACAGTTGAGACTTTTAATGCCACTATGAGCTCTTCGGTAACCAACTAATAATCTTGATGCATATTATTGATCATGATGTCTTTATTGTCAGAAAATCCTCTTTCTACACAGGACTGACCATGAGACAGAATGAGCAACATTTTCACCGTTAACCATAGATCTTTATACTCTGCTTTGTTGTCAAAGTATTCAGGTAGAAAGACATCTAGGCCTTTGTCTCTTGGGCTATAGGAACTGAAATCATCTTTGTGATACCTTCCCACATCATCTAGCCCATAGCACCTCAGCTTTTAGTGTTTCACCCTTGATGAGGAAACTACTGATTTTCCAGATGATCCAGGAGCAGCAGCAGCACCAGCTTGAGGATTATTAGGTGGTGGAGGAGGTACAGTCATTGTTTTGGAAACTTTCTTTCCATAACAATACCAGATATAAATTCCCTGACTTTTCCCTGACTTTTTGAAAAATTAAAAAATTCCCTGACCAAAATCGGAATTCCCTGACTTTTCCCTGACCTTGAAAAAAATTCAAAATTCCATGACTTTTCCCTGACCGTGGGAACCCTGTAAAAGTCTTTCTTCTATCAGTACAATCCGAAGTGAATGTAGATCACGTTGAGTCAAAAATTGAGAGCAACTGCAATCTAACGCTGGGTTTCGATCAATCCCCTAAGAACCACAAGTTAATGAGGCAGTACAAGCATGTGAGATGAACTAACAGACGATATGAGAAATCTTAAGCTGAAGTTCATCCACGATGGCTGCCGTGACGTCACACCAAATTCTTACCTTGTATTTTTTTCGTTTGTTCAAACTTTCTTTTATTGGAGTACAAATACGAAAGACCTGCTTGCCCTAGTACCTCATTGGTTAGAGCTTCTGACAGAACTCATGTCACGGGTTTTAAACTACGTCTGGGCTCGAGCAAACTTCACGGCACTCGATGAAACACATATCTGTTGTTTTTGTTTCGGCCCTCAGGCCGAAACGTTACTGTGTTTGGTTTGCTAACCCATAATTTTTGGCTCGTCTGTCAATTAGCTGTCATACTTTTATAACACATCCAATTATATGTCGCATTCTTTTCACGTCTATTAAAAAATTGTTGGTGAAAACCTACCAACAAATGTTATTTGACGTGCCTGTCACCGACATCCAATCGCATGAAAGGAAGCGCTAAAACGTTTTGCAAAGATTGTGTTATTGCTGCGAGCGAGCGAAGCAGCAACACTAATCTCGACGGGATTCCTGTTTACTCAATGGCCGGTGGAGGTCTGGGCATTTTATAATGGGACTCACGGCCTTGGTCAACTCTCAGTTTTCAGTCAACTAGCGATGGATGATTTCGTTCCCATGAGCCATCTCGGCCGGCTCCAATTCAAAATGGCGGTCGTAGGTGCAGTGCAAATGATGCACGTTTTTCAGTGACTTACCGAGCACATGGGCTTACATTCTCGTACTCATTGCAAGAAAGAAGTTCCAGAACTCAGTTCTAGCTGGCTTTTGAGGTAAGATCAAACAAGATCTCTCAAGAGCAAACTATATACCATCTACGTATAGAGACGCTGTCCGGCCTTATAACTAATTGCCAGATCGAGTCCATTGGAGCACGGTGAGAACTGATCTAAACCAATCGACTTATCGTCCATGCCATTCAGCCAAACCGGCCAAAACCACTGCCCATTGTGGCAAACAAACCGAATCAATTGTCCATTGAGGCAAACAAAACAAATCAAAACAATCGTTCATTGTCAGAGAGTATCGAGGCAAACCAACCGAAGCAATCGCCCATTGAGGCAAATAAACCGAAAGTTAAATTACTATTACCGTACCTTTTATTATAATTGACAAATAGTTTAATAATGATTTTAGTTACTACTGTTTCTCATTATTTAGGCTTTTTCGTTTAAGCTTAAAATGTACAAGCATATTATTTCCTGCTGTCGTTATATTTTATTGCATTTATGGTTTAGACCTTTGTACTTCCACTATTAAATAAATTTACTCGTTAAAGAAATTTATTTCTTGTTGTTGTGTTTTGTTTTGTTTTTGTGTGTGTGAGTGTGTAGAGGGGGGGGGGGGGGGGGGGGGGAGGGGCGCGGTTGCAAATAAATATCAAGTACAACTACAATCTTTTGTTTCTGCTCATTAGCATCTCATTTGCATTGAATTTTTGACCTAGGCCTAAGTAATGCTATGAACTGAGGAATAAATATGGCGATTATATCTAACAGTGTACGTTCCTCACATCTTCAGATCAAAATTTACCAAACTCCAGACACAATCACATATACTAGCCGCATTAATTTGCAAAGACAGCTCGCAGCACTTCACTTTCTATTAGAAACAGCTAGTCTATTGTTTATTTGACCGTGGGAACACCCCTTTCTGATTGGTCGGGAATAGAACTTGTAACAATCATACACGCCCTTTTAATCACTTGTGTGAAATTAGCCAATCTGGCACGAGAGGAAATCATAGAAATCTCGATGAATGCGTTTACGCTCTATTTATAATAGTCATTGGAAATTTTTACAATCAAAGTAGTTATGTTCCTCCCACCTCCCCTATACCCTAAACCAGTTTAATAAAGTTTTGTGATAAAATAAATGTGCCCTGGTGACCAGTGGCTGGGTTAAGGCGGTTCCAGCAATGGCTACCTAAAAGCAACGAGAGGCAACATACGAGATCTGGCTCATTATACAAGGGATTGTAAATAGTTTGTTAATTATGGAATAAAAACCTAGTAAATAACCTGTGGAGACAGAGAATTCCAGATACTGGATTTAATTTGAACACTTTAATCCTTAGAAAAACTGTGACTTGGTCAAGAACCTTAACTGTAATAAAACAATGTCATTGTACATAGTTACATGGTCATTACTTTCGTTTTCGTAAAGTACGACGAGTTTTTGTTTTGTCTTGTTCATCAGATGATTCATTGTCTACTGTAGAACTATCAGTATTGTCTGACTTTCTAGCCCGCTTCGCTCTAGATGTAGTACCTTCACCATCGTCTGTACTTGATTCATCGTTATCTGATATTTTTCTACTTCTTGTCACTCGTTTGCCGAGAGCTGGCTGTTCACCTATCGTCCCTTTTTTGTTTGGTGCCTTGGAAACTTTTCCTCTTGCTGTCACACGTCTTGTTCCAGTCGGAGAATCAGTTTGTTCTTCATCTGTAGACACTGTTCTTTCAGCCATGACGTCAGGTTCCTTTTCAACAGACATTTCACTAGGGATATTTTCACATTTTCCAGCCGTTCCCCTCAGTGATCGACCACGTCGTGTTCCAGTAGACTCAGACTCTTCATCTGCAAAAGTTACTTTTTTAATGGAAGCAGTCTCGGTATCTGGTTCCACAGGTCGTTCACTGAGATCAGCTTTACCCTTTGCTCTCAGCGATCGACCACGTCGCCTTCCAGGAGAGAATTCAGTGCTCTCATCTTCAGATGTCGTTTCCTTGAGGGAAGGAGACTCAGTTTTGACATCCATTTGTTGTTCAACAGGTAAAGTAACTCCCTTTTCCTGTGATCGACCTCGCCGTCTCTCAGGATTAGAACCAGTTGGTTCTTCGTCTGTTGATAGTGTTTCTTCAACAGGAGCACTGCTTGTTTTTAGTTCTACAGGTGTTTCACAAGGGCCAGCTTTACTTTTCCCTTCTCTCTGCGATCTACCTCGTCTTCTTTCGGAAGAGGAGACGGTTCTCTCAAACTCTTCATCTGTAGATATTCTTTCAATGGAAGCGCTCTCTGCCTTGATTTCTAGTTGCTCTTCTACAGTTGATTCAATGGGGTCAGCTTTACCTTTCTCAGTGGATTCCTGCAGAGATCGACCTCGTCGCTTTCCAGAAGAACTAGCTGTTTGAAATTCTTTATCTGCCGACGTTTTATCATTGGAAGCAAACTCAGTCTGGTTATCTAGTTGCTGTTCTAGGGATGTTTCACTGACAGCAGTTTGTCCTCTTTCAGCGTATTTTTTCTGTGATCTTCCTCTTCGTCTTCCAGGATATGAGTTGGTTGCCTCTGGTTCTTCGTCCGTAGAAATTGATTTTTCAGCAGAAGGAGTTTCAATCTTCAACTCTTGTTGTTTTACACTTGTTTCACTAGGGACAGCTTTACCCTTTCGACCTGTCCCCTTCAGTGATCGCCCTCTTCGTCTTCCAGTAGACGATTCTGTTGCCTCCAGTTCTTCATCTGCTAATGTCGTTTTCTCGAGAGAAGCAGACTCAGTCTTGACATCCATTTCATTTATTACAGTGGCAACATCTTTATCATTTCCTGCTGCTCTTTTCTGTGACCGACCTCGACGTCGTCCAGTAGAGAAGTCTGCTTGCTCAGTTTCGTCTTTTGAACTTTCCTCTTCAGATTCTTTGGCTTTAAACCCTGTGTTTGGTACTTGTGAGTCTTCTACTTCCATAATGGGTAAGGATTCCAATAACAGTGGTTGTGTTTGTTCATCTAATTCCTCTACATCACCTGTTGTCTTGATATCACGAGGTGGCGAGGACACTGTTGCTGTTAACTGTATTTCTAAGACACTAGATGGTAGCTCCAACACCACATCTTTCTTTGCTGTTTCAACACTTTGCTGATCTTCTCTTGCTGATAGTATAGTTGAGCTTGGGTTAACAGTGATTGTTCTTTTTACATCGAGCTCAACAGTTAGCTCCTCCTCTCCTTCATGTTGTGAAATCTCAGTAGTTTTTAACTTCTTAACATCGTCATCATTTCTAAGGTTGTCTTCGTTGTTCTCTGATGCACCAGAAGCTTTTCTCTTGCGATCCTGTGTAGTGTCTGACGCATCTGCTGGTCCAGCAGTCTCCTCAGTGCCAGACATTTCAACAGTGTTGGCTTCTAAATCACTAAGGCTCTGACAAGGTGTTACAAACTGATCTTCACCTGAATCGTCACCTGAATCGTCTTCTGGAATATCTTTTGTTGGGAGCTCAGTTTCTTGGTCTTCAGCAGTATCAAGAGAGGTCGTTTCTGTTTGTTGAATACCTAAGATAAAATAAATAATTTCGATCAAAGTTAACCACATTAATGGAAAGAACATTTATTTGCGCTAGTGTTTCAGCTGGAATTCAAACTGCTCACCAAATATATTAAGTAAGTGTACTGGGTATATCTTAAGTTAAAATTCAAAATTGTACTATTCTTTGATGCCATCTCAAACAAGGTAAATGCCCTCTATGCTCTTCCTCATCAGTGCCCTTTCCCATTTGTGAAAAAAAAACACTGGTGCTATATGATGCAAGGCTACAGAAAATGACATTTTACCAAGGAACCTCTACAATGCATACACATCTGTACTCTACTTGTAGTGAGTAAACAAGATGTCTTATCAACTAAATCATCCTAGAAGTTACTAAAAACAAACCGTACCATCATAGTCCATGGTATCTGTTGTGTTCTCATCCCCAGGGGGTCTCTCATCACATTCAACATCATCTTGTTCTTCTTCCAAGGACTCTGGTTCTTCATCAACCATGCTAACATCTTGTTCTGATGTCTCTCCACGTACTTTGTCAATCTGGTTTAATAATTCCTCTAGCTTTTGAGAATCTTCTTGTGACTGACTTTCATCAACATCATTATCATAAGCAACACTATCAGTACTGTAAGCAGTACTATACGTAGTGTCAGTCACAGTGCTATCAGTGACATCTGATGTTGAGACAGAAGTACCTTGACTGTCATCACTAGAGTAGTGTTTATAGTGGTATGGTCTTGTTGGCTGTGTTCCTGGTGGTGGTGGATGGCTGTAGTGGTAATCTGGTACTGCTGGTGGGGGAAGGGTGGTGGATACCCTGGTGGAGGGTATGGGTGATGACCAAATGGTGGTGGTATTGGTGGAGGGTAGCCATACTCTGGATACCTATAACAATGACAAATATATATGCCATAAATCACAAGGCTTACTCTCCTAACAGAGGAAGAACACTACCAACCTGCCATGCATAGGTGGTGGTCTATGCCGTGGATGATAACCATGGTGATAGGGAGGTGGATGTGGATACCTGGGTGGTAAGCCACGAGGTGGCACTCTGGGTGGTGGCATTCTTGGTGGAGGGACATGTCCAGGTGGAGGTAAGCCAGCATATGGTGGTGGCAATGGTGGTCGTCTGGATGGACCAGGTGGAAATACCCTTGGTGGTGGAACTCTGGGAGGTGGTGACATCCTTGGAGGTGGAAGTCTTCTTGGTGGAGACATTCCGGGAGGAGGTACCATTCCAGGTGGAGGTATTCCAGGTGGTGGTATTCTCGGTGGTGGTATTACAGGGGGTGGAATTCCTGGAGGTGGGATTCCAGGGGGAGGTATCCTTGGGGGCAGCATTCCTGGGGCAGGGGGATGTACACCAGGTGGTGGGAATGGTGGATATCCCATTGGTGACGGTAACCTTGACGCAACTGGTGTTGTGGTGGTACTTGGTGACTTTGTAGCAGTAACACTGCTGCCTCCTTTTGCTATACCAAACATAAGTTCAAGGTTTGTACATGACCAATCTAAGTTGAAGCCATAATGACAGACTTGGCACTGGAATGATGGAGGATCATTTGGTCCTACAAAGTAATATACAAGACAATATCCCATTAATATTGAATAAGATCAGAACAATAGTTGATCCATCAAATGACTAAATAAGAAAATTCCTATTCAAGTAAAAAGGCTGTGGCAAATTTTCAAAAGCAAAATAGAGTGAGGCAGACAAGAAGAAAATTAAATGCTTCTAACAAAACTCTAGCAAGCAGGAAGACATTCCAACAATGTAGGAATTTACTGTAGATTGAATTTCCACAGTGGCCAAAATGAGATGAAATCTTGATGGTACAAGTTGTTTTGGTTACAGTGTGCTTTTGAAATTGACAATAATGCTGATTTGCTCTGCTGTCAAGAATGACATGTAGCTTTTATATTGAGAAATTGTCTGAGAAATGTTATGCAAGACTCCATCATCATCATCATCATCATCATCAATTTCACCTTAATAATCATTCATCATCATCTTCATAAATATGGTAGGCCATCACATGAACACAAGTTGCAATTTGGAATTTATGGACATGTGAGTCTTGTTTAAAGACCTCAAAAATACATAAGCTACAAGGAAGCCTTGTTTAATTCTTTTTCAGTCAATATAACTGACAAATTCTGAATTGTTGAAGCAGTTCATGTCAATTTTTATCACATACTCAACAAAATATTGTCAAAAGCAGAAAGGTGATATGTAACTCTCCTAGCAATAAAGTCAAGCTCAAACAGAGCTAAAAAGTGAAACATGAACTCAAACACTGAAAAATGATATAGTAACACCTCCACAATGCAACCACTTCCCTTATAGCTGCTATAATGCAATTTTATTCATTTTGAAAATCAATTCTTATTAGAAAGTATAGTGAAAATAATTTTATTTTTTCTTATATTGACTTCATAATCTCACGATATACAAGTTTTAAAACTCAAAATGCAAATGAGAGGATGTTAAAGAAGGCATTTGGACTTACTTCATGTGGTATTTGCAACAAGTGCTCTTCAATTTAATAACCAACTCTTTTGCTAAACTGAGGGTTTTATCTATAGAATTGATTTAAAAATGGAAAAATTCCTGTATTTTGGATTGTTGTTTTTGTATAATAAATGATGCCTCCTTTGACATCATCAAATTAGCATAAGAACATTTAAAATGTTCATAACTCAGAAATATGAAGTCCATGACTGGTAATTGGCCTAGTTATTACTTGATAAACAAATTTGCATCATAGGAGCTTTAGCGACCACCTCTCCTTGGCTACTTAGAAAACACTGCAGTATGAAGACACATTTCAGAAAACCAAATGTGTAGGTTAGAATATTACAAGACATCTTCAAAATAGCAACTTTGCAGCTTCCTAACAATCTTGTTAACAGACTTTCTTGTTAGCTTTCTTTTTGAGGTACTGCCTAGGTCTTGAAGATTTACAGACTGGTCAATCAGTGAATAAAATGTACTCTTATTCATAGCAAAAATCCAAACATTTTGTAGAGTATATGATAATTTGATAATATAATCAGGTGATATATTAGATGTTAATAGACCCTATTTAAACCAAACAAAATAATTAGTTTCATCTTACTAACTAGTCATCATTTATTTCATCCTGTCTCCTTAAATCCTCACCCATTATTCACATTATACATACATTTACCCCACAATAAATCCATCAGTTAGTCGTTTTAACTTTATTATTTCAAACAAACTGATGGCCATAGAATCATAATACCCTGTTACATTATACAGGATAAGTTTGGATATCCAACTGGGTGGGACAAGACCAAGTGTTTCCTACACACTATGGACAAGGCAGATACTGATATCCACCCCTGCAGTGCTTCACAAAGCACTGCCCACATTATCTGAGCCTGTTGTATCTGCAGTCCCCCTCCCCACAGGTCTGGATGAGGACACCATTCACTGGCTTCTATGCTCTGATACCTCTGTGTGATGACACTGGTCAGGTCACACACACAATGAGGGTATTGTTTGGCTTATTATTTTACTATTTTGATACTCAGTGATACCCTTTTTCAATACAAGTTTGTAGATTACCTGAAAGAAACAACAGGATCAAGTATTAAAACATGTTATCATAAATTTCTATACTCTATATATTCAGTGTTTGAATGAATGTGAATAAATACACAATGAATTTGTGTATTGATACACATAATTAATACTTATACTTGATAACAAACATGTATGACAACTGTACACATGTATCAGCAATTATTGGTAAAGAATACTTTTACAAGTAAAGAACTGACCTTTAGCCATCTTGAAAGCTTGGTCTCTTTTCAGAAGTTCACGAAGGGTGTAAGGCAAGTCATCATCATGCATATCCTCAGTAAAGACAATAATGTATTTGACATTCTTAGAATAACAATGTGGACAGAAGCCATCGCTAGAGACGGGGTACTGGTAGGCTTTGTCCTGTGTTGAAGTAGTGCTAGAAATAGCACTTGACAATGTACTTTGTGGACTAATAGAATCATTAGAATTTCTGGAGGTTGAATAAACTGTGTGTGTTGTTCTGAGATTAGTTTCTTTGGGTGTTTCACTTTCAGTGTTTGATTGTTCATAGTCTGGTTTCACTGTGTCATCAGTTTCCTCTTCTGTTTGAGTGTTCTGTATTTTTTCTGCTTCTTTTGCTAACATTTGCTTTATTAATTCATCTTCATCAAGTTCATCATCATCTTCATCATCATCACTAGCATTTTCCGCATTGTCATTGTCTGTAAAAAGATAAACTGTAATCATATTGTTTGTTTGTAATAATGATTATAAAATTATTATTAATCATTAATCATTTATTTATGACCTACATTATGGAATATGTGATCTCCCTACAGCTGTAGCTGTTAGAATAGTTAAAAACATAGCAAAATAACTTGAGAACTAATATAACACTTCAGGATTATAGAGAGCAGCTACATCAGAAAGTAATAAAAAGAATGAAAGAGAAGAATGTGCTTTACCTTCATCATATTCAGTTGTACCAGTGTTTGCCTTGATAAAATAAGACAACAAGTCAGAACACTTTTAATATTGAACTGTTATAGCATTATAAAATACAACACTGGAATAATAGTAAGTAATAATGCTTGTCACAGTTAACTAGCTATCATACTGTAATGAGCTAATGTGCCAACCATTTTCACAAAAACCTTTCACAAGTTCTTTTACAAAAACCCAACTGATCTCTGGTTGGCACATGAATAATAAAGGCTTGCATTACTGTGAGCACTGCTATTAGTAACATGATATGACTATATGATTACTTTTCAGTCTTGAATTATTATGTCTTCAATGGAATAATTGGATATTTACCATGCTGTCTTTTGAAGAAAAAAAGAGATCTTGCAATGAGACATTACTCCAATTGACATTAAATCCTGCTCCAAGAGCATCAGGTGGGCAAAAACCACGGCATAAAAAAGTGGGAGGAGCCTATCAAACAAAAATTAATACTTCATGAAATATCAATAATTATCCATGTTTATCAAACTCATTAATAATTCATTAGAAAACACAATGGAAATCACTACCGGAACGTAGATCTTTATATCGGATAAAGATTTTTGTTCATTTGCATAAACTTGAAGTTGGATTTTCTAAGCCAAAAGTAGTCAAACTTGGAAAATTCTGGTCCAATATGATAATTGACAACTAGACGTTTGATAAGTAATATAAAGAACTCGAGAGCGTGTTATATCGGGTCTAAAGATCCTCGCCTTCGGCTCGGATCTTTATCCACCGATATAACACGCTCTCTCGTTCTTTATACATTACATGTAGTATTGTAGATCACCTGGGTAACTACTACTCAAAATAAAAAGAACAATAATACTTACTTGTATTTAAAATATCTTGGTCGTAAACATCCAGAAGATTTATGTCAGCCAATCAATTCTTTACTTAACATACTTATTCTTGTTGAAAATTATGTTGTTGAAATGTACGATACAATGTGCAATGAGAACAAGAAGTGGCAATGTTTTGACTTTTGTTTTTTGATGGAAGGGGAAGGAAAGGGAGAAATATACAAGTAAGAATGTGTGGTGAGTAGCGTGAGACTTGATGAGATGATTACCTTACAGCCTTTCTTGCTTTGACTAGACCATAACACTGCTTTACCCTTTGCAATTAGAGTACAAAGCATCTCTGGCATATCACCCATAGGAAACAACCTAGTCAAAATATTGATACTGTTAATAAAGATAATATACATGTCTATTCAGTCAAAAGTTGGGTCAGATAAGGTGCACTTTCTACTCCTCCCTGAATCAGTAATTTGCCCTATGGGTCAGAGCTACTCAGATTAGAGTGAAATTGAAACAAAGATATGAGGGTTGTATGATGAAGGAGACAATTAAACTGTGGACCTTTTGCTTAGAGACCCATGACACAACTTACCCACCCTTGCTTCTCTTGCAGTCATGTAGTCAGGTGAACATAACCAAGACACTCCCTATGCACACCCTTATGAAAACCTATGGCAGCCAAATTTGACATTGCCCTGCATTTAGACTACTTTTAGAATTGCCAGAATGCAAGGCAACATGTCACATCACATGTTTCAGTCATCTAATTATGCTCTCCTGTTAATATCCATGACCATTCTCCCCCCTCCCTCCCCCCCTCAATAGTGAATGACCCACAGCAATACATACTCATCAAGGATAACAAAGACAACATTGCTTGTTCCACATCTAGGACACTGTCCATCTTGTGAAATGGTAAATCTTCCTCTCAAATGAGTTCCCTTGATATTCCAGTCAAGGCTTCTACAACACAATATAACACATTTATAAACTAATCAGATATTCTTTTGAACCCATAAAGTATGGCTAGATATAGCAATATTATTTTGTTTGTTACACCATGGGCAACAGAATAAGCCAGAAAAAACTAAATTTTGCAGTAATATTCTTATTTCTAGTGGTTTCCTCTTGAATCCTTAACACCCTTACCACAAATGAAAACCCCTAGTGGTCTGCATTGCTGGCCCTTGGAGAGTGGAGGGGAGGGAAGGGGGAAAGGAAACAAGGGCCTGCACCCCCTTGGTTTTTATGATTTGGTTGAAAAGTGTTGAAACCTAATATGATCAGAAGCAGACCAGTCAGTCTTTAGATCTTACTGTGCAAATCGAATGTCTTTCAACCAATCAAAAGGGTGCTGTAAAGGCCTTGGGATGGTAGGTACTCCCCTATATAGACATTTGGTGTTGTTAAGGCCCTGGGGTGGTAGGTACTCCCCTATATACACTATATAGACATTTAGTGTTGTTAAGGCCTTGCTTGGGGTGGTAGGTACTCCCCTATATACACTATATAGACATTTAGTGTTGTAAAGGCCCTGGGGTGGTAGGTACTCCCCTATATACACTATATAGACATTTGGTGTTGTAAAGGCCCTGGGGTGGTAGGTACTCCCCTATATACACTATATAGACATTTGGTGTTGTTAAGGCCCTGGGGTGGTAGGTACTCCCCTATATACACTATATAGACGTTTGGTGCTGTAAAGGCCTGCAAACATGATCTATTTCCTGCAACATTTCTGTAACATTGTGTAGTTCCAGAAATTATCCATATCCCCCCCCCCCCCCCCCACGGAGGGATAAATAATTTCCGAAGGGGGAGGGGGGTCTAAATTCGTCTAAATTTCCAGAAGAGGAGGGGGGTGTTTACGTTAAACACGTTTTCCGAACATAATTTTTTCAGAAATACTCCAAATGCCATAACCAAGCCTCGTATATCAAACAATATTGATCACTCAGCATCTTTGATCATTTCGTGAGCCATAATTTTGCACTTTCTTTCGGCTTAAATGAGTCTTTCGAAGCCTTCGTGTTTGGTATAGTTGCCATTTTGATTTATGCAAATGACCGCTGACCGGAATGACTGTTGACCTCCGTCCACCATTTTGAATTTGGGCAAAGGCGCCTTTGACTTTCCAAAACTCTGCTCGTTTTTGTACGATTTTCAAAATTTAAACTTCAATAATGTGCAGAAATGCATGTCAGATTTGGGAAAGAAAATTAGACTCGTACAAGTGCTTTAAGTACGTTTTTCAAGTCAAGGCCTGGTACAAATGCTATTCTTCTGTTCTGATCAAGGAGGATTGGCAGATCTTCCCATGATGCTTTGCGCACAACTTACATTATCACTTTTGCTGATCACGTGATTAGTCATTTGGCGATGGATTTCTTAGAAATAGGAGCTCGTAAGTCGAAAGCATTTATAGACAAAACCACAATAATTCTGCATTGCCTTGATTATGGACAGACGCAAAAGGTTGTCATAGAAAGTTGTCTATGTTTAGAGGTAAATACCGTCATTGGTCACAAGTTTTCCTGAGAAAACAGCCGAAAGGAGGTCTTTTGTGTTCCCTTTTACAGACCTTTACATCAAAACTAGTCAGCAAGAGTCATAGAAAACTATCTTCTATTGCTTTTATGAAGAACGATCAAATTGTGTTGTTTTTATGATCAAAACTAATAATATTCTCAAAACTTGGACAAAAGTGGTCATACTTTTGACTAATCAGTGTGACTCAAGAAGCGGCGTTTTTGACAATAGTTTGACAACTTTCATCGAAGGAATCTGTCAGAAATTATGCTGAGCAAAGAGTTTTCTGTTTTTATAATGGAACCATGACTCGAAAAAAGACAAAACGGCCCGAAATATAAGACCATATAACTTACAGTTCTTCAAGATTTGCAAGTGTTTACGTGCTTTCGATGAATCAGGCAGCGTTCAACATGGTGTTTCTGGCTGAACTGAGCTGAAGTTTGAAAGAGGCTCACGTACAGAATGAGGATTTTGCTGGTTAACGAGAAGCTGTTGATTTGAATTATCTATTGGCTGTTTACCAATAGCTTGTGTTAAAATATCTCTTCACTGGCGTAGTTGGATTTTTACGAATGTACAAGTTGTCTCGTGGCGACAGTGAAGTTTGGAAATCTTCGTCTGTCTTTGTACGTAAGTAAGAAATAAAAACTTTGTTTAATTTAACTGACTGGCGTTGTTTGAAAATTAATGCTCAACCGAGTCGTTTTCTTTGAATATTTACATTTTATTTGCTTTTGTCCGACCATGAAACTCAGTTTGTATTGTTTGTAAATTAAACTAGAATTGGAAAGATGGAAAGTCTTTTTTTTATATCTTTAAGTTTTGGTTTCCTTACTAAAGTGAAATTTGTAGAAAACCATGTCTTTACCGTTGAAAGCCATTTAAAAAAAGAATACACATAGGTGTTATCAACTCCATAACTCGAAGATAGCTTAATTCCTTAGCCGAGGTTTTGCCCTTCCCATCAACCACACGTCATATTGGTTTTCTTGTTCATAGTTCTTCAACCGTAAAAAGGCAATGTTCGTGTCTTTTGTTCATCACAAAAACGTGGAGCCCTTAGGAGCCCTTTCTAAAAATTAACATCCAAATTTCTTCTCCTATCAGTTAGTTAAGGGTATTTTTCCTATATGTTCAATTTTTTAAGCTGATTTTTACTATTTTGTTGGGTTGTTTGTCACTGTCCCGGCATTTTCTACAAACGATGAAAACACCAATAATTCAAAGCGACGAAAAAAATCAACACAAACAGATCACGATGTTTTAAAGTTCTCTGAAATGGAAAACACATGTTAGAGAAGGTTTTCTTGCATTTCTCTTGTCTATTTTTCACCAAAAAACGATCAAAAAACAACTTCAAAAAACAAATCTCAACCACAGAATCAGCTGTTCCAATTTATTCACTTCCGGTCACTACGGTAATTTGTGCGCAAAGCTTCATGGGAAGCTCTGCCAATCCTCCTTGGTTTTGATGTACCGAACGTGGGATTACATTGCATTCAAATATTTTGTTTACTCAAAATAAACAAATCAATGCATTGTAGTTATAATGACAAGGCAGAAGAATCTGAGAACCCCACAAGGTGTCAAACCCACCAAGAGCAACGAGAAAATGAAAGAAGTCAAACCAAGGAGAACACTGAGAGCAACGTAAAAATGAACGAAAGTCAAACCGAGGAGATAACATGATTGGAATTTCCTAGAGGTGGGGGGTACACATATTACATGGAAGTGGAAATTCCAGGGGGTAGGTTGGATTTCTAAACAACCCCAAAACAAGAATTTCTGGGGGTAGGGGGGGTGGGGTGGTGCCTGAAAAAAAAATCCCTCCGTCGTGAGGGGGGGGGGGAGGGGGGGGTATGGATAATTTCTGGAAGTACACATTGTGTGCAACACAGTTGTACCATGTATCAACCTGTGCAATGTTGCAAGTAGAATTCTACAACTGTTGTGTGATTGTAGTTTTCAGCATTTTAGTCTCAAATGGGATATCGATTTTAACCGATTGGGTCTGATACAAGGTATGCCATAAAGAGGAAACTGCCCCCATAAAATACCCTTGTAGTTCACTTATGAACTAAAACCACTGGACCGCACACACAAAACACACAGTCATTTGCACATATTCAAGGAACAACTTAATTCGAAAAGGAGTCACTCGGCAGATATGCTCGGATATGCGCGGATTGGTGTCAGATTGATCGGCTGTCATGCCGTCTGCATGATCAACGAGGTTTTTAAAAAGTATCAAAAAATCCTCACGTTTCATCCTGTGGTTCAGCATCTTCATCTTCATAATCAGCAATATAGGCTAAAGAACCCTTTAAGTGATTTTAAAAAGCATCAAAATAAGAATAAAACGGCAAAAATCGTCTACAAAATCACAACTCTTCAACTACAGCTTACCGTCGCCATCTTGAATCTTTCCCAGCATCCTTAGAGGACTGTGCGATCTGCGCATGCGCATTTTAAAAAGCGGGAAAAATCAAAGATGGCGGACGAGTCTAAAGTTTGGGTGGAAAACCAGAGGGTTGTGCAGAGAATCCATCAAAAGCTGAAGAAAGAAATAAGTGAAATTGCAAAAGCAAAGTCCTGGAGCGTTGAGAAAACACAAGCATTCGAGAAAAGTCTCCTAGAGGTTTGTTTAAAGTTGGATCGTGTTTGATCGTTGATTTTTTCAAAATTCACTTTCGTCGCTGTTTGGGAACAGCGGTGTTCATAAATACGTTAGTTAAGCTTAAGTTTTAAAAGATCGTGTTACTCCTTCGATCTACACTGCTTCTTCTTTATCATCTTTATCATCTATCATACTGCTTCTTTTGTATCATCTTTTTTCATCGTTAAAGCTACAAGAGGGTAGAACTCTATAGACATCTCTAATTATACTACCATTGCTGCAAGTACCACAAGACACAAGCACAGTCTCCACTTTGTTCATCACTATGCTCGTACAGACGTTTATAACTAATTTCTTCGTTTTTGTACATATCTACTTTTGTTTAATATATAGGTGTTAAGCAATCTAGCATTACCTATTAAAGATTCAGATTCAAATTCAGAACTATATCATCCATGGGATAAGAAACTTTTGCAGATTTATATAAATAAATAAAGTGACAGCAAATCATCGATTCTTTAGGTAAAGAAAAGAAATAAAGAAATCTGAGAATATCATTAAGGTTAGTGTCTTTAATTAAGTTCTAAGTTATTGATTTATCCTGTTCTTGTATTGGAATAGCTCTACAGAGATGTCATTCAGGAAACTGTGAAATCTAATGTTTCTGTCAATGGGAAAGAATGGGTGGATGAATCACAAGAAACACAGACTGAGACAACACAGCATTCTGAACAAGGTAGTTCTAGCTTTAAGTAGCCTTTGACTACACCTCAGTAGTAAGAGAGCAACTCATATTACTTTAATACCAACCATTTAACAGTGTTAGAACTTGGAGATGGAGATCACTAGGTAGATATAGCAAACATGACACAGCACAAAAGTGGATGCCCCTGAATGATGATCAAAATGACAACAGTTGAACCTCCACTAATGGACACCTCTCATAAGTGGACAGCAACCCTTGGTCCCTTGTCCTGGCAAACTCTACATTTTTAACCTCCAACAAGCAGACACCTCCCATAAGTGGACAGCAACCCTTGGTCCCTTGTCCTAACAACTCTACATTTTTAACCTCCAACAAGCAGACACCTCCCATAAGTGGAAAGCAACCCTCAGGCCCTTGTCCTAACAAACTCTACATTTTTAACCTCCAACAAGCACACAGCAACCCTTGGTCCCTTCTACTGACAAACTCTACATTTTTAACCTCCAGTTCTGGTCCTGAGGGTGTCTGCTTATGGGAAGTTCAACTGAAAACAGGGGAAATGGTATTGTAAACATGGCTGTATTCTCATGTTAAGCATTCAGTGACTGAATATGATATGTACGTCACCACTTGTAAATAATTGATAGCAATTTTTAAACCTTTTCTTGAAACAATGTAATATTACAACACTTTTGGGACATATCTGTAGTCACCCCTGTTCATAATTCCTGGATCCCCTCCCCTACTATTGTAGACAAAAGATTTTTGTTTAGATTATGTAATTGAGATGTCTTTTTAATAAAATTTTAAGAGCCAGTCAATAAAGAAAGGTTGAAAGAAGTGAATGATATGTGGTCATCGTTGGAAGACTTGATCAGAGAAACCACTAGTAAACGCAAGAAATGTCCACCAATAATCACTAGTGCAACGAATAATATACTACAGTGTAAACTCCAGCTATTGGTATGTATCTTCTTATGAATAACTTAGTTGATTAAAGCTCATGTTCACCCAGTAATCTCATCGGTCAAGTATCAACAGAATGCCTAATGATTTGTGAACCTTTTAAAGACCCTTCTAAAAAAACACTTGAATGACCATGGAATGATAGATTCAAGACAAGGCCAGAGTTCTCACAATACAGTAAATGTGTGGATATAAAAAACCCAGCCTGGACTTGAATAAGATAACATCCATTTCAAGTCACGTCTTTTATTGTAGGAAACATACTCCCCAACAGTGAAAAGTGAAGCAATACAACACAGCCAAGGAGAAAATAAACAAGGTAAGTTCAGATGTTTTCATTACAATACATCCAGTTGCACTGCTCAAATTGCCATCAATTATGTTTGACTTGATGCTCATCAAGAACTTGGATGAAGGTTGATCTTTGGTTTTTCTCTCCAAGTAATCATTCAAACTGGCTACTGCTGTGCTGTAATATAAATAGAGTATTCTATAGAACACTTAAGCTTAATGTACCAGTGCTGCCTTCACATGTTCAATATTCATGCCAATCAGGGCATAATAGCAAAGTCTCAATGATTTTGTTTTTTTAAGATGATGCTGAAAAAACTGTAAGACTACAACAAGTTATGGAAGAACAAACAAAGCTGACAAAGGTACAAGAGACTTAACATCTAAGGACAGCTCACAGTTATTCCTAGTAAACATGCTTTGTTTCATAGGTACTTCCTGATTTACAAAGTCAAGTTGACAGTCTTCAACAAGCCATCTCAACTCATAAAGGAATGGAAGCCAGTGAGACTGATGCTGTTCTTTTTAGTAAAACCAAGTCTGTAACACCAGCACCAAGAAGAAGCAGCATTCGGTTGTTACGCACACCAGAACGATACACAAGTACCAGTGCTTCAAAAACAATTCAATCTGGAAAAAAGCCTTCCTTAAAAGACAGTTTAATAGCCAAAAACCACTGGTCATTTTTATAAGAAAAGATAACTTATTTTATAGGTTTTAATCAAATACAAAAAGTACAAAATCAAATTATTTTTTAGTTTGTCTATGGACCACACAGTAAAGTATTTTCTATTAGCATCCAAACCCCTGTAAACTATAAAGTTCCCTGCAAGCAGAGTCTCCAACTGGTATTTTCTGACGTGAAAATAGGTACACTCTGTTGAGCATGCGCTTCAGTAACTTAGCAATGCACATGAACAACAAACACGCAATTTATCATCCAATCACAGGAGAGTCTTTTCCTGTCAAAACCAGTTTGAACCTGTTGGTTCATCTATGGTGGTGGATGGTGATATGGCCTAGACTGACAGAGTCTCCTGTTGTTCGTGTCAGAAATTACTTACAGGAGACTCTGCTTGCAGGGAAACTTAAAATTGATAGAAAATGGTGCTTTTTAAGTACACTATTTTTTAATTGTTTTGTAATATATCTAGATAGGAATTTGCAAGTGTGATAATATTTATCACATTTCAAGTGCAGAAAAAATCATTTAATTTGTAACTTGTATGGAATAGCAGGCAAGTTATTGATGTTTTTATTGTCTGAGGATTAAGTTGCATTCACTAAGACCAACACAAGTTGTGCTGTTAAGATGCATGTGTCTTGTGTGTGCTGCGCACCCCTGCAACTTTTGTGAGTGACTGTTGCAGGTGTCCATGCACTATGGATCTTTGTTGTAGGCAAAGTTAGATGAAGATCAAATTATTGATGAAATTCTTGCAAGATACACAAACATGAGAACAGTGAAGACCATACTACATATTATTGTAAAATATGTACATAGCACTGTGCTTATTCCATGGTTTATACTGCACACTGTATATATGATATCTTTATGTAAACATTGAGAATTGAGTAAAAGTGAGTTTGCCAAGTTTCCATGTTATTTTCCTTACTGAAGCAAGTTGTACAAAAATGACAATGTAGATTTAACAAATAGGTTCTGTGCTATGTTGAGTTATGGAGAATGCTTCTCTACCAATCAGAGTGCACGCTTTGTATGAATTATTTAATAATGTGTATTAAAGCATTTCAAGTTTCACTTTGAACAGTTCAATAAGACAGTGCTCTATCAACAATCCATTGACGTGGAATTCCATTCCAGTAATAAGTAAATGCAGAAAATTTGGTCCATTGATGTGGTCAAATGGACTTCAGATGGTTAAGGTACAGATACTTGGCGGGTACCACTGGGCCTGTATTTTCTCAAGATATCTTGATTTGTTTCTATTGGCTAATGTCTCGTGGTTCAGTAGTAAGTGATGGTGGCCAATCTACATCCACTGACTAAAAATAAACAATTTTGTTAGGAATAACAGAATGAATGGTACATGCTTTTAAGAAAAAGTTTAATTGATTACCTCTACATTAAGTTCTAAGATATCTGTTTGTGTTGCCATTATTGTTCCTAGATTAGGTTTAGTTCGACCAAAGTCACCATGGACAAACTCTTTAACATATCTTGTTCAGTCAAGGGAAAATCTAACTGTTGATCATGATTAAATGAAACTACAAGACTGGGGGGTACCAGATTATCTAACTCAAGCCACTTAAGGCCTGGGTCAGGCAAGATTTTAAATCTAAACTTTGATTTAACTTTTCTTAACCTTTTCTTTATAAAATACTATAAAACTTGGTGGGTTGTAATAAAATGAGGCAAAAAAGAACTTTAGCTTGACAATCCTTATTAAGATTGGTCACGTGACCAATTATGGAATCTTAAGCCCTGAATCGCTCTTTCAGGGCTCCGGTTGAGTTTTATCGGTAGATAAAAGCAAACACTGTTTATCAGTTTTAATTGGTGTCCTTTTTACATATCTAGCTGGAGAGTTTGACATGTCCGATTTCTTGAGGAGTTACTGTGCGAAACAGGTCATGTGATCAAACTCAAAAAAATACTTTTTAGCCTATATCTTCTGTTAATTGCAACAATGTTCAATTCTCCAATTAGAGTGGGAATGGACCAATAGTGGGCTTCAAGATTTTGCACTCAGAATTTTCCAATATCAAACACTGGGAGCCGGAAAGCATTTTTACTACTTTTTTCAATTATGACTTCACAAGTCATGTGATCACCAAACCATTCATCTAAAAATGGCAAATGGCATACCCTTACGAGGCTTCATACAAACTTAAGCAATTTCTGCCAAGTTATGAATAAAAACGTTTTACTCTTCAGAGCTCTTATGACCCAGGCTTTGAGAAGGAACTGGATTAATTTTAACACCTAGAAGGTATTACGAGTATTCCAACAAAAATATATCCGACAATACCGAATATATTTTCTCCCAACTAGCCGTCATTATAAACCGATCATGCTGTCTCAAAATTGCATTTAGTTTATAATAATATTGCTTAATATTTTCATAAAACTACGTCTTGTACAAGGATACGTTCCAGCCATGGTCTTGAGGTACAGTCTAAAATGATGGCTGTCAATCCATTTAGAACTCATGGTATGAACAATCTTTTCCCTGACAGCCACTGGTCTTCTGTATAATCAATGAATTTATTTAAAAATCTAAAACGTCACATCTCACATGTGCCGAATTCAATACAAATTAGCCAAATCTTTTGTTTCTACTCGATCATTATCATTTCATTCCCACTGAATTCAGTACATGTGAGATGAAACCTGATTCAAAAATGAGGAACACAAGAAATATAATTATCATGCACCTGTGCAAAACTCTGAGAGGTGTTTTTTGCTGTAATATTAAATCCTGTCAAAGAGAAATAAATTTTGATTAATAGGATGCTTCTTCTGGGTTTTTGTTTTCTTTTGCATTGTGTTATTCCAGAAAATATTCATACCCTCACCAAGGAGGGAATTAGAAATTCTGGAGTGGAGGGCCGCACTGGGGCCAGGGTACAGAGTTTGTATAGAAGAAAACTGGAAGTTCCAGAGGATAGGGGGGTTCATTTTGCAAATTCACTCCATGGTGGGAGTAATGGATATTTTCTGGAACTACACATTCAAAAAATGTACTTAGCCTAGAAATAAAACTTGTCAAAAGAGCTCATGTCATTAGGTAGATAAATGTAATAACATATTACTTTTTACCTTGATATCATTTAATGGAAGCAAATCTTCATTTGTTATTTCTTTCTCAGTCCAAACTAAACAACTTTTGATTAATAAATACAATATATATTATAGCAATGACTTTTTTAAAGGTAAAAATACCATGTAGATATACCTGTATGTTTTTGTCTTTGTATTTTCAGCTTCTTTCAATGTTCCATAATCTTCTCTACAGATTTCAAACACATTCATTTAAATTTATATTGATAGTAAGCAAATTTCCATGCACAATAACATACACAAACCTACTTGGTAACAATTTGTAGATCTCTCACTGCTATGTCACTTGTGGAAGAGTTGATTTCTTTTTGTAAATCACACAAGAATGCCGGACTTAGAATGTTTTTACGAGGATTAATGCATTCCACAACAAATGGACGACCTTCAAGATAAATATTGAGCCGTTAACACTGATAAGCAACAAACCATAATGTAGTATCAGTAATACCTGTTCCTAACATGTAGACATCAATGTCTTCTCTTCCACCAGATGAGAACTTGTAATCTGCAAGTCAGGGCTGGAAATTAATGCTTGCAAACTTGCAAAATGCTAGTGCTTTTTTGGAATTTGTGAGTGAAAAAAATATGGCTTACTGTATTTGGCGAAACGAAACGAAAAGAAATGAAAATTTGTACTTAGTGAAACGAAATATTTTGCTAAGTACAAATTTGTATTTGGCGAAATGAACTCTGATATTTCTAAATTTGTACTTAGCGAAACGAAATATTTCGCAAAGTACAAATCAGAAAATTTAGTACTTAGCGAAATGAACTCTGACATTTCAAAAAGTACTAAATACTTGCATACTTGCATCATGTTTAAAACACTGGCTGTTTACCTTGACCCAGCCAACATCGTCGCCATCTATAATAATAAGATTATTCTCTTATTTGGGTCAATTTTCGTATGTTTTGCAGAGAAAATCAGGCCATAAGTCCTGTCTCCCAAAGGCTCTTTCTTGCTAAGGTCTTCCCATTGAAAGGTTTTTAAATCTTTTCTGTATCAGTTACTTGGGTTGAATGAAGTTGAAGATGATGCTTTTGGCAACACAAACGCCATCTTTACGGACAGATGGAAAAGAGAAGTAAAGGAATTTCGCGCCAAATGCAAATAAGTCGGGATTCCTGTGTTATCTGATATTGCTCTTTTACCCTATTTCGCGACTATTTCGCTTAGTTCTACTTTTTAGCTGTTTGCTTTGCTTGTCTTTTTTTAAATATGTTTCATGTTGGTTAAGTCATTTTTTTAAAGGACAAAAACCAGGCTCCTGGCCTGTGATATTTTGGTTTAAGAGGGGACTTTTTTCAAGTTCGAGCAGTGAACGACAAAAACTCCTGAGTTGAAGAATAGTTGTTGTACAAAACTAAAACCATTTCTATAAGAAAGTTTAAGTTGTTTGTAAGTAGTTTTGGCCAATAAAAGTTGAATCAAAGTGTTAATCCAAAGCAAAAATTTGGATCGAAAATGAGGTTTAGGCCTTCATTTGCTCATTTGCTATATGTTTTCTTTATATTCAGCTTGAAAAAGCTTAATCCCAACACAACTTCAAGAAAAAGTCATTGTACAATTCAAAAATCCGTTTTAAACAGGAATTTTATCTTGGTACATCAGTTTTTAACCGGTAGAAAAAGGATTTGAGTGTTAATCCAGAACGAAAATTTGGATTAAAAATCGCACGAAGGTGTAGTTTTTGGCGCTTTTCGCCATTATTGCTCGTCATTGAAAAAATCTCCTCTTAATTTATTGCGCACTGGCTCACACAAGATGGCGACGATGTCGGCTGGGTCAAGGTAGACAGCCAGTGTTTTAAACGTGATATAAATGCAAGTATTTAGTACTTTTTGAAATGTCAGAGTTCATTTCGCTAAGTACAAATTTTCTGATTTGTACTTTGCGAAATATTTCGTTTCGCTAAGTACAACTTTAGAAATATCAGAGTTTATTTTGCCAAATACAAATTTGTACTTAGCGAAATATTTCGTTTCGCTAAGTACAAATTTTCATTTCATTTTGTTTCATTTTGTTTCAGCCAATTACAATAAGCCAAAAAATATGCACAAGCAAGCACTTGCAAGTAAGATTCAATCATTCCTTAAAAACATGTTATCTTTAGGATGATAATTATATCTTTACTCTGAAAACCAAGAAATTCTACTGTGGCAAAAGCGAGATGCTCCATAACAATAGAAAGCCCCCTAGTTTTTAGTTGGAGCATCATGTCCCATGATTCATCTGCACATTTGCATTTTAGTTTTCAAAGTGGCCTGAAGCTTTACAATCAGCTTTTGTAGAGATGTTGTCTAAAATAAGTGCCTTCTTCAAGAGACCCTTGAACTCAGACTTAAGACTTGTAATCATGCATATACCAATCCAGGCAAGAGCACAGAAGACAATGCAATCAAATTATCGAAGATCAGTCTGTAAAACACTAAGGTTAAGTTGTCAATCTTTTAGTTGATTACTGAGTATTTTGCTTTGCACGTCTTTTTTTCCCCAGACCACTCACAAGACAGTACCTCATGTTTGGCCAAACATTGAGGGGAAGCCACTTGCTGCACTCATAACAGAACTCCATTTGGTAAGAGCTCTCCCAATGATGCTTGAGAGCACTTTTGCAAGTGTCCTTGTAATGAACTAATAACTAGTGTAGAATAACATACCAAATTGGCTGTTGGCTGAAAGTCACTCGATCTCTAAGCCTTAAAAATTGTTCAGCAATTTTTTTGAAGAAATATGATGATCAAGTAGTAGAAATTACAAGATATTCGCTGTCTTTTTGCTTTGAAAGAATGGCCTCAAAGCCATTAATTTCATTACTAGTACAGAAGGAGGCAAGAAAAGAATTTTAATTTGAATATCAAATAACAACAACTTTCACGGACAAGTGGTCTGTTGTCAAGAAAGGTCAGACCATTGCTAACCAAGAATTTCAGGTTTTCTTGGAGTTTTTTTGTTAAAAATCACCAGAGATATTGATGTTTAGGCTGGGAGAAGCCCAGTGATACCATTTTAAACCAATTTGAAAGATCTTGAAAATCATCCAAATCATCACTTGGGACATTTCAATTTAATTGGAACCTTCAATTGTCAGTCATTTGTTGGTAATTTGTTTGCTATTGAAGCGGTTTGTGGGTTGTTTGTTGGTCATTTGTTGGTGGTTTCTCAGTTGTTACTTTAAAATTTACATTATTTACTTTGTAGCTGGTTTGGACAAAATGTCAGAGTACATATTTGAACATACATTTGGATATTTTTATCTCCACATAAAGGGAATCAAATCTTCATGAAGTTACACATTTACAAAAATGTCCAAAACTAAACAATCACATATAGCTTACCATCTGCTTTAATTTTGGGTTGGATAATATCACAGATTTTTTCCTATAACAATCATAGAAAACACAGTTACATCACACATGAAACATTGATAAATAACAAGATTCACTACCAACCTGGACAGATGACTCTAGTAAACGTTCACCATCTATTATCCATGGAGTCTGTGGCAGCTGTCTTGAATATTTGTTATATCTCCCTGCCAATAACAATAATAATTGGTATGATGTTGTGATTGGTTGAGAACTGTACATGATTACAGCATTCATGTATAGATGACATCATTGAATCTAATATGCATTCTGATTGGCATGAAATGTTTTGATGAATGTTATATAAAACAAATACATTTCTATTCAAAGTCCATTTGAATTGGTAATATGGTCCCTGGGGATTGCATATAAATGAGAACAATTCTTGTAATTAATGCAGTTTATTCGAGTTGCGACGAAGAACGGTTGGCTTAATGTTTGGTCCTCGGAACCCGACTTACTCGCAGGAAGATTGCGGATTTTGAGCAAGAGTTCATCACTTAACAGCTAAAGAATTGGTCCAAGTGATTTCAAGGCTGGTTGTAATCCAAGAAAGCCATTGAATAAGGTAGTGGAGGTTCTGGACGACGTGAGCTAACGGTTGGTGCCAAGTTGAGAGGAGTTGGCCGCGTCCCACATTGGGGTTTCACGTGGCTTTGAATGGTTTGACGGAAAGCTTTGGTATAAGGTTTGTTTTCTTGTGTATGGAGTAGTCAGTTTGATGATATTTTTGTGGTTTGTTCGCCATGTGGCTTTACGTCACAAGAATTTCCACGTGGATGCGAACTTATACATGAGTGCCTGTGCGGCTGAGAACTACAGAGAATTTTGAGCGGTATGCTTGTAGTATGTGAGTAAGGTTTTGTAAAATGTGCCCATATAAAATTTCGTACCAATTGTGCCTGGGAGCCGGGCTGAAAAGTTGTATCAATTGTGCCTGTATGAGTGAAATTTTTGTCCCTATTGCGCCTGTGTGGCTGAAGTTTTTGCAAAAATTATGCCCGTAAGGCTGAAAAGATATATGAATTGTGCCTGTGAGGCTGAAAAGTTATGAACTGAGCCTGTGTGGCTGAAAAGTTATATGAATTGTGCCTGTGTGGCTGAAAAGTTATATGAACTGAGCCTGTGTGGCTGAAAAGTTATATCAATCAATTGTGCCTGTGTGGCTGAAAAGTTATGAACTGAGCCTGTGTGGCTGAAAAGTTATATGAACTGAGCCTGTGTGGCTGAAAAGTTATATGAACTGAGTCCTGTGTGGCTGAAAAGTTATATGAATTGTGCCTGTGTGGCTGAAAAGTTATACCAATTGTGCCTGTGTGGCTGAAAAGATATGAACTGAGCCTGTGGGGCTGAAAAGTTATATCAATTGTGCCTGTGATGCCAAAAAGTTCTATCCAATTGTGCGTGTGTGTCTGAAAAGTTATATCTGAATTGTGCCTATGTAAGGCTGAAGTTGTATCAATGAATTGTGCCTGTGAGGCTGAAACGGTTGCTTGAATTGATGTTCAAAACCCCATTTTTTCCTGTCCCTGATTAGGGCGAGTAACCCCTGTTGGTTTGCCACAAATCTCGGTGACCAGTAGACGTACTGCTTGCAGGCGTGTTGAGGTTACTCCCTCCTGATCGGGAACCCCTTACTCAATGCTGCCTTCGGTCTAAACCATAAAGGATTAATATCGATCAGCATGTGACGTGGGAACTGAAAGAGAGCCAACAAGTCATGGAACATTTCTGTGGACATGTGATTGGTGAAAGGGGTTCCCGATCAGGAGGGACAAAGGACCACGATGCGAGACTGGCTTACCTTGTGTAAAGGTGTGGCTGATCAATTGACAAGCGAGCAAAAACAACAGCAACAAAAAAGAAACTCGAGAAATATCCAGGTGCGTGCACAGTATACATTCCCAAGGCATTGCTTGGCTTATGGTATATAAGTAAAGGCCATTTCACTTGCTTGTGTATTGTTTGTTTGGAGTAATAAGGATAAGGATTGGGAAGAGAACATGGAATCTAAGTGGAATCTAATGGAATCTCCATTTTATCAATGTAGTTAATACGCAGTTCAGCTCTCTGGCTGCAATGTATTATACAATAAAGCATTCATTCCGGCATTTAAAATAAGTGTGGTTCTATTGGATTGTGGGGGTAGTTATGATGTATGTGAACTTGAATGAAGTTGGGTGTTGAGTTGGGGAAGGGCAGAGTGATTCCCCATACCTCATTATCATACTCATGAATAACAATACACAGGGAAGAATATTACACTATTCAAAGTCCATTTGAATTGGTAATACGGTCCCTGGGGATTGCATATAAATGAGAACAATTCTTGTAATTAATGCAGTTCATCGAGTTGCGACGAAGAACGGTTGGTGACCCACCCACCCACCCACTTTAGCGAGTAAGTCGGGTTCAAAGTTGCCAGATAATCTTTGCTGGCACTTCGCCTGGCTTTGGATGGTTCCAGGCCAGAGCGATTCCCCATACCTCATTATCATACTCATGAATAACAATACACAGGGAAGAATATTACACTATCTTACCATGACACTATCTGTGCATTTATTAGAGTACAAACCCATGGAAATATTTTTACAGTTATGGTATAATAAAGCTCCTCCAGTGGTTTTATTTTGGTGCCAAAAATTAGATTTATCTTACCTGCCAACAAGATGGAAGAGTGACAGCAAGAAACTTGAGTACAATGACACTTGTACTTAGGTGCTTTGGGGGGACAGTATGTATATCTAAACAAGATAAAGGACAGGACAAGTACTTAACAATTATCCTTTTAACTAATGTGATGTTCCAGCAGACAGATGATGCCAACATCATCTGCAGTGCTCTGATTGACCCACTACTATATTAAGCTATACCAGGGTTATCAAAAAGTGCTGGCATGGCAACCAGTGATAATGCCGGCTACTTGTTGGGGCAGGACCAGTATTGTCTACTAGAGTTCTTTAATCTTCTTTGCAAGGCTGGTGAAGTAATAATACATGCAGCACTATACATTACTTTCTCAGTTCGTCAGCTGTGTTCAGGTCCTCCAGTGCTTTTCTTACTGTCGCTACAGAAAACATCACTGGTTTGGGTTCTTTCTGTAATAAATGAATTATAATGACTTAAGATATGATATTCTTAAGTCATTCAAGATAACAAGATACATTAACTTACCCGTTTGGCTTTCCTCTCCTTAAACTGTGCTGGATCATATTCTGTCCTAAAGGGAAATTCCAACATTATGAAGGTGTGACAAACATTCTGATCCATAAAAAAGTGTCAGTGGCTGTTAGCGACCTCACAGCCACTTAACAGCCATTATTGCCACAGGTTTGAGCCCCTTTGGTGTGAAATGAAATGAGATGAATGGAAATAAAAATGTGGTCTCCATTTGTTTGTTTGGTGCTTGTCATGTTATCTCAAGCTAGTGTGTGGGGGTGAACTCCCCTATATTTGCTATATGGGTACATGCTGCCAAACAGGGTATGGTTTTTAGCATTTTTACTCTGGAAAAGGGTCTATAAAATCATAATCACTCTTTTGAACAGGGTACCTATTTTATGAAGTTCATAATTATATGTCAAGTTGTAAGGAATAAAATGAGTCAGGAAACCAGAGTAAAGAACTTGATGTTAAAATCCCTTGTGCAATTAAAAAAGTCTCAAAAATGTTTATATGTCTTTTTGGAACAGGGTATTGTTTTAGAGTATTCACTCTGGAGCAGGGTATTGATTTTGGAAATTTTGCTCTGGAGCAGGGTTGGGGTTTGAGGGGTTCAGCATCACATCCCTATCCAAAACTTGCAGAAGTATCCCCTCCCCTCCCCCTCCCCCCAACACTTCTAGGGGAAATTTTTCTCAATACACAGGAATACAACACATTAAGCACCCTCTAAATGTAGTACTTACAGAAACTCTAACTCTTCATTGCCTTTACTGTGTTCAAAATGAATAGAAATCTGGAAGGTACTCTAAGGAAGAGTAATAATGGAAGGAGTGATCATGAAAATAGCAAAAAAACATCAGACTTGTTTGCCTAGGCATTGATATCAAAATGTTAATTTATATCACTTGAGAGAAAGTGTGATGGCAGAGAGTTTGAAGAAATTATTAGAAAATACAGTTATGCCATTTTTAACATCATGTCTTCAATATGAAAACATTGAAACATTACTTTTTCATTCCTCAATTTTGATGACACTCACCTGATGCTGGAAGTAGACACCCAGTGACATAGCCAGTGCTGGGCCACACACCCACTTAACTACTTCTTTGATTGATGGAAGTGAGTCAACTCTCTTTTTATTTGCATACACTCCACTATTGACAAGAATATTGCATGGAAAATCATGGTATAGATTATTATATATGCATGCAAATGACACAGCACAGCATGGTTACAAAGACAAATGTTTTTTATAGGCAGCACTGCACAGTCTGTACATATTACACTCATAGTAGAACTACTCTAGACCATAGTAAAGTTGTATTCCTTATTGAGATAAATAATGAGAATTCCCATTGGCTGGCTTATGTGTTCATAGACATATGGCTCACACAAAAATATTGAAAATATATTATCTGTAAATATATACACTGTAGAAGATGTAGAGCACTTAAAAGCAAGAGGAACACTAGGCTAGCTATGCCTCATGTTTCTAAGCTTGTCTTTTTTATATCCTACATCGATCTCCTAGCACGTGTACATCACAGCACAGAAATATAGCATGCTTTTTAAAAATATTATTCAACATATAAACGTACTTAATCAACAATTAATGAACTGATTTTACCTGAATTTTTCTTTTAAATACAAAAATAAAGAATGCTAGAAACAAAAATAAGCAATGACCATTAGGAAAATTGTCTTATGTATGGATATGTAGATCAATAAATTACAGATGACTCTCTTGTAAGGGACCACCCTTGGGATTAGGAGAAAGTGGTCGCTTACGAGAGATGATCGCTTACAAGAACCCAACACAGGAAGCCCAAACCATACATAATATGTAACACATCTAGATACATCTCTATGGCGAATGCCTTGTTTTATGGAAACAAGAAGCATCGATACCTTGGCTTCGATACAATTAAAAGAACTTGATTATGACATCTCAGAAGCAATGGATGCATAGTAATTTTCTTTGCAAAAACATTCAACAGTTGTTTAGAGCAGATTTTGTATGAATGTGAAATGGACCGCGCCGTGCCGTGTCCGTGTCATTGCCGTGATGTCTATAAAAACATTCAAAATTCCTGCCGTAACTGTGTTGTGACTGTGTGGTGCTGTTTTCACAGTCATACGAAATCAACTCTATTAGTAAGAATCTGTTATCACTACTAACTCTGGGGTGGTCGCTTACCAAAGAGGAAGAACAATGAAAAAAATTGAACCCCAAAGGTGGTTGCTGTCCCTTATGAGCTTGGTCACTTACAAGAGAGATTTATAATTATAGAGTTTATATAGCTATTTCAAAAAGGGTTGACAGGGTGAATGGCCATCAGTGATTAGTGATTGCATTGCCGGATTTCAAGCCGTTAGGGACTAGGGATGAGTCCCTTCATATTGTGATAATCGACACAAGACCAAACATGACCCCTGTAGTCAGAAAGAGCACATTGAGCTATACAAAATTCCAATGTTTGATGTTAATCAGATCAATATTGAAATAGCTTTTTGAAATAGCTATATGGAAAACAAAACAGGAAATTGAAAGGGTGGTCACTAACAGGAGATGGTCACTTATGAGAGTTGTCCTTTAAAGAGAGTCAACTCTATCTTATGTATAGATATATAGATCAATAAATTATCTTATGTATAAATACACAGATCAATAAATTATCTTATGTATAAATATATAGATCAATAAATTATCTTATGTTTAAGCATTAGAAGATATATCCCTAGTTTCTATGCTCTGTTAGAAACACGCGGGAGTGTTGGGAGAACACGAGAAAGGGTTAGAATCACGAGCCGCAGGCGAGTGATTCTTAACCTTTTCGAGTGTTCTCCCAACACTCCCAAGTGTTTCTAACAGAGCATAGAAACTAGGAATATATCTTCTAATGCTTTTATAAAATAACGACAACAATAATAACGAAGATATAAACGTAAAATGGACTTTAATATTCGCTTGATCACACAACAAATTCTCCTAACATCGTCAAATGAAGCAATCGACCAATCAAAATGCATCATACATTTATCAACCTGGCAAGTTTGAAGCCTGGCGAAAATAGTTTTACTGCGATGAAAAATTTGACAATATTCTCCACAAAAAGTCAATACAAAGACCAGAACAAACGATGATCAAGTTTACATGTATTTAAAAGTGGATTTCAGAGTTCAGTTACAGGAAAAAACCTCGAAATCGTGAGCAAAAACACTTCAACTTCAGAAACGTGCCTGACTCAAAGTGTGTTCGCGGTTATAATGTATTTCCACTTTATCTATATTGCAAGTCGAGAAAATGCTGCCTATTTCGCTTCTGAAGTGGCTACTCTGACTTGAAGCTGTGGAACTCTGCAAGCTCTGGGTGACGGTTTGAGGTTGTATTTCCGTAAGAGCGCTTGAAAGGACGTCGCTACAATCCTTGAGGCTCTTTGAACTTGGTCGGTTATGGTAAGCTTTCAAACTGGACTCATTTCGGTGCCCCGAAATAGCCATGATTTGACGATCTGTGACACCTGCTTCTGCCCAAAAAGTGATGGCTGTTGATCTAATGCAATGGTTGGTGTATAGCTGTGACAAGTTTGATTCTTTGCTGATTTCCTTCATCATGGTCGACAGCTTATTTACGCCTAGAGGCCGGTTTTCAAACCAGACTGGGTCGTTTGACTGCCAATTTCTCTTGGGATATTGATATAGAGCATCACAGGAAGGATTAAGCTTGGACAAATATGTTTTAAGGGCCGTGTAACCATCTGTTGAAGACGCTGTTTCGTATATTCTGCCAAGTTTTTCATTGCTTTCGGTATCAACAACTCCTCCAGGGTGATTCTTGCTCGCCTCGTCGTGTGTCATAGTTACATATCTTCGGCTGTTGTTTGGATCTGTGTGGAAAGAAAAACTTGACTTTTTTAAATTTCTTTGGCCCTCGCAACCTCTTCTGCACCAATAGAGGGTGGTATGGAACCACACATTTCTTAGTAAGCCAAGTGGACTTGAAGGTAAGAGTATTTGGCTTGACTTGAGCTTCAAAAGATCTTGTTTTTCAATGGGTGGTTTGTGGGCGATCGTGTTGTTTCCTTCACGCTTTAACTGCTTGATTTTAGCATCTAACATCTGGTTAGAAAGAAAGAAGGCTGGGTTTTTGCCAATCTTCAAACCTTTGTTCAGTGGGGGTCCATTAAGGAATCTTTCAATAGCGTAACGAAACCCCAACAGTGCCGACCGGCTGTAATTTTTTCCATTTTTGCATCGAGCCTCCGCGTAAAATTTTCGTAGCGCCATGTCGAGATCCTTTTCTTCCATTTCTTCAAGATTTTTGTCAATATTTCTCTCTTGACACCATTCTGAAATTAAATATACTGTTAAAGTTTAATTGTTAATTTGTGTATTTTTTGGAGATGCTGTTACTATTTATCATTCTTTTATTAAGTTACCGAGGAGTCCGAGCAAGCGCAAGGCAACATCATGCATGACAAATCTGTTGTTCAAAAAAGAGACTATGTCTTGGAAATATATATAGTATTTTGTCTTTAATTATTTTATTTCTAGAGCTACACCACTTAAAGTTATATTATTCAGTCAAACTATTTGAAAGTCTTACCTCTGAACACCGAAACTCCCCACTTTGTCGAGTAGTTTGTTTTCTTGCTCGGGGCACTTGCAACAATTTCGTCAAGCGCTGTTTCCTCCAGCTCTGTGAATCTTGTTTTCTTCTCAGCTGGCTGTTTTAATTCATTTTCTTTATTTTCCACTTCATCTATTTCAGCTAGTGCGTTCTCATCAAACTGGTCAAGGCCGTCGAAGTCAAAATTAATACAAAAATTTGGATTTTCTTCATCGGACGACGCCATTTTGTATTTCAAAAAAAATCCAACTCTTGACACTGTTGAAAACCATTTTATATGCTCTTATAGAAACACGTTTTTTTGCGCGTTTGAGCCAATCAGAGTGCGCGTTATATCATAGTTATTTTATAAATAGATTTTGACGATGTTAGGAGAATTTGTTGTGTGATCAAGTGAATATTAAAGTCCATTTTACGTTTATATCTTCGTTATTATTGTTGTCGTTATTTTATAAAAGCATTAGAAGATATATTCCTAGTTTCTATGCTCTGTTAGAAACACTTGGGAGTGTTGGGAGAACACTCGAAAAGGTTAAGAATCACTCGCCTACGGCTCGTGATTCTAACCCTTTCTCGTGTTCTCCCAACACTCCCGCGTGTTTCTAACAGAGCATAGAAACTAGGGATATATCTTCTAATGCTTAAACATAGATCAATAAATTATCTTATGTATAAATACATAGATCAATAAATTATTTTATGTATTCAAATACATAGATCAATAAATTATCTTATGTATAGATATATAGATCAATAAATTATCTTATGTATAAATACACAGATCAATAAATTATCTTATGTATAAATACACAGATCAATAAATTATCTTATGTATAAATACACAGATCAATAAATTATTTTATGTATTCAAATACATAGATCAATAAATTATCTTATGTATAAATACACAGATCAATAAATGACATCCTACCTGCCTGACCAAGCAGCATAAAGGGATAGACACAGAAAATGTAAAACTTTCATAGTCAAATCCTGAGCCCACAATAGAATTTTCAATCTAAATAAACAACAGCAACAATAAAAACTACATCATCATCATCATCATCATCATCATCATCATCATCATCAACAACAACAACAATAACATCATTAACAACAAGAAGTCATATCAATATATGGAATGCAAGTAAATGATCATTATGTACAAATTATCAAATCACAAGTTGTTTTCCAAGGTGGAAAATCTTCATCAAATAAGGTAACAGAATTGAGTGTCCATGAGGAAAAATGCCAGCACCATTGTCTGAACTTTTATTGACAATGGCTTTCACCAATCAGATCGCAAGATTTTGCTTGAGGATTGTAAAACTTACTTTTTTAGCAACTTCTTTATAAGACTGTAGAATTCCTAAACATGCTGTACATGAGTCAAGGTTAATGCATTTATTTCTGTTATTTACTCCACTTTCTTTGATGTCCTCATTTTCTTGTTTTATAAAATATTTATCACAAACATATTTATGGACTGCCTGTTAAAAACAAAGTAATAGCATTATTTTTTCAACAATTCTAACATTTTTTTAACAATTTTAGACTTGGAATACATCAGACCCAACCAATTGCAGTAATTATATATCAGTCTGACAAAACTCTAGTTCGTCTCTCCCCTCTGAGTATTGAAAACTTGTCTTATCCCAAATGTCGATTGTTCTGTCCCTGGGTTCAGTCACACACTATTCACTATTGGTGCAGCGAGGGCTAAGGGATCATATTCAGCTTACAGCTCCTACCAAACCTTTCCTATTGACAAACACTTGTATTTTAACCTTTCGAAGATGACAAAATTCTACATTTCCCTGCTATACTCTAGTAATATTTTTGTACTTGCTGCCATTTTCAAATGATGAAGTTTCTAGCGCTTTTCTTAAGAAATTTGTGATAGGAGTCATTAAAATGATGACTGGTAGTTTTTTTCGAAGTTTAATAACTAGAAAATCAGCTCAGTGATGGAGTATGCATGTATCCCCACTATGTTAAAGTTGGTGACTAAGTATGAGTTAGGAAGCATGCAGGCTACAATGACCTGCCCTGCCCATTCGCCATTTGCCACAATTTTTACCCAGTATTAAAACACCGAGATGTCTATCCAAGTAGTAAATCCAAGCTTGCAAAAGGGGCAGGTTTAGGTTAAGGGGTACATGGGGTGCGCACCCCCTCCTGAAACGACTTTGTTCCATTTTCTACTCGATACTGTTCTGAAACATGCTCTGGATGGACGTGCACCCTTTCTTGAAGAATAAACCTGGATCGGTCCTTGTGCAATAAACCCTTAGTTTGATATAACTTATCTACCTCATATTCTCCTTCATACAATGAAGAATTTCTTTCATCAACAAAACGCAGAATACAGCGAGCACACAACTGTAGTTCTTGCAAGGAAGACACAACTTTTGCTACACTATCTCCTTCCATGGCATGACACCTTGAAAAATTGGACAGCAGTAACGTACGACTATCGTGAAGTAATATTGGACATATCTAGAGTATGTATTTCAATAAGAAACTCTTCAAGTCAGTCTCTTCAGATTCTCGTTACCGCCATCTTGGATTGCTTTGTAACGCAGCTGACCAATAAGTATGCGGGAATGTTTAGCACAGGAACCCCGCATACCAAAATATAACTATTTTCAAGAGAAAATGAGGTAAGAGAAGGAATCCCCGTGACCCATCATATGCCCCGTTTGATGCTATTTTTAGAACCTCATCACCATAACCTCGACTTAAAGAAGACCATTTTCGAATCTTTTTGGGACTCCATTTGCCAGTTTTCTCAAGTTTAAACTCTTTTTTATCGACAAACGTTGCACACCCTTTTTCCTCCATTGTGATCTTGAGGCAATGCGAAAGCTAGCGCGCTCAGCTCTCGACCAATGAGATTCACTCTAAAAATAGTATCAAACAGAGCACATGATTGTCCAAAGCCCTTATACTCGCAATTCCTTGTCTTACCTCTGATCTTCTCTTGCTATTTTATTATATTATAAAAGAATGAACAGGAGACTGAGAGGCTGACTCAAGTGATGTGATGCGTTGCCCCGCATTTAGGCTAATTTTGACCATCAACCAAGCCACCCACCACTTGCACTACAAGCGTTCGAATCAAGTCCTAAAAATAACCAAAATTGGTAGTATGTCAGAAAGCTTACGTCGCATTCTAGGGCTTGTAAACTTGTGTGTAGAACACAAATGTCCATACGGTGGCCCACAGGGGCAAAACACAATGCAAAATTGCTTTGAAAACACAACAAAGTTTCGAAGAACACAACAATCTTTCACTGAACCCAACAAAGTTTCGTGGAACACAACAAACTTTCACTGCACAAAGTTTCGTGGAACACAACAATTTTTCACAGAACACAACAAGACCCAACAGTACACAAGTCTTTCACAAGCAACTAATTAGTTAATGATGAGAAATTTCTTTCAAATTTTTATATTAATGTCGTTTTGGTTGAACATTTTTCAGGTCCGTGGACATGGAGCTTCAAAGTGGAGGAACAACACTGCTAATTGTATTAGTCTCATTATGTTCTATATTGGATATTAAATGATAAGTTAATCAAACGTTTAACTGATAACGCCGCTTGCTAAAGAAATAATGCAGCAGTTATAATACATGGTACTCGGATTTCAACCTTCTCCATTCAGAGATCGAAAAGGGTTAAAATTCGAACTATGTTCATATCTAGGCTGTCACGAAAACGAAAACCACGTTTTATGTCGGATCTTTAACGATGTAAATCAGAAAACAGTTTTATTTATCAAACGTTTAATAGCGCTGCTTGCTAAAAATAATGAATCATTTAGAATAGGCATAGTGTCATATTTCGACCTTCTCCATCCAGTCCATCCAGAGATGAAGGTTAAAATCCAGACTATGCTCATATCTAGGCTGTAAAGGAAACGATAGGTGTCAGTGGACAAGCACAAGGAAAAAGCATACGGACTTACGTTTATCAGAAAACTGTTTTTATCTATGATTATAAGTGTTTCATTTAGAACACGTGTAAGAATTTTTGTTCGGCCGGGGCGACGTTTGAACTCTGGCCCTGCCCACAACAGACGTATGCTTACTTGAGTAAAAGAACGAAAAATTCGTCGAAATTTATCGGAATTTTCGTTACTGAAGCTCCGCGCCATCTGGAATGTGTGCATTAGCTCTGGAAATGGTAGCCACTAAGGTTTGAACCAAAATCCAACTCATAACAATTTAAGTAGTCCAAGGTTATTGCAATGTTGCGCGCAACAGAACGTGTGTTAACCCCTCAACAGGCGCGCGCAATGCCCCAGAAAAAAGCTCAGTTGTACTTCCGTAGCTGTTGCGCAAAACCTTGCGCGATCTGTTGCAAGGTTGGTATGGCTTCAGAAAAAAAACACGTTTCTATTCTCTAACTGTTGCGCGCACCGTTGCAGGGTCAGACACACGCACGATGCATGTTGTGTACAATGTTACAATACAGGGAAAATAACATCTTGTGATCTGGGTTTCTGCAAATTAAGCAACAAGCCCCATTAACAATAGCCCCAGCGCAGGTCGCATGAGAAAGTCAGAGGGGTAGTTATAAAAACCTTGACGTGTTGTCCCCCATTCGATTTCTTTTTAGAACACGATTCGAGCGAATTCACCTCGCGATGGAAACAAATGAATGTAAATGTTCAAAATTGACGAGCGCGCGTAAGTGACCTGTGGTTTTAAAATAGCACAAATGCGGTGAAACATGTCAAATCACGTGACGTCGTGTAATTTTAGTTATCTTGTCTATGAACAGGATGATTCGTCAGGCAGAGCAGTGAATCACTTGCATTGAAAGATTTCATTATGTAATGAAAGCACTATGAAAAATTTAAAAGGTTTACTTTTTTGTGTTATTAAGTTTCTAGGCAGAAATTTCGCAATATTTTGAATACGACAATATAAAAACTTGCGCGTGAGTTTGGCATTCTGCATTACGAGATTCACTGTGGAGTTTTCGGGGATACATTTTGACGAGATCAGTTATAATTTAATTTCTCGTCTACTTACACAATTAAACTCAAATCGACCATGTAACCAACAAATTTGGTGTTAATATTGAAGAAAAACGCGTACATGTAAACAACTACGAGCTTTGTTTTAAAACGATGAGCTAAAAGTATCAATCCAAATTTTAAATCACCTTAACTTATAAAAGAACTTACCTTTGCTGATGTCTTAATCTGATTACGCTCTAGGGATATTCCTGAAATAAGAAACGTGGATTCCAACTGAACATCTTCAGTGAGGCCGATCATTTCACTTTGGAACGGAAATAAAAATCCATAAGTAATAGCGTACGTAACGGCTTGAAGCCTGCTGTACTTAAACTAATCATGGAAATTTATTGATCCCTCTTCAATCGACTAGATTTTGATTGGTTCTTCTATCTCCCTGGGGAATTGGGACAAATCGATAGAGTAAAACAATGCAGACAAGCTCGATGTTCCTGAAAACTTATTCTTTTATTTTCTCTTTCTATTTATTTACAAAACAACTATTTTTTGATAGCTGGACTCTGATTGGTTCATTTCTTTCCCTGGGGAGTATTAGCATTATGATGAAACTTCGCCGAATAGACTACCCCAATTAGTCATTAAATCTATTAAGTGTCTAGGTAGCGCAGCGGTCTAAGGTGATATCTAAAGGTATGGATTAGGGTCCGGATATCGTCTCCCTCCCTGGCCTTCGGGCTAAGATAACTGTAATATGTAGCACCGGGATAGCGTGGATGGGGCCGAAATCTTCATCCGTAACGTAAGTCGATTCGATGTCTCAGCTTCTCAGAATGTCTCGGGAGAATCGTCCCAAAATTTCTTTTTCTTTTTTTCTTTTTACAGTTATTCATTCAGTCTGTTATTGTATTTCCGGGGGATGCTCTTTAAGGGGTTACAGGTTCGATCCTCGTCGACGCCGGATTCTTTTCTGACTTCTTTTTTTCTTCGTTTTTTCCGTTTCTTTCCCAAGCTTTAAGTAAAAATTACATCTTTTTGAACTTGTTTGTAAAAGTTTGGTGTTTTTGATATTTTTTCTGATAAATTTCATTTTCATGTTTTATTTTTAATTATAATTATTCATATATCTTACCGCATTGTTTCTGTGGGGTGCATTTCTTAGACATTACAAATTTCTTTCTTTTTTCTTTTTCCTTTCCTTTTTTCGAATGTCTGGATGTTTTTTCCTATTTTTCCTCTTTTCAAATATCAGGACTTTTTTTTCTCGCAAGTGATAATATTTTTACTTTTAAATACCTATTTGAATAATAAAATTGGAAATCGTTTCTTACAAAATTCCTGACTTACATTAGAATTTGTCCCCGTAGCATGAATTCAAATCGCTTTGATTTGAGTTTATGCGTCAGGTAGCAAATACATACAATTACTTTATCCTACACTAAGCTCACACCATAGAAAATACAGCAAATAACGGCAATGTGTCATGAGAAGAGACAGTTGAATACCGCCGAATACAACGGCTTTCCTGCTTTCTGATTGCATGGCTGTATTTCCTATGCGGAGTGTGGGATAAAACACGACATAATGCCTGGTTCACGCTAACGACGCAAGACGACGCAAGACAACACAAGACGACGCAAGACAACGGAAAACCACGCAAGACCACGCACGATGACTCAACACAACGCAACGCAACGCAACGCAACGCAACGCAAAACGACGCAAGACGACGCAAGACAACGCAACGCAACGGAAGACAACGAAAGACGACGCAAGACGAAGCAAGACAACGCAAGACGACGAAAGACAACGAAAGACGACGCAAGACGACGCAAGCCCGCGCAAGAAAAATGAAACCTCTCGTTCTTTTGCGCTAGCGTTTATGCTTGCGTCGCTACTTTTACAAGTGAAAACACGAGCTTGGCGGCGTTATCTTGCTTCGATATTGAAAACCAGGCTACCGTTTTCACTGTTCTCCGATTGTGCTGTATGTGCCACCTGATCGACGTACACCAGAACGTTCCATTTGAACACAATAGGGGTGAGGGGAGGAGAGGGATGAGGGAAAGAGGGAACAAGCTATCTCTGAGTTCCGAGACTTAATTAAGCATTAATCTTTATTTTTGAGCTCAATATTTGCCATGATGTTTGAAAAAAAAAAACCAGTCATTTTGAGAGCATTTCTAACAGGGTATATTTGGCTTTCAACCTGGAAATGACCGTTACTAGACATAATCCATAGATAATCAGACTGGGAAGCATGTGGCAGCTGTGCTTGTGAAAGAATGTTGCCCCGTGAAAGATTTAGTTGCTTGTGAAAGACTTGTGTACTGTGAAACTTTGTTGTGTTCTGTGAGAGATTGTTGTGTTCCACGAAACTTTGTTGTGTTCAGTGAAAGATTGTTGTGTTCCACGAAACTTTGTTGTGTTTTTCTTACCTTACTATATTATTAAATAACACGAAACAGGTATTACATACATACATAAACTATATTAAAGTGTCTTGTCGTTCTAGCTCTTACTTGCACTAATTGGGAACACGTCAAAAACGAAATCATCGATAAGTATAAGTCCATTAAAAATACAAAATATCTTGCCTGTATTAATTTAGCCGAATATTCTTTAATTACTTTTAAGACGTTCGGATTGAGGAAAACATTATAAACAAAACTTAGTGCAACCATGCCATTTCTAGCACTGTTTTTTGCTATAGATACAACTATTCAAATTTAGGGCAAAATATCATAAATTATATTTTTTTCGTTATTACTTGGTCAGTAATGTTCACATTACGTTTTATCTTTAACACTGGTTGTATTTTATCTCTGCCATCAATTTTGGTAAAATTAAAAATTAAGAGAAAAGAAAATAAGAGTAAAGAAAGTAATCAGAAGAGACCAGGATGCGTACAACATCTTACAACATCATCGTCAACATCATCATCGTACAACATCAACAATCTCTTATTCTTGGGTAATAAGCAAGAAAACTAGCTGGAACACAGAATGAGCAAATAAGCCTTCAGTTAGTAAGGAATATTTTATTGGATTAAATTTCAAAAATAGTAAACTCTTAGTTTAGACGTCGAACTTTTGACGTGTCGAATCCAATAGTTGCATTTTGTAAATGAGAAGTGCGGCGTCTGAACCTATTGTATTTGACAGATTTGATTAAGTATTATATTGAAAAATTCAGTTTAAATCAAATTTGTCAAATTCATTTGGTTTAGAAGCCGCACTTCTCATCTACAAAATACAACTATTAGATTCGACACGGCAAAAGTTCGACGTCTGAACTGGGCCTAGACTAGCTAACATGCAATATGTTTTACAGAAAATTGCCTATTAAGAACTAACTCAGATTAATAAAAAACTAATTTTTCGCAATGAAGCTTTTTTGGATTCACTTTGTGTGACTTTTTTTCTTAAAAAATCTAATATATCAAAATTTGTTTCTACTGCGCATGTCACAGTGGTAACTTCGCAAAGTGCGGTGCGGTCAATCCCTCTACACAGGGAGCCCGTCCAATGCGTTGTGACGTCTTCAATGCTCTTGAGCATGGTATCAAAAAACCAAATCATCTGAATGTTCGTGGCTTCTTCTCGTGATCACGGCTCATCATCATCTTCAAGTTCTTTGTCCAAGTTGAGCAGGAAATCCTCGAGGTCAGCACAGTTTCTGTAAAAACGGATAAAATTCATTTGAAATATCCTTGCATCTTCCATTCGTGCAGCCATGCTCTGGTTAGCTGCACCGATTAGAGAAAACAAGGCCGACTGTGAAATTAAATTGACGAGTCACCGTTGCTCATACGTCAATCTCGTTGCCATAGTGACCATTCTAGTATCGCAAGCCTGGTGAGCAGACTTACGTTTTTCCTGTTGGAGATGTTGACGATCCACTGTCCCTCGGTACAGGAGTCTGATTCGGTACGGGCGGTGGACTTGGTTCGCATAGATCATCTCTGGCAAAACTAAACGAAAGATTATTAAAATTACGCAATTAATGTCACGAATATTTGATTTATCGGGAAAAGGAAGTTACTATCAAATTTGTCACATTGAAAATAGTAAACTGCAAAGTTTCGTAAAAGATTGCCCTTAAACTGATGAACATATGAATTTTTAAAATGTAAGCATTTGGTGAAAATTTTTTGCAAAGAAATGCATGTGTCCAGCCTGATAACGAGGCTCGCCGAGCATGCGATGCCCGTCCACATATATATATTTTTTTGCAGAAATGCTTAGATTAAAAACTTCATATCTTCGTCAGTTTAAGTGCAATCTCGTCGAACCTTTGCATTTTTGCTATTATCGACGTGACAAATTTGATAGCGAAGAAGCACTTTTTCTGATATATCAAATATGCCACGTTAGCGTGATAGAGGTCTGTACCAGCATACGCAGCAGCCCTCTCCCCCTTCCTCGAGATCTCCACCCCTAACCTCTCCCCATTCTTTGAGGTCTCCGTCCTCCCTACCTTTTTCCTTAGGGCCTCCATTCGTCCCCGCCCTTCCACGAGGCCCACCAATACACAACTTTCTCCAGTGGGGCTACTTCAGTTAACTACAATCATGCTATTTTCACCTTCGTTCAGTGTCCTTATCATCTTCTGGAAATTCGTCTTTTTCATTCTGCAAAACTTCAAGCATTTCCACCAATTTCTTCTCGAATGATCTTGGCCGTTGAGAGTCTGACTCTTGGTCATCTAACGGTTCGTGATCGGTTGGGGGAGCAGATTGCTGACTGGACGATTGTTCTGGTTCCACTACTGGTTCTGAAGAAGAACTGTCTTTACTATCGACAGGTCCAGAAGATTTGTGGAGTTTATCCTCAAAAGGAGATCTGAAAAAGTATTTTATGCGACAAAATCAGTTTTTAATAGATAAATTTCGAAACTGACGCAAACAAGGTGGCCGAGCGGTGATAGCGCCGGTCTGTCACCTCTGTGGTCCCGAGTTCGATTTCCGGACAGGGCCTCACATGTGGCTTGAGTTACTTGTTCGTTCTCTCCCTTGTTTCGAGGGTTTTTTCTCCGGGTACTCCGGTTTTTCCTCCCTCAGTAAAAACGAACTAGTTTCGATCTAAGCTGTGCTCCGTGATCAGACATCATCATCATCATCATCATCATCATCATCATCATCATAGGTTTATTGACATATCATCGCACTTTATGATAAAGTGAATTACAATACGACATGGGTCGTGTGGTGGTTGCTACGTGTGTGTGTATGTAAATTTGTATGTAAATGTGTAAATGTGCAACTGTCTCGTAATGAAAGCGCCCTTGTATTCCTTCGACTCGATCACGTTGAGCTGCGCCCTTCGTAATTCAGCACTTGACTGCGAGGAAGGGTGATGAGCCACCCCAAATTTATTTATCTATTTACTATAATTGAAGTATAACAACTCACGTTTCTGGTGTTTTCTTAGTTTCTCCACCTTCATAACTTGGTTGACGCACCATGATGTGTGGGATTAGTAACGGTCTACAATAAACCAGCAAAAAATGTCGCAAAATGACCACAGAGTAATAAAAGTATCACTTTGCACCACTTACGCAGGTTTAGGTTTAGCTGGTTTCTCGGCTGGAGACTCGGCTGTTTTTTCGGCTGCACCTTCTTCATCTTCTTTAACATCAGCCATCTTATCGACCATGGTGTCATAGAACGACACACGTTTCAGTGAGGCTCTCTTAGAGTCATTCTCACTTCCGGGTTCCTTGGATGGACCGCTGCAAGACAAATAGGTAGGATTGTCTCGGATAATGATTACTGAGACAAAAACTACAAAGACATTTGAATAAAATGTTGCATGAGAACGAAACTTTCCACTAGCAAACTGAACATACACTTCTGTGGAAGGCTGATGCGGTCACAGACATTAACGGCTGCATTTAGATGTGTCCATTGGCTTTTGCTAGATATAGAACTTTGACAAGAATAAAACTGACGTAATCCAATGTGACGAATTCTAATCGTAGCTCATTGGCTCGAACTCCAGCCGTGGCGGCTTCGGTGCGCCCACGATCCTCCGGAAACTAATTAAGAGCGAGGGGTGGCTTCCCCACGACTGAAAACCGAGTAGGATTCCTCTAATTTTACCTTGCAGGATCTTGTGACGCTGCTGTGGCTCCAAAAATCATATTCAAGGCGTCCCTCAACAAAACCGAAGCAGGACGTGAAGGAGGATGATGTCCACCAGGTTTGTCTTTCTTTTCTCTCATGACAACCAAGGGTTCGCCTTGTTCTTGTGCAATCATGGACGATGGTCGAGAACCTCGAGGGGTTCTAATGTACGACACAGGCCTGCAATATACAGCGATGAATCATACAAATGATATAACACTGGAGGAAGGGAAGGTCTTGGATGGAGGTGTTTGACTATTATTAACAAGAAAGGTTTATTTCATCTGAGTTTTTACACGTCTAAAACTCATGACCTGACCTTACATTTAACGCCATTTATTGGACACGAGGACAATATTACGTCATTAGAGTACATAATTACTCGCTGGGCAAAAATAACTACATAATGTTTGAAAAGCAAGCAATTGTCCATAACCATAGGGTGATTAGACTTAATTAGCAGTTATTGGCCCAGCTAGCATATTACTAATATTTTGTTAGTCGCACAATATGACACGCATTATCACTAAGCCACGCCATATGGAAGTATGATCACGTGATCACGTATAAATGTCACGTGGTTGCACATGTGACTTACTTCTCTGCCAATTCAAGGAGTCTTCCAGCGAATGACCTTTTGGTTTGACCAGAACCTCTGTCAGAAACAAATCTTATTACAACCAACATAATGGATGACATATGTGAGTGAGTACAAGCATGATAACGGCTATGTACACATTAATCCATTCAAAAACGCTTCATTTTTCGTCCGTTTTTTGCCATCCACACTAAAACGGTGTCTTGAACAAACTAGTCTGCGTTGCTTGCGGTCCGGTTTTTGTGGCGCTGTACAAAACCGCAGACCGCCAGCAGCGCAGGCTCTAGACAGACGAAAAACGTTGTTTAGTGTGAACTGAAGGCCTAACTGTAGAAGAAACGTTTTTGAATTTATCTTAGTTAGTGTGGACGTAGCCTGTTGATACTTTGATACATTGAACGAACAATAAACGAGCGATTCTACAAACATATTGCTTCACCAACGTACGAGTGCCGGGGGACGCCATAGGGTTGTGTTCCTTGCCAGTTTCTTGCCATGTCTCCGTAAAGCTTCTTCATTCTAAAGGTAAAAGTTGATGTTGTTGTTAGTGATAAAAGTAAACTACAGTTGTTGGTTTTACACATAAGAATAAAAATCCACTTGTTTTTGAGGTAAATTTCGATAACGCATTCCACAAGCGAGAACTGCAAATCATCACAACTTGTTTTCTTCCGGATAAACAAGTTCAAAGTCAGAAATGTGTTTGCTTCATCGAGTGTAAATAAAGACTCGGAAAAAATCCGAGCCCCCATTATTCCGAGTGACAATTTCCATTCAAGTTCAAAGTCATGAAAAAATATGATCTCTTGTCACGTGACACAACATTCTTCGTCACGTGAAAGATTCGCGTCAATACTCGAGAACTGCTCCGTGAAGAAGTCGAAAGCTCGTAAACTGAGTAAAAATATGATCTCGATCAGATATCATTTTTTCCCATAATCTTTTAACGAGGTCGGTACCTTAGGTTCAAAGTTGTGCAATGTCAGTGCAAAGAAACCCAAGTTGGTCTTCTAACGAGGCGCAGGTAAAAATTAATTTTAACATGGTTAAGCACAATACGGTAGGTCACGAGAACATGCCGTAGTATAATCTAAAAACAAATATTTGGAAACCTTGCTTACCGCATTTCTCGCAAACTTTGTTTCTTCTTTTTAAAATGGCTTTTGCTGCGTTTTGATATTTCTTCATATCTGAGATCAAAAAATTGTTGTTTCACTGAGCCAGGTACCTCACAATCAAGGCTGAGAGAAACTTCTTTTTCATCAGCTTTAACTGAGAAGTTTAAAGTTAAATCTAGAAATTAGGCAGGCATTTTATCTATAAAGTGATAGTGGGGGTAGTCGAATAATACTAGAAAGCTCGTGTAATTGTCGGATGATATTCGTGAATGTTCGGATGGAAACTCTATAACCTGCGTCTGAATGTTCAAGTTGAATTAAAGACGCAGGTGAAAACGTGCTGCACGTGGTCTAAAAACAGGTGGTAAAATATATCACGCGCCTACACACTAAAGCGGCTCGCGCAGCTAAACACTTGTAATTTCAAAAAAACTTTCAATACTTTTATAACAGTAAAATTAACGATAATTAGACCATTGCCTTCATAGACACGAATGGAATAACGAACACTTGGGGACGATTAGAAGACGTCTTTAATTAATAGATTAGTTTACTTAAATTACCTAAGATTAATATTAGTTTAATATTTTACTTGGATTACCACGAGTCAGAAGTCAAAGTTTTAACCCAGATCAAGACTCATTCACTTGAACCTTTTCCATTCACCGGATAAATGAAATTGGTTCATTAAGAGTAATTCAACTTCTAAGTTTTCTATTTAAATTGAAGGATAATCAGATCAGAGGTTCATGTCAAGCTTTTCCCACAGACTAAGAAGTAAGGATCTCAATGGGGTTAACCGTCAAATGTCAAACAGCCTAAATTTTACTTCGTCAAGCGTCAAATCGAAGAAATTTTAACCGTCAGGCGTCAAAAACCGTCAAAGCCGGAAAACTCACCGTAAATCAATTTTTCTTTCAAATGGCCGAAGACGTATTCAAAGACATTACAACATTTACAGAGGATTAATGTTATAAATTCATAAACGTCATACCAAGTCCAAAACTGATCCTTCACTATATGGAATTTCGCCTGATTATTCATTATTTTTTAAGTCAAAAAATGAAGCCGCATTATATGATCTATGACGCACAATCGCTTATTTCGTAAAAAATAATAATTATACTTGTTTAATTGGCTTATTTTAACCGTCAAACAGTAAAATTCACCGTCAAAAAACAGAATTTTCAGCCGTCAAGTTAAGTTAGGTAAACCCCCATTGAGGCCCTCTAGCAATCCATCAAGCACGTGATGAATATTTGATAAAATCAAAAAAAGGATCTTTGCAGACCCAAAGAACTCGAAACTCATTACCAACTAGCCTTTGAAACCACACCTCATAAAACTACTCTTGGATTATAGACAAATATGATATAATTAAATTGTGTAGATATCTGAAAAAACACTGGTAGTGATTACGAATTTAGTCAAAAGTTAACCCGTGAAACAAACATTGTGTATAGATGAGGCTTACTAACGTACTGTTTCACGGGTTAAGGTAACGATTCACAGAGCTAGTTCTCTGGTAGCGAGTATTTTCCTTACTTCTGAACTCGTGCAATCCTTCATTAGATTGATTAATATGCGTCAAACGTTAGTATACCTTATTTGCTCCTTATAATACCTGAGGCGCTCTTTTTGATCTGAACGGAATTGCCACCACGCAATGGACGCCACGACACCAACAAAGATTAAAATAATTGGTATTGCTGGACCAAGAACTATGACGCCTGGGGGTTCGGCTTCTTTTTCTTCCTTTTTAGCCTTTTCTTTATCTTCGTGATACATTACAACTTCTCCACTGTTGTTAGAGCGAGGTGCACCTCGTACTTTCCTATTGCTAGAGGGGGGTACAATTCTTTTCACGCCTTCCTCTAGTGATCGTCTTGACTTGGAATTCTTAGATAATTGTTCATGTGACGTCACGCGGTCAGTGGAGAGTTCACGCTTTGCCGAACCTGGTTGATTTACTATCACTGGTAAAGGTTTCAGGGGTTTGTTGTCAAACCAATATTTTAAAACAAAACCTTTACCCTCGTTAATTTCCTTGGTCTTAAAATGAACCCGGACCTTATTTGAGGTTGTTGATATGATACCCTTAGGATAATGCCCCTCGCAGAACTTTCTCGTGTATTTATGCCTGGGACTTTTTTTGACTTCTCGTATCTGTACATAGTCGCATTGGCAACGTCCTGGCAATTTACATGAGGGACCAGTTCTGATGTCCAAGGAAAGAAATTTCAACGATACGAAAGCCTTTTTAGGGGCCATTATTATCCAGGTACATTTGGTGTTGGCAGCATAATGATCCTGGTACCCAGGGCTCGTTATCGTACCAGGGGCGTTGACCAGTATTTTAGTAGGACATGTTGATTTCCCTAGGTACAAACAACAACACATCTGTTGGTTAGAAAATCAAGCAAATTTAACAAAATCAATCATTGAATAATAATGATACGTTAAATAATAAGTCATTCGTTCGTTCGTTAGAGTGTTCAGTCCCTGCGTCAGTCAGAAATTCAGTCAGTAAGTGGTCGGTCGGTCGGTCGTTGGATCGGTCGGTCGTTGGATCGGTCGGACGGTCGGTCAGTAAGTAAAGTGTGAGGTTAGAAGTAAGTTACTAGATTCGTTTAGGTCACGTGCACGTGATCGTTTTAACCTCAATGCATTATTTAAATGTGCGGATCTCTAATGCTTTTAATTCGTCCACTTAGATGTCGTTTCGGTTACGACTCTTTGCTATCTTTAGTTTGTTATCAAAAAAGTTAATTTTGTTGTAAATAATATTAGCTGTGTGGGTGGAAAGGATTTCTCTCACTAACACACGCAAAGTCTCATGAAAGTCTAGTATCACAGCCTCCTGTGAGTCATTTTCAAGGTTTTTATCCTTAGTGAATAAGTGCGGGGGAGTCATCAAATAGAGCAGCGGTGGACATTACAAGATGCTATCTTTTTAATTTATGTTAATCGTTGCTCTTCAAAAGTCAATGTTTCATATATATTAAAAGTGTCATCTGTGAGGCTAAAACCAAAGTTGATATTACACGACCAGATAATACAACTAAACTCATCAAGGACATTGGTCTAGTAATTTGAATGAAGCAAAATATACATTGTAGGAGACTTTTGGGAGTTTTAATCGCAAAGCAGACGAAAAAAGTCTTTCGTGACCTTAAGACAGCATCTTTACCTCATAACTATCAGAATTTTGACCTTAAGTGTTGACTCTCAATAATCGTCTGCCTCGCTACTTAATGCTGTCTCATGCTAAATATCATAAACTTCTATAGCAGTAAATATACTGACTATTTTAACCAACTTCTAGTTTCGTTCGTTTTTGCACGTTTCTTTGCCAGAGCCAGAAAATGATCAGTGTTGATAATGCCATTGGAGATGCTTCTAATGATAATGTATAAACAGACCCGATGACAAAACAAGCCTTCGCTTTTGTTATGATATTATATAATGACCCACCATAAAGGCTTCTATTAAAGTCTTCTTAACAAAAATACCTCTTTTATATGTAAAATGTAGATATATATCATGTGCAAAAAGAGAATTGGGTTAAAAATGTTTTTTTTTCATTCTTCAGTGGCGGCATAGAGTTCGAAACAAAGATAATCGTTTTAATATTACGATTAAAGACATTAATAATATAGAGAAAACCGCGCAAGTTGCGAGTAATAACGAGAGGCAAATAGAGTGAGAGAGATATGACTAAATTGATTGATTACATACCTCGATATTGACTGGGTCTTGCAGCAACCAAAACACACAGGATAGTGTGGCCAAACAATTGATACAGTAGCATAATGTCTGTTGGGACTTTTTACTTTAGTTTAATAGTACAGCTTGGGTCTTTCCACTATCTAGTAGCGCTAGCCAATAAATGGTTGCGATTTAGTATTTAATTTCATTGATGATCCTCAAGTCTTTCTTAAAACATTAATTCCTGGAGAAAATAAAATCATAGGTATAAACGTAAAGTACAAATGTCTTAAAGGTTCGAGTTAATACTTATGTAGCAAATGCAAGCATTTGTGATTAGAAATCCTCAAGGCTTTCTACTGAACACAAAACAGAGATGATAAATACGCGTAGTACTTGCTATGCTGTCAAACTCTTGAAGTGAAAAGTACTTGTAATAGATCAAGATTCTACCGCCACAATGTCATTTGTCAAAATTCAAATAATTACTCCCTGAAAACCGACTCCTATTTCGTCAACACTTTTCGCTGAAAAAAAATTGGATGTTGACAAAAAATGTACATGGGACTTACCTATGAGACGGTCCGCCGTCAGCGCAGAAATATATCAGTGTCTGTTGATGACTTTGTATTAACAGCAGTTTTACTTTAGCCAAAGAAACAATACTGCAGGCTTTTAGTATCATCAAACATCGAGGTATATGTTAAGAATTGAATTTATGCCAACAGAACAAACCACTAAAGTTCTGACTGAGGAAATCCGATGAACGAGCAGCACAAAGATTTCGTGACAAAGATAGTCACGCTAGTATTATGTCACGCACGTCAAACGATTTTGGAGTATTTTGATTGATATTTTAGGTTGATAATGATAAGTGAGTAGCTTTAGTTTGCAATGTAGGTGTGTCAACTAAAAACATCAGTCATTATTTGTGCCAATTAGTAACAATATTCATTTATGTTCTCAACCAAGACAGATTCGTTGCGTGGGTAGGATTTACCGTCCCAAAGCGTTTAAGAGTATTGTTTTTTTCTGAATGTAAACTTGCACTTCTAATAAGAAAAGAGTAGAATACTGCTTAGGCAAAACTGAAGATTTTCAGTTTGGTTCATGAAGCTCCGTTCACGTCGACAAAAACTCGAAATTAATCATAGTTAGTATGAATTAATCGTTCAGTTGGTAAAAATCTCATTTCAGTCGACGCTACCAAGATATTGTGACCATTCCACGCGAGCATATTCTTATGACAAATCAATTTTCCCCGCCTATACAAGCAAATGGACAAATGCATGTTATATGAAATGTGGTCAAATGTTCCCCGGCCATACCAATCGATAAAAATCGATCATCGGAAACTAATCGAATTAATCGATATTAATCAATATTAATCACTTGATTAGTATTGATTAATATCGGAAATCGATGAAAATCGATACTCACAACCCAAGTTACTCTAATCATATCGATTATTATCGATTTTCATCGATTTTCATCGATTATCATCGATTATCATCGATTATTATCGATTCTTACATTCGCCACGGGTTTGAAGCTTATCGATGAAAATCGATGATAATCAATAATAATCGATACTCACACATTTCTGAGTTATCGATTTTCATCGATTTCCGATATTAATCGATTGATTAATATTGATTATTATCGATTTTTATCGATTTTTATCGATTATCGGAATTATCGATTGGTATGGCCGGGAATGTTCTCATCCATACGACCAATATGTTGTTATAGAACATTGGAATGGCAGTTTAGCAGATTTATTAGAAACATTCATTGACTTATGAAAGAACTTGAAACAATTCGCTAGTTTATAATACCGGCTCTGAAGGTACCCTGGGTTCCAGGGGTTTATCGTCACGTTCCGACGTTTATTTACTTGATAGGAGAGTCACACGACGAGAAACCCCTGGCAGCGGCAGTTACAAATCTCACTTCCATGTTGTTTACAAACGATTTCCCTTATTTGGAAACATGGCTAAACCGGTTTTAGGTCACCGTGAGGTCACGCAAACACAGTAGATTGAAAAATGTATAATTTGTAAGGTCTTGTAAGGGCTTAAGTGAGAGAAAAAGTCAAACTCAGCTCAAATAAGAAACATTAGTTTGAAAAAAGTAACAATAAACCGGCATAATTGTATATAGTATTTTTAAAAAGCGTCTTTTATTCGCCATAACGTCAACACTAGTAACGCTTGTAATACAACGCCGGATGTGGCAAAATAGAACCGGTTGAACGAATTATCCAATCAAATCGCTCCTCAGTGTTTTAGCCAATCACAGAGTTACCTTCAAATTCTTGAAGGTAGTGCTCTGATTGGCTCGGTGCTTTCAAACGGTTAACTCGTGCGCCCAGGGGTTTATTTTCGCTTCTCCCGCCTTCGGCGCTCGCCAACTCTCTAAGGAAAGCGAATAATAAACCCCTGGAGCCCAGGGTACTCTGAAGGCTGAAGTCACGACAAAAGCAGACGCCGATTCACCAAATTGGTTCTAAAGTGGAATGATAAGAGAATTGTACCAATCGAGTACTAGTCAGCTTGATTAGCTCTAAAATTAACAACGATTATGTCCAATTAATGACTGTTTCTCAGCGATCACTTAATCTTAGGGAAAAAGATAATTATGGACCAGAACAGCGTGTATTATATTATTCCAACCCGCGAACGATTTTACAATTACTAAAAATGAAAAAGAAATCTATATCATCAATTGGATGAGGTTGTTTGAGAAAGGATCGAGCAAAGAAAAATATTTGTATCCAATTTGTAGCTTTGTATAAACATTGTTAATAGTCAGGAAAAAAACACATTCGCGCATGCGTGCTAGAAACTAGGAAAAACTGCAAAAGGTTTATGTGTGGCTGCATATTGGCTTAACTAAAAACACCATAGTGAAGATTCTTTAGTCTGTTTTTATGGCTGGATGTTCTACCAATACCATGACTAAAATCGACTGTTTTCACTATGAAAAACAATTTCACGCTTGGCAAAAAATCAAACTTTGTTCTCAATAACACAAACCTACAAAGTTGCACAACTCACCATTTTGACAGCCTGACATATAAACACTCCAACAACAAGAAAGAACTGTAATGACCACGATAAACGTCTGGAGGATAAATATCACTATTGGTCGTGGGCGGTGAAGGACTGTTGATAAGAGCATCAAAAAAAGGCCGATGAATTCCAAATGGGTGGTCCTGCACTTAAAAGCTTTTATTTTGCGCCGTAAAGATTATTCATCAATATATGTAATAGTAGAAGTAATACTAGAAGCATTACAGCTCAACTGATACTGATCTTGTAAAACTTTCTGCAGATATATATGCAGGTGATCATCAGAAATGTTACCTATTTCAAATAGAATGACCATTAACAGTGGACTGGCCGGAAAAATCATCTTGGTTTGAAATGACATTATACTAAATAGCCGGCATTCAATGACGTCTAGAAGAGTGAGTACTGTTCTGTTTATTTGCATTTAAAGATAGAATGGGCACAGCTATTAAATATTTTAAATCACTCTAAGCAAGACTACTAGCAATCAGCTAATAGGTTTGTTGGTTAGTAGAATTACGCCCCTGTTAGATCTATTGCTTGCGTTAGTGATTGAATAATGGAAATACGAACATATATAAATTCGCTCTCAGATTAAACAATAGATAAGGGAATGTGGAATTTGTTAATTGTAAATTGGAACTTTAGCTTTTGTCTTTACCGATGCTGAAACTAACAAAACTAAAAGCTTGTGATATATGTGATCAATCTCGAGTAACTTGTATCCCACAAAAATATTGTTTTAAGCCTCACGTTCATCTTAAGTGTGTAAGCTCGAGTAAAACGGTTTTTCAATTTCTTTTCTTAATTTCTTTTTTCTTAATTTCACATTTTTCGTTTGATCTACAGCAAACGTGATAATGCACGAGGTATTAACTGGAGAGAAAATGCCGCCTCTTTGTACAAGAAGACGCTTGTACCATTCGTTACTTCACTTATCAATTGATCTACTTTTTTACAAGAATGGATGTATAACAGAATATCTCTTCAGGTATCTCTCTTCTCTTTTTCGTGCTGTACGTGGGAGAATCTAATCTTCTAAACACTGAATGTGGTGTACCCCAAGAATCGGCACTTGGGCCACTACTGTTCCTCCTTCATGTGAATAACGTGTAAAACTGTTCCAAAAAAAGTAGGATGTTCGCGGACTATACTACTGTATTCTTTTCTAGTAAATCCCCCATGAGCTTGAATCTACTATGATATCCGAATATCAACACCTTTTGGATTACTGTGCTGCAAACAAGCTCTCTGTCAATATTATCAAGTCCATATACCAAATATAGAAAGGACTACGTAAAATACCTGGGGATATACATCGATAAAAAAACTTAAAAAATCTTGGCATCTTTTATAAGCTATGAGGTATTTTCTGAATTTAAAGTATGGAGTAATAACTTGGGGTAGTAATTACAAAACTAGATTGGCCAAAATCAAATCAAAACAAAACAAAACAAATGTTGCGTTTTTCTTTGCACACACCAGGGAAAATGCCATTCCTTATTACAATCTTCTCCAGTTACTAACGCTAGAAAACATTTACAAATATTAAAGTTCTTACACTTGCCTATAAAATCTCAAGAAATCAAATCTATACTCCCGAGGTATTCAATAACTGTGCTAAAAAGGTCTCAGATGTCCACTCTTACAATGCCAGATTTTCCAAAAACTGCAACTATTATAGGCCAAAAATTAGAACAAAGTATGGAATACAAATTTTCACTTTCAGTTATCTGGGAACAAATTATAGTTCAAAAAACATTACAGGCTGTTTCTAGTCAAATCGTAAAGCTTATAGAAATACATGCACTTTTCAGTTCTTCTTTGCTCCTTATTCTCTCTTTGCTGCCGTCATTCGTTTCTCTTATTGACACTCTAGCCATGACACCATACACAGTTATACAGACTAAAATTGATATTTACATTTTTTTGAATATAAACAATTGTCTAAGTTATTTTTGTAATACCCACTATAAAATTGTAAAGGTATGTAATGTTGAAGGGTGAATAAAGAACTTGAACCTAAACTTCTCCGTTACAACAATCTGTTATAAACTGCAACACAGATTGTCACAGGGCACCCACTTACTGAAAATATTCTAATGCGTGCATTAAGATTTGTCACTAGATTATTTTGTGGCATGTCTGCAAATTAGCTGTATAGCTAGGAACATTGACCACCATAAATAAAGGCTATTGGTTGAATGAAGAAACGTATAAATAACATTGCATTATATTAGATAAAAATACATTGTTAATGCTAAAAATTTTATATAAAGATTCATTGATTACAGTGACAATAATTTATTGATGTAATTTTAACAATTTATTATTTTTGTTAACCAGTACAACATGTTCACATTGTTTGGTTGAGAAACATGAGCAAATCTTTCCTATTTTTCTCCATCTACAAAAACAACAAGGATTCTATTTTATTTTGATTTGAATGATTAACAACATTACTTTTGTAGCTATATAATGGGTGATGGGGGGGGGGGGGGGGAGATACTCAACTGAAGTTTTTACCACTACCTTTCTCCTCCCCCTCCCCAAAGGGCCTGATACTCACGCTAACTGACAGGACACATCCCTTTCATATACCATTCAATACAATGCTTGTGAAATCTCTAGTATAAGTGTATGCTACAATCTGATGGCTCAACCCTCCAGCATATTTCTCATAATTCCAAAGTGGAGGAGATATAATCCCTCCCCGTAACTGTATAGTCCATTATAAAGAGTATCCTTCCAGGATTAAAAGTAAAAGCTGTTCCTATCACAAGTATTCTAAAATTTACCTTCTTATCACGGCTAGATTTTTTTACTTTCATTTTAATCACTTTCCCTGATACTGCGCTTACTCTACTGGAATTCTTTTCTTTCATAAACTGAAATGTTATTAAAAATCACATTTTTTCATTTGTCTTACAAATTAGCTGCCAAATGCACTGTATACATTCACTTAGTACTTACTTTTGACAATTGGACTGGCTGGGATGGTTTCCCTTCTTTCTTTTCGTTTTTCTTTTTCTTCTATATGAGAATCATAGAAAAAATTGTAAATTCTGGAAAAGGAGAACAGATTAGATCTTAGATTAAATAGTCACTCCAAATCAAAACAGCCATTCTAAATAACTGAGATACCAAAATAGTTCTATCAAACTTTTCATTTTATACATTTAATTTGTCATGGCATGTTGCTGGTACACTGCATACAACTAACACTCAAACAGTATTTAGATTTCTTGGTACTTTTGTGAAGTATCCCACCTAGGTGTATAGTATGCACTTTCTAAAAACACAATATTCAATGGTTGATGCCTAATAATATCCTGCTTGTGCACAAGCAATGTCAAAACAGTTGGGGAGAGGTATGGCAGGGGATGGGGAGAGGTGTGGCAGGGGGTGGGGAGAGGTGTGGCAGGGGAAGGAGAGAGGTGTGACAGGGGATGGGGAGAGGTGTGACAGGGGATGGGGAGAGGTGTGGCAGGGGATGGGGAGAGGTGTGATAGGGGAAGGAGAGAGAGGTGTGGTAGGGGATGGGGAGAGGTGTGGCAGGGGGTGTGGAGAGGGTTAGGTTGGGAGTTTGACTGAGAAAAATCATCAAAATGTCAAATTCCTATCCCCTTGATGCACCTTGTCCCCACCCAGCTCAACATTGATAGGTGCATTAATTGGTTATAGGTTTTATGGGTTTATAACTATACTCTAGTATTGGTTCAATTCAGAGAAAGTGCATCGTAAAGTACCTTTAGTTTCTTTCTTTTTCTCCTTTTTCTTTCATCTAAAGAAGAAGAAGAAATCACTTTTTATTGAACACATTTTTATATGGAATGTCAAAAAAGTTAAAAAAAGTCACAAAAGTTATTGAACTGCCAGTACCAGAAGAACTTGATGAACTAGATGACCTTCTACTTGAACTATTACTGGAATGTCTTTGTCTTTTATCTTTCTTTCTTTCTTCAGAAGAAAAACAAAAACAAAAATATTTATGCCTCCAAAATTTCAATTAGCATCACCCTGAATTTTAAATGCGGCTTTAATGCAAAATGTGCTTTATATAGCTTGTTCATAAAAGTGGCAACATAAACAACAACCAAGGTTTGGCGTGAAACGTATTCTGCCAGACTAGCAATCAAAACAGCAACAAACGTTTATCTCTTGATGTCTCTCTACTGTTATCAAAAGACGGTAACCTTCTGCTTTGCCTGTCATGTTTTTGCCCTAAAAAGAAAGATAGTATACGAATTTATATAATAATTGGCAAATTACGCGCGCCCTGATTGGTCAAACAACCATGTGTGATTAGAGTACACACACATAGATGGCGTCATCGAATCTTACGCGCACTCTGATTGGTTGGAATGTTGGAATATTATATAAAACAGATAGATTCCATTTTTCCGTGCGTGTGTACTCTAATCGATGCACAGAAGACATCAAAATGTGGTGAGAACAACAGTCACGCCACTCGACTTCGTCTCGTGGCGTACTTTTTTGTTCTCACCACATTTTGACGTCATCTGTGCATCGATTAGAGTACAGACGCTCGGAAAAATGGAATCTATTTGTTAAATATTTTGATTCTCAATCCAATATTTGATTTCTCTTTCATTTCAAAATTTACTAGCCTCTTTTTACAGAGTACTTACGATTACTGTCTTCTTGGAAAAAGTCGTCTATGTTTTGACTGCGTTTGCTGTCTAAGATAAAAAATATAGATAAATGCAAGGACTATACTTAAGTAGGGACCGCGGAGCAGTATTTTATGTGGGGGGCTGACGAGCGCCGAATCATCGGTTTTTTAAATTTTTTTTTATTGATTTCATTTATTATTAATTTTTTGGGTACAAAAAGTGTGGGGGGGGGGGGGGGGGGGCACGTCTCCGCGGTCCCTGATAAAAGTCCTTAGATTATTGTTAAAACAAATACCCTCTGACAAATACCTTTCACTTCGTCTGCCATTTTGATCTAGTAGCGCCTGCGATCACCATCGTCTATGAAGCATGCGCATATAGAAGTCAACATGGCGGACAATCTCGTACCCAGAGCCTGCGTGACCAAGAGGAACGCAGGCTCTGGGTACGAGATTGCATGGCGGACGAAGTGATGTAACGTTGGTTTTTAATACAGAGCGCAATGATTTCCAGACCATTTTATAACCAGACTATCAAAGTTTGTTTACGAATAGAAGATAGTTTAAATGTCTTAAGATGGTATAGAGTGAATCGGGTAGGTTTACTACTTGCTGTTATCTATTGCTGGGGTGCATGTGACGTCACGGCAGCCATTTTGGTTGACCTTCAACAAAAGATTTCTCATTAGCGTTTATTGTTTGGTCATCCAACATGGCTAACCGCTTCATTGTCTTTGGATTCCCAAAGGTATGGATGCACCCCAGCAATAGACCACTTTCATAATTCAGTTTTTTTCATTTATAGAGAAAATGAGGGCCTTGTGCAAGAAAATGCTATGCGAGAAATTATTTCAAGACAAATATTTTCAGAAAATTTTATCATTTTTGGTTCTATATCAAAAAAGTTATGCACTGTCAAAAATAGAGAGTTTTGTATGTAATTTTGACCAAAAGCCTTGGTAGCCTCGTTTTGGTGCATTTTCAGAATTTTAAATCCCCATATCTTGTCAAGGATTTATGTTTTGTTTTGAAAATTGCACAAATTATCAAAATCAACAATCTTAATAATTTCAAGTTGATACAGTTCCAGATATAGTAATTTTTCACTATTTATGCTAATTAGCAGTGGCCATTATGAAAGTCGTGTATATGTCATTCCAATTTCTCTTGACATTATCATGTGTAAGTGATTGATTGATTGCTGAGTAACTTCCAAGAATGTGAGCTTATGATGTTGTTAAAATAAGCTTAATTGTTATGTATTGCATCAAAAATTCCATTTCTGCCTTGAAATATGATTCTAAATTTGACCATTTTGTCTGTAATGGGAGATGGGGCATGCATTAAGAGATCCTTGGGAACTCAGGTGGTATTATTCTATCACTTGTTTCTCACTGTCATTTTGGTAGAATCGTGTTATTTAAAAGCTCTGGTGATTTGTCTACTTATACTTGATGCTGATTGGTCGGCCTTATCAGGTCAACCAATCAGAAGCAAAAGAAAACTTGACTTCTGGAACAAGTCCTAACATTCCCAGGGGTATTTTCTCTGGGAGCAAGAAATGAGCAATAGAATGATACCCATGGGTTCCCAAGGATACGGAAAGAGTATTAATTATATCTCTATTAATTAACAGATGTTCTCAAATCAAGTTGAGCATTCTCAAGACCATGACATTATTGGACCACCTGACCCACAATCAAATCTTAGAAAAGTGGTTTTTGCAAAGAAAAAACATGAAACTAGAAGAGTAAGATCTGATTACATCTGGTTGTCTCTGTAATGGCCCTGTTACATTGGCAACTTCTTTAGCAATGTTGCATGCACTGCAGTGTTGTATTGTGTGTCCACCCCTTTTCAACGATACAAAAAGTTACACCTAGTATCAAGGTTTTGTATCTGTAACACAGGGACCATTGAGGGGGAGGGTCTGGTAGTGCAGCCTATTGCCCAAACACTTTCTCCCTTTACCCATACTAGTCTCTTATATTTTCCAGTCTTAGCCCCACCACTTTTTCCCATACTATTCTCTTATATAACCCCACCATCTTTTAGGGTGCTCAACAGTTCCTGTAATGAGATTTTCCTCATCTAACTTTCATATGGATAATACTTTTTGTCAAGACTTGTATACTACAGTCTGCATAGTTTTCATAGAACTATGATAAAAAAACATATCTCATATCACAGCTTAATTGTTGTCACAGTACCAGAGTTGAAATCATTTATATAACAGATAAATGTTATAGAGGTGTTTTGGTATGAGTGGAAAACTTACTGCATAGTACCATGGCCATATTAGTGCCATAATGCCCATAAAAACATTTGAAAAATTTGCCATACTGTGTGGTGACCAAATTGACATGTTTGCCAGTCATACAAAATTGGCTCTAACACTATGGACAGACAGTGATTGTGGTGTTTAAGTCAAGCCGCGACTTTTTCTTCGTACTTCATACATTTATTTTAGGTAATATATTCACCACTTGTTCTTCAATTCTTCCAGATTATTTTGACCGACAAAACCACAATTTGTTTATTTATATTTTTGGATTTCATCACCAACATTAATTTATTGTCAGCTTTTGTCGCTTCGTGTAGCCACCACCGCGCGCTGATCATTTCAGCAAATTGCGTCGCCTGTGCAGGCAAAAAATCGCTTGTGTAGCCACGGCTTCATGCATGTTAAGGTCAGACAAATAATGCCAAATTCCTGCAACATTCTCTACAGCGTGTTTTATACAGTGTGTCCACTCCAGCTTGCAATGTTGTAGGAATGTTACAACTGTAGAAATCTAAAAAAAGGTAAAAAAAAAGGTAAAGGACCTTGTTTAATGTCAGTAGTTCCTTTAACTGAGCTAATCTTCCAGGAAGCCAATGGTGCGCTCATTTTACCCCCTCTCTCCATCAGTGCTCCATTTTCAGGGTATTTAAAGCTACTTAAAGCTACACGGAAAGGAAAGAAGTCGAAACAAGGATGTGAAGTCACTGGGAATCAAACTCGGGACCTCTCACACCTAAGGCCGCACACTAACCAACTGTGCCATCCTTGCTTAAACTGTCAACTGTTAGGTGTAACATTTTGCACTGGTATTTACAGGGGTACGACACAAAGTGTTAGAGGAGATATTGCAAGAAATATTGTATCATGTGTTTCCAGGCCATTAATCAATACATGTAGTTACATTTAATGATTATTGAATTGTGATTTGTTTTAATGGACAGGAACAAGAATTGCGACTCTTAAAGCAATCATCATATAAATGGCAACAGACATTTTGGACAGAGCATAATAATAACTTTAATAAAGTATGAAACACTGCATCCATTTATTCTCGTCCATTTTTCTTTTTTCTTCTATTCCAGTTCATTAGTTTCCTCTTACTCTGTAACTAAATCAGAAATTTAAAAAATTTCAGTGCAAAAAGAAGTTCTTGGATGAGAGAAAGAAATTTGAGAATGAAAATGGTAAGCCCATAGATGGACAGAAATGTTGCTTTGGTTTTTCATTTTTATAGTTGTTTGCTCTTTGTTCATTCGTTTGTTCATTCTTTCATCCATCCATCCATTTATTTGTTCATTCTTTCATGTGTTTATTTATTTTTGTGTTTAACATATAGATAAAAAGTTTGCTGATGACTTGTCAGTGTTTTACAAGGATTTCCTAGACAAGAATTACAGTCAACATAAGAGTTTCCTTTGGTAAGTGTCCTTTTATGTACTTATGCATTTCTCTTGAAGTTATAGCAATCACAACAAAAACATCCAGTACCAACCATGATACCCATTGCAACTATTACAGTGAAACCCCAATAAATTACACTTGAAAGATTGCAGTTCAAAGCAACAAGCATGAATCAAGACTGAAATGAATGTTGGTTTTATGTTGTATAAGGATAATTCAAGATCACAGTTTCTAAGGAACTACAAGTAATAATACATAGTGTAAGCATTCTTATATGTGCTTGTTAGTATATCATATTAAATCTGTTGATAACAAGTTTTCAAGAGAACTATAGTCAAAACTCCATTTACAGACAATCTCTTCAGTAGGCAGCTCCACTCAATGGCATCATTCCAAAACCTTGTTTGGAATCACCCCGGGATTCAAATACTGCACTTGAATGCTAACATAAGTGAGTTTCCTTCTACTTTTGAGTTTCCCAAGGTTGTCCACTTTCATGAGCCTTGACTGCATAAAGATTGTGCCATCTAACCTAGAAGCTGAGACCAAAATGGTTCCTTGGTACACTAGTAATATATGGATTTTCGTATGTCTTATCAATAAATTTACTACATAATTATGTTTGCCAAAACCAAGAATTGGTGCCAGTCACCACACTTCTTTCCAATCATCTAATCAACAGATTACAATAGCTATATAGCTATACATTACCACCTTAAAACCAGCATTCATTCTGATTTTGGCTTGATGCTAGTTGCTTTGAACTGCGACAGCATTTTTTAGAATATGCATGACATGACCCCCAATAGAGGGGGGCCTAGGGGGGGTTACGAATACCGCAATCCCGCACGAAAATTCGAAAATACCGCAATCTCGCACGAAAAAATGGTCAATCCCGCAATCCCGCATGAAAAATTCGAAAATACGGCTCACCACACGAAAAATTCGAAATACCACTCCCACGGTAGACTGATTCCATAAGTCGGTCCCAGTTAAAAAAAATCGCCAGAGAGCGAACTGGGACCGACTTATGGAATCAGTCTACTCCCACGGGACCTCAAGCGCAGAAACATGAATCACAGAAACATGAAATTTTCTATCGAGCGCCAGAAGCAAAATCCCGCATCTCGCAGGCCTAAAAAATACCGCATTACCGCAATTTCAAATCGTTTTTCCCGTAATACCGCAGCTCAAAAAAGAAAATACCGCATACCGCACGGTTTGAGAATCCCGCAATACCGCAATTTTTTTTGTAAAATACCGCAATACCGCACAAAAAAATAGTCAATCCCGCAATCCCGCAAACCCCTAGGACCCCCTCCCAATATTCCACACCGTCAAGCAGAAGATATATATAACCCCTATATAATGAACCCTCGATATTACAAACAAATTTTCCCATTCCCGTGGCAGTTCATTCATCAAGGTTGACTGTAGACGTTTTTGTTTGTAAACATTGATGTGTCCTTTTTTGATTTTAGGGAATGGTATAAAAAGAATTTGAAGTTACTGAGACCATCATTTACTGTACTATTAGAGAGATTATTTAAAAAGAGATAATATCAGAACAGTGTTTTATTTTATAGAATATTTAAAATGAATTATTAAAAGTTTTGTAAATAAGTTCCAATGCATTACTATTTGCTGCATCGTCCAGCATTTTCAAAAAGAAGCGTTTTCGGTGAAAACTATTAGCGTTTTTGTGTGGACGGAAAATGTAAACGCTTGAAAACTAGGTGTTTTTTGGGTTTATTGTTTTGGTCTATTGTTTTGATCTTTTGTTTTGGTCTATTGTTTTGGTCTATTTTGGTCTATTGTTTTGGTCTATTGTTTTAGTCTTTTGTTTCAGTCTATTGTTTCGGTCTATTGTTTTGACATATTGTTTTGATCTTTTGTTTTGGTCTTTTGTTTTGGTCCATTGTTTTGGTCTTTTGTTTTGGTCTATTGTTTTTTTGTTTTTGTTTTTTTTTTGGTCTATTGTTCTTGTCAAGAAAAACTTGCCATGTAGTCGACAAAATACTGCCATTTTTCGCTTGTGTCAAGGGAAACTTGTTCGTTTAGATGCGGCTTTACAGATCTTATCGATATAAGATTAAACAATGTGACAAATATTGAAGCTTAGACTTTTAGACTTTATTTTATTCAACACATATAAATCTATATTTACATAATTGAAGATAGGACTATAATTGACCGAATCGAAATATGGCGGCAAATTTCAATAACTATTGTTCTGGACTGACTAGCCTCGTGTTCACGTGGAAACGCAAAAGCGAACTTTACTTACAAGCTACTCTATTTACTTATTCTAGAACTCTATTTACAAGCTACTGAAATGTTACTTAAATATATCGGAGTAAGTTCTTTTATATCTGTGGGAAAAGAATGATTATATTTAACCCGCCAAAGAAAGATGACTGATGAAGAACAATAGGTTTAGAGTCTTGTGCGTACTTGTACAGTTATATCACTCTATTACGGCGTGAACTACAGAGAATTTTACTTGCAAGGTGAACTTCCCGTAGTTAGTTTTTTTGATGGCATGGACGAATCAGTTTTAGTTATCTATAGTAACGTTTTAGTTTATCGATAGTAACGTAACAAAGTAACGTAAGCTGGCAGGATCAATTACTTGCATACGTGTATGGGACAAACAACTGCAGAACGTGACTGAGAAAAATGTTAGATTTCCATCTAAATTATAAAAGAGTATTGTCCTTCAAAATATCTGATACAAATGCTGCAAGAAAACTTAAAACAACGTCGATTTCTATTTGACAGTTGGGTTTCTAATCTTTCAGCAAATTTCTACATAGAGTACGACTAAAATAGCGTGCAATACTTTGCATTATTTAGTCATGTTTAGTACTCTACCTGTCCGAGAAAGGAAATTCAATAATTTCTGTTTGTGTTTAACAAGTTTTTACAGTTGTGATACATTTTTACAGAATTGTGATAAACTCAGAACAGTGAGTCATTTCTTTGGTGCATCTTACATTTCCATGACTTAGCCGGAGCTTTGCGGTTCTTCCGTGCTGCAGAATGCCATGGCACAGTGTGGTGTCGCCATCTTTGTTGTACAGCACGCATTTCACGCACTGCTTGAGCTGTTTGAATCAGGCTTCGACATCTGGATCGTTTACCATGAACAGGCATTTTAGGCAAATTCAAACAAGTCTCGACATCAGAAATGGTGCTACCTGAATAGGTAGATGCAATCTGTGGTAAAGTTACATAGTTTGTATTCGATTGATTATGTCCAAATTGTAGCTGGTTTTCTGTCGGCGGCGCAGGATTGCTCCAAAACTGCGTTCTGGGTGTTTCTGCTTCGACAGTGTATATACCTGGCACTGGGTCTTTTATATTGGTCGTGTTGAATGTCATCTGCGAATGCCGTCGTCGGTTTACTGTTTTTTTGTCGTTCTGAGTGTTTGATAAAACAGGATTTTCTAAGTTGGGCAAAATCAAATATGGTCCAGGAGTCAATGGGGTGTCCTCTGTATCCGCATAACCAAACTTTGCTTCGTCTGTTTTTAAATCTTGTAAAGTGTTCAAAACTCCTTGCAAAACCCTGTAAAACTCGTCATTGTTATCGGTTTTCTTGTATGCTCTCTGATTCTTGAACTCTTGTAGAGACATTGCATCGCATTGATTCGTCACTAGTTCATCAAGTCGAAGTGATGTTCTTTACCATTCCGCTTGCTTGTTAGTAAATTACCTGTTCATAAAAACAACTGGATTCCCCCCGGGAATACCTTATGCAATACATGATTGAGTCGTTCGATTCTTTGTTATTTGTAGGAGGACTCTACACACACTAGGGCATCGATAACGAGTTATTGTTAATTACTATTAGTTATCGATGACTAATCCACACAATGAAGAAAAAGTAGATGTCGATAACAAACTGGGTCATTTGAAGTTACGAACAAAGTGATTTGTCGATATGTTCTACTTATCGATTACAACTAGTTACCTATTCCCCTAGTATGTGGAGGACTTATATAATATAGCATACATTGTTTTTAGGGATTAGTACATTTATTGTCCACGTCTCTTGCTTCTTTAGGGGCATGTACATGTGGACATCAGACTTACAAATGGTCTTGAAGTCTGCTACTAACCACGAGCTTGCTTTCACACGGGTTAGACAAAACCACTGACAAAAACAACAACAAAAACGTTCGGCCCTCGGAATGTACTGATGGCTAAACGGTTCTCGGTATTTAACTCTTTTATAAACAAAATAAAACAAAGCAGTGATATGTAATAATAAAAATAATTTTTCGAAGTAAACAAAGCATGTATCGCACCACTGATTAATTACAAATGCAAACTAAAAGCAATCAGAAAACAAATTGTGTATTAAGATAAACAATGTACTTCGAAGCTTAATGGTATTAGCTTTTACAAAAGGTTGACGTACAGATTATTACAAATGATATGCGAACCGAACTTGAATCTGACAGCAAATTGACAAAACTAGATGTCTGGAGCCAGACCTAAGGATTTCCCTCGTTACAAGTGAACTAGAGTAAAGTACTATAAATACTAATGACGTACATCATTCGATAATCACTGATGTAATTATTGTCTTTTAACAAAAGCAACATCAACCATTAAGTAATAAGTTGGATGGCTTGTAATTCCTAGTGAATCATTTTCAAATGACGTTGGAATGGATTACATCTGGGGCAAAGACCTAATTAAATTCAAAGACGAAGATGCAGAGTTGAAGTACAAGATGCAGAGACGTAGCTCTGATGCTCAAAGTACACAGGGATCAAAGCTTTTGTCTTCCAAGGAAAGTAATGAACACCGCGAGGCAATGAAAGACTTGTTTAAATCCAAACAAAAACACAATTTAACATTTAGTGCTATAAAGAATTTGCAGAAGTTAAGTTGCAGTGATTATTTACTTCAATATCAAAATATGGATAGTTCAGATGAACAGGACATGCTTCGATTTACGACATCTCCCGACAACCAGTACAGTAGAGAAGTGAGCGGCGATAGGAGGCGAGTATCTCTGCCAGTTCTTTCAACTAACAGCAGACAAAGTTTGCTTACAAAACAACACCTTTCCCAACATAACAGTTTGTATACGCCATTAAAGGTATTGCCTAGGATAAATGAGTATTCTAGCAGACACAGACAATACTGTCCATCAACAGAAATATCGGAGCAAACTCAAAGTGATTTGACTCTCACCTCATGTATTGATTACGGCTTAGTACGTGAAGAACACTTGACATTAGACGATACGCGAAATGTTATGAAAAGAAGAAGAAGAAAAAGAAGAAGTTATAGTTTTCCACGATCTTCTTATAGTAGTGTGGTGTCGTTAGAAGACGATGAGATAATAGGACGGCACAGAGAAAATAACGAAACTGGGCAAAAATGGAGAATAATGGTGCATAAAAGAAAGAACAAATCTCGTACAGAAAAAAGTTCAAAGTCAATTCTCAAAGTACCTCCTACTTTGCCTAAAATTACACGGTAGTAATATGGCAAGTGTATAGAGTGGTTTTCATTAACCCATGAAACACACTTTAGTATATTACACCCTAATTCCATTGTGTTCTTTTGTTGTCATTTGACTAATACACTTGAACTAATACACTTTGTTTCACGGATTAATGAAAACTACTCCATCAATTTTCATTCTAATGGAAGTATTGAAAGCGTAATGTCATGAAAATCAATAAAGTTTAAAACCAATTATTGTAAACCTGTGAATATACTATATTCACAGGAGTATATTCACAGGTTTACAATAAGTAATTGGTTTTAAACTTTATTGATTTTCATAAAATTACGCTTTCAATACTTCCATTAGAATGAAAATTGATGTAGTTCATGCGGTCAAGAATGGTGTTAAGATGTTTGATTAGACTTGCAACCAGTTGTATTCAACTAAACAATTTCCGTTCCATTATATTGTTGGTAGATAATATTTTGATGAGTGGATACTGATTGGCCCTGCCCAGACATCAATTAATGGATAATTCTTTACAAATCCAACACATTTGTATTTTAACGTTTCTGAAAAATGGAAAACGGAGGGTTTGTCAAGATAAGTGTAGAATCATGTTGTGATGTGTGATATCCACTTTGAAGTCTACTAAGGCCACTTTATATCGGCCATGAAAGTACAATCAATTGTGTTTACTTAATTAGTACAATATACGCGGTATAAACAGGGAAATGTTAACACTGATCATATAATTGTGACGTAAATTTACCAAATAAGGTATCGTTTGAGGGCCAATATGGGACGGTAATACCCTCTAGAAACCGGTTTGCGTATTCGGCCCTCTATGACGTCAAGGCTTCAAACCGGTTTGAGCTCGCGCTCAGGTTCAGTTGCAAAAAGGACCGTCTTGATACTAAAGGCTCGGCAAAATACATACACGACTCGTAAAGGCGGTGTTACACGAGACGATTTTTAACGACGATTTTCCGCGCAACGTTGCATTAACTTGCAATATTTTGCGTTGCGAGTTTCTGACTTGGATTCAAAAACTCGCAACGCGTTGCCGAAGCGAAAATTGCAAGGAAAATCGTCCCAAGTGTCATGTTACACGAGAAAGATTTTTAACGCAACGCCGTTGCGCTGAAAATCGTCGTTAAAAATCGTCTCGTGTAACACCGCCTTAAAATATCAGCCCGTAATACACAAGAAAATATCTAATAAGTGGTATGTCACTTTTAACTCGTGGATTGAAAATCCACGGGTTATTGTGGGGGGGGGGCGATTATGCAAATGAGTCACTCACTCACTCACTTTCCTGTAAACTTCCGGTCTGTCTAACTTTACTTCCTATTCCCGATAAACAGCACGATGCTAACTTCCGTTACAAAATTATCGGCGATTTCTTCCTACAGGATGGTACTCGAGAAACTTTGAATATAAAGCTGTTCAACTTTTATACGAGAAATGATAAGTCCGTTTATCCGTGTGGGGTATGAGACAACATTCTTTACCAATATTTCTCACCGAGTTTGCGCAAACGAAGCACGATCACGGCGCGATAGTGATGCAATGCCATGCGCAGTAATGCTACTAATGGGATTCCTGTTGTGTAGTCAGCAAACGCGAAAACATATTGAATATGAACTGCCGTGTTTGTACTCTATCAGAAGAGAGAATGTTGAAATAAGCTGAAAACGAAAACGGCACTGATTTGACTCGACTTTTCTTCTTATTAATATTTGATCAAAATGCAAACATGTTTCATTTTATTCACCGTGACTTTTGACGAGTCAGCTAATTGTAGCTGTAGGCAAAACTTGTGTAACTTGGCCAAAATAACTCAGTGGATCTAATTGACTTTTTATAAAATCTAGTGTAATTGATTGACTTTACACTTTGAGACGCATATTGTAACAAATATTTCGAATACTGATAAATGAGAGATATATATACACTGTATGTGACGGAATTGTATTTATCATTCGTTTGATCTAAAGCGTCGAATACAGTAGACAATGCAGCATCTGCTACCGTGACGCAACGTACAATGAGTCTGATACAACATCTCGCAATACAGGAAAGCAATTACGCTCCAAAAAGCGTTTTATAGTATTTAACAGTTTATCATACGCCGTCACGCTACAACGTCACGCAACAGTTTTTGCTTGGTGAACGTCTATAATTTACTGCTTGTCAAATGATTCGTAGCCTGCGTCACATCCGGACTTTTCCTCCGTTAAGTCCGTCTGCGAAATAACGAACAAAACCGCGTGTTCTGAGACTTCCAGCAAATAGCAGGATTATAGATAATAGATCCTGATTGGCTGATGCATTTTTGAATTCTAACGAAACTCGTGATTGGCTCTATGATCACTGGTGTGTTTGTCTTCGCCATGACAACACTTCCGTTAGATTTACCGTGATTATGAAAACACAGACAGATCTTTCAATCAAAACAACCTACCAGTTACATACATCGATTTGTCTGCTATAAAAGGAAACTTTCGAAACATTCCAATCGAACATATTGCTAAATAATAGCCTTAGTTCACAAAACATTATCTCAAAGTGAAATTACGAGATTGGCCCCGGGTCATGCTAGCAATCAATAGTCCATCAAGCTGTCAAAACATCGACACAACGAACATTAAGCGAGCCAATCACGAGTCTCGTTAGAATTCAAAAATGCATCAACCAATCAGGATCTATTATCTATAATCCTGCTATTTGCTGGGGGTCTCAGAACACGGTTTTGTTCGTTATTTCGCAGACGGACTTAACGGAGGAAAAGTCCGGATGTGACGCAGGCTAATGATTCGGAGTGAGCTAATTCAAGCTACTTTGCGCGAAACAGTGTCGAACTTAAGTTCTTGAAGAATTGAAGTTTCCATGCAGGGGGGCTTTTTGGGTTACTACCTTACAGGCGTTCGATTTTTAAGCCGGTGTTACACGAGACGATTTTTGACGTCGATTTTCAGCGCAACGCTGCAACAACTTCCAATTTCTTGCGGTGCGCGTATTTGACTTGGAATCAAAAACTTGCCACGCGTTGCTGAAGCATAAATTGCACGGAGCATCGTTTCAAGTGCTATGTTATACCAACATAATTTTATCGCAACGCCGTGGCGCGGACAATCGTCGTTCAAAATCGTCTCGTGTAACACCGCCTTAATGTACAATATTACATTGCGTGGCATTGTCGCGGTTTTGATTTGGGTACAACTGAGCATGTATGCAATTTGTCTGCGCATGTCTGTGTTTTGGGCTTGAAATTCATTTGCATGTCGAATGGAAGAAATTTTATGTTGACACGGAATATTTGGCTGGCTATCTCGTTCTTCAAAATTATGTTCAACTACCGAAATACTGAGACAACTAAAACATGAGCAGTCTACCTACCGCTATAGTGCGCTGTGGATAACTATCCAGATCGAAGGCACCCCAGATGGGAAAATATCACGCGTCAAAATCAGTAGAAAGTTGTGAGAAGGACCAGAACTCCGCACTTTCGAGTTATAATGTTGGCGTTGAATTCATGTATAAGGTAAATTTAGTAATGGATGTCATTACCAATATGGTACTGTGTGAATTGGATCCAATAAGAGTTCTCTGGACTTCATTGATTGTTGAATAATTAGCCATGTTTACTGGAATCTCGTACTTTTTCGCGCAAAATTCTTGCAATTCATTCTGAAAATTTTACATCTTTGACAGCGCCCCCAGCAAAATTATGCTTCGTTCTTGTAAAACAGAGCTTTCTTGGTGGAAACTCCTGGTCCCTCCATGTGATTTCAAGCAATGTTCACAGCTGGGTTCAAGCCTTGTTAAAATTGACTAAATTCGGTAGCCTATATTTTATAATCTGCAACATTTATCTAGACGTTAATGACCTATTTTTATACATGGTGAGGCATACAGTTTCTGCCGTATGAAGCAGCGTTTTATACTTTATTATAAAAGAGCAATAAATTCATCGCTGAAATTTGCATGCAAACAACGTGCTTGGACACACGTTCACAAAAATGCTTTAGATCACATGTAGGGACCACGAGTTTGGACTAAAAAAGCTCAGTTTTGCAAGAAAGAAACGTGGAAAAAGCGAATTCCTAAATAAATTTGCTGGGGGGCGCAGTCTAAGATGTCAAATTTTGAAAGTGAATTGCAAGAATTTTGAGCGAAAAAGTACGACATTCCAGTAAGCATGGCTAATTATTAAACGATCGATGGAGTCTAAAATAACTTTATCGGGTCTAATCTACACAGTAACGTGTTGTTAATGGCTTCCACTGCTTAACGTACCTTGCATATAAATTTAGCGCCCACAATATTACTCGAAATTGCGGAGTTCTGGTTCTTCTCACAACTTTCTACTGACTTTGACGCGCGATATTTTCCCATCTGGAGTGCCTTCAGTTTGGATAATTATCCACAGCGCACTAGCGGTAGGTAGACTGCTCATGTTTCAGTTGTCTTAGTATTTCGGTAGTTGAACATAATTTTGAAGAACGAGATAGACAGCCAAATATTCCGTGTCAACATAAAATTTCTTGCATTCGATATGCAAATGAATTTCAAGCCCAAAACACAGACATGCGCAGACAAATTGTATACATGCTGTACAACTGTTATATCTGGGGTTCTAGCTATGGGCCTAGTCCAGTCCCAGACTCTCTTTCTTGCCGCTCCAGGACTCGCGGAGAAAGAGAGTCCAGTATAACTTGCATGCGCATGTCAGTTTAGTGACCACGCGATCACCACACTCATGTGGTGATCGCGTGGTTACAAATCCTAAAGTCATTTAATGATTCAAGATGGCTGAAAAAGAAAGTGTTTTGTATACACGATATCAGTCTCATTTCGGAAAGCCATTTGTTGATTCAGTGAGCTATGCACTTGGAAAAACCAACTATAATCTTTTACCAAAGTTTGAGCAGTTACAGGCCATTTACGGATGGACAGTTGTGAAAGACGTATTTGTGAATTTTTCGATACGCATCACTACCACTGCTACCAAACACTTACATTTGCATATTGCAAGCTCGCAAAATACTAATTAATCAATTGATTGGCTCATTTTGCACATGCGCATGCAAGTTATACTGGACTCTCTTTCTCCGCGAGTCCTGGACTAGCTATGGGCCTTATATCTTCCGGTGCCCTTCACTTCCGGGTCTCGGATTTTTGACGACTTTTGATTTTTTTCCGCGGCTGGGTCCTGCTCTTTGGAGGGGTGGGACTAGATCATTTTCTTTGAATTAGACATTAATTCCCCCGCCTTCCCGTTGATTGTGCTGTTAAAACAGTGTTAAAGACCCGGCTATAATGTGTTAATTCCCCGGCCCTCCCCGGGGGTTGGGGGGCCGGGGTTTCAATTGACTGGTGCATAAAACTCACGAAAGTACACCGCTTTCTCTGATATATCAAATGTTTCTTGTCTATCTCCTGTGCGTTGTGTGACGAACACTGCTAGTTGACCTTCAATATTGAATTACAAAACATAATTCTTCAGGATCAGTGTCGGACACACACAGTTCAAAATATTTAGCACTTTGAGTAAAGCAATTTTTCAAACAATCACAAACGGTTAGCGTTGGCAATGATTATAAAACTGATTTTAAAAAGCTAGTTTATGTAGGAAAAGATGTGAATCGCTGATCGTATGTATCGCGTGTTCGTCTAGTGACATCCTTGGATCGACTCTCGATACGGTATGGACTTGAACCGCTGATCGTATGTATCGCATGTTCGTCTAGTGACATCCACAGATTACACTGTGTTCCGAATAGGAGGCTACTCGCTTCGCTCGCAGCAATAAGAAAGCAAAAAATAATATCGGTAACATAGCTACTCGAAATTGCCAGTTTCCTTCTGTCTCTTTAGTAGCATAATAAATAAATTCTTTTTAAAACATTTAGTACTTTTACTTTTCTTAATTTCTATAGGAAGTTGGTTCCATTCTTTGATAGTTCTTACACTAAAAGTGCGTCCCCCTTCAGACTTCTTCTTATAGAGAGGGCACTGAAAATTTAAAGTTGAAAAACGGTTTGATCTATTGTGAATATCAGTATTTGTTCTTAAAATACTATTTATATATTCAGGAGTTAATCCACCAAGTCTTTTGAAAGCTATGCGGCAACGATTTATTTTACACTCGGTGTAAAAAGGGACCCAGTTTAGTTCATTGAATAATGTTATTGTTCTAGTTGTTCTTTAGATTGATAAGCTCAATATTTTGTATACAAGCCCTTTAAGACTCAAAGGACAAAATCCATCAAAATTTAGTAAAATGAAACCCTGACCTGAGATATAATGCTCTGTATTTCGGGACACGTGACCTTCATGATTTTGATCAGCAGAAAAATAATCATTTTCGATTCAGTTATGTTTTGGTCGCAAACTTTAAGCAATGTTAACACAAATGTACAGTTTTTGATGTATGATGGCCGGTTCATGTAAAAATGATGAATGCAGCACCTGAATGCGTTTTTCTGCTATGTCTTGTCTGCTAGAACTCATGGAAATTTTTTGCTGAAGCTACTCGGAGTAGCTTGGTAATACCACGATCTTGTTGTTTTGAACTGATTGCTGGATACAAAAATGGTCTTTGGTGACAAAACTTCATGAAATGGTCACATTGTAACTCAGTCATCGCTTAGGAAGTGAATAGCAAAAGACAAATATCAACCAACGATCCTTCAATTGATAACCTAATCGGTTCCGCGTGACACAGCCGGTTATCTAGTGTGACCTGCAGTGTTGAGTTCGCAACCGAATTAATTAACTATATATGTTTGACATATTTATACATAGTTATGTCCTTCTAGTTTGCTTTTGATTGCCTTTCTCTTTTTTAAACTCTTTATTTTCATATATTTGTTTGAAATTCGAGCTAGATAAATAAAGTCTATGTGCGTGTATGTATGTATGTATGTATGTATGTAGAATTCCGTAACAGTGATTACGTTAGAATAGGATAAAGTGACAATCAGGCTTCCGATGAAGACTACAGAATAATGATAACTATTTTGAGGAAGTAAAAGTTTGAGGGAGAGGGACAAGGGAAAATGAACAATTGACTAATCTGCAGTGATATACTTTCATTGGTATAACAATTGACCATAGTTAATGGATTAACTATGCATTGACAGTTTGAATTCATATATCAGTTTCAAGAATTTAATGAAAATCTCAGTAAGAACACTATATCACATGTAAACTATGGCTAATTTCAGGCTGTACCTAAGTCATTCAGTTAAGTTCGTTTCCTTCGTTCGTTCAGTCTTCTTGATGGATCTTGTTTAATCACTGGAAGTCTTGACGCTTTATTTGAAATGTTTACTCTTGGATGAGCTGTCGGTAGGCTGTTCGATTTCACTATTTTTCTTTCTTTCGTGAACATAGGCACATTATAAATTATATTAGAGACTTTAGAACAACGTATTTGATCGTCAATTTCGGCGTCATTGTTCGTTTTTACTGCTTCAGCTTTTGTCCTTAGGTTGTCCGTGGTTACGGGACGCAATGCAACAATCGATCGATTCCCGATCTTTGGAAGTCCTGTCACCCAGTTATAAAATTCTGATTCGTTAGAAAGATTTCGCCGCATAATTTTAGGCACATTTGCTGTAGTGCAGGTTAAACGTGGAAATAAATCAAGACTTTTCTTTGATTGGAGTGTTTTACGTTTTCTTAAAGTCTCCAAATTACTAAATGTATGTTCACGCCTCAAGAACGAAGTGTTGTCGATGCTTGCTTTCGAGTTCCTTCTAGATTCGTTTTGCAAGCGGTTTTTTTCTTTTATCATAGAAATAAGATCTTGCTTGACTTTTCTTTCCTCGAGTTTGTGTTCTATACATGACTGGATGCGTTCTCTGTCGATGGCTTTATTGAGGACTTCAAGATTCTTTGTTCCTTCTTGAAAGATGGCTAAGGCTTTGTCATAAACAGACTGATGCATAGTCTGTACTGGATCCCTTGACGTTTATTTCCACACTCTATCAGCTCTGAATCATTTCCACCTTATCAAAAAGGATATTTCGCAACCTACAAGAACTGTGACATACGTGATAGTATTTTTCGCACTTTAGGTGAAGTTTTTATAAAGTTTATTAACATGTTGAACACGAAGCCATAGTTAATAAAGAAAGTCATTTTAATGATTCCACTGGGAATACAGAACAAAATGTGTAAGCCTTCAAAAGGATTAACGTTATTACGTTATTCAACATACACATGACAGAGTATAACAATACGGACTGTATTGATGTAGTATATCAAACATTACCATATAGTTACTATACACACAAAAATATATCATGAACCATGGACTTTGTGTAGTCGGGGTTTACACGGTATCCCAGCATAGTCATTGGTCAATGTAGTTTTTGCTAAAAATCTACACCCAAATACAACGCTTTGCGAGTCACTACAAGTAGCTGTTGTTTGATGTAATTTTTTGGACAAACAATATTGTTCATGTAAAGTAGTTGGCTGTATATGACGTGAAGTAGTTTTGATATAACGACCATATTTATTCGTTTTGTTAAATTGTTTTTCTTCGAAATTTGCATTTTCTGACATGCTCAGCGTTCTTTGAAAGTCGTTTAGTTCCTTTGTTTTTCGCCATGTTTTATTTTCAGTATTTTTTGCAACAGTATGTCGATGATCCTGTCGGCTTTTCTGATCAATCACAGGACTGTATGGGGTTTTCAACCAACTACTGCAATCTTTAGCTCGGAAATCCAATGAAGCAAAATTATCTTTTAGTTTCTCGATGTCGCTTTGGGCAACAAGACGCTCAGTCGAACTATTTTGTGTTTTTAAGATTGTTTGAATGCTTGGCAGTGGCGTTTCCATGGTTTCCGTGTCCATGACGTCATCGTGTGACTTGGCGGTAAAGTTCACTGGTAAACATGACAATCCACCTTGTGATACACAACTAGTTAGTGCAGGAAGTTTTTTTTGTTTTTTAGATTTTCTTGTTACTCGAACAGGAATCCTAGATGGTTGCACATGAGTTATGTTGACTGTGTTGGATTTGTTGATGGGAGGAAGAGGTCTTTTTCTTTGAAAAACCATAGCTTGTAAACCATCAAACGGGTTGTCCAACGTCTCTGTTTCACGACGCCGCGTCATTTTCTAATGGTGAATCACATCCACGATAAAAGAGAAGAGATAAACAACCTCCATTTACTTGAAATCCAATTTGCTTGCTTATAAAATCTTGTTTTTTGTTTTGTTTTTGTTTTTGAGTCTTTTGTTTCTTCCCAAAAAAATCTCCAATTAAAAATGAACAGTTTGTCCGGTTGTTCTTTAAGAGACAACTTTCACTTTCTGTTAACACTTGTCATAAACAAAAAGATTTTGGCGTCATTGAGAGAGTTGTTCTTCAAGTCAGCCGTTGCTATTTGCGTGATTACTCGATGATCTTCACTTTGTTTTTATCTGCTTTACAGATGATATCTGCAAAATAAGTTGGGTTATTTCTAGGAATAATCACATACGGTGCTTGTGTGTTATCTCGTACAGATTATGTTCCCCAGTAGGTTTGGAGGAGGGTCTGGTAATACAACACCTTGCTATCTTGCTTCCTATCTCAGTGTTTCAGCCATTCTAAAATTTAATTTCTCTCTCTGCCAACAGACTTTGATCTAAAAGAAAGAACCGGAAAACAGCACAAGACGTCTTTTCCACTCAGATACTCTCGCTGCGATATCACTACATCAATTCACAAGAATATTTCTTATCTAATACTAATATTCAATTTTACAGCTTTGTAAGCTAAAGTTTGTCAACTTACTTTGTATTCATGTCAAGAAAATACTGCCTTCATTATTAGTTAAGTCTCACAATCATCTCAATATTCAAGGTGCCGCTATAGAAATGCCTCATTCAACAGTGTTGTACCAAACGGTATTCCCATTAAGGGACAAACTTGATACTAATTGTTGCCAAGGTCTGTTGGCAAGCTGAAACATTTCAATATTATAATTCTACTTGGTATACAGCTGAGATGAACAATATAGTGAAATAAAACACAACCTCTGATTGGTTAAGATATTGCCAATAAAATCTGTATTAGTTGTATTAGTTTTTCGCTTTGTTTTTCAAATAAATTTACATTAACTGAGAATCTGCTTGAATATCTAATTAGCCGTTGACGTTTTTTTGGCTGTCTTACGTGAAGGGAACGCTGCCAAAGCATTTTTCGTATACCACTTGGCGCAGTATTTTAATATTTGAAACATTTACTTTAAATGTGCTAAATCAAATCTCTCTACGTACGAAGAGCTGCTTTGAATGATTGTCACACTATCTTTATATTTTTTAAATCTATCGCCACTGCAATACAATCACAGAGTACAGTATCCGTAAAGAAACAATTCTATAACGTTCTGGATGGAAGGAGCCAACGAGAATAATTCCAGGATATCAGTAGCCAATCAGCATCGCGCAGAGAACCCTTTCTCCAACAGCCCAACAACTTTACGGGCCGGATAAAGCGCATGTTATTTTTAATATCAGTGATCATTTAGACAAGTTTTCGGGAGCTCGCTCGCACCTATAATTTTTTTCGTAAATTCACAAGCCTGTTAACTTATTGGGTCTTTAAAGAAATTGTTTCTAGGCTTCGTGACAAACGTACTCGTTAACCTTGCTGTTGTCAGTTAAAGTATTTCGCTCTGTATTAGACGACCATAAAAGTCCATACGACACTCTTCTTAAGAAAGTAGAAATGACCTCATTGAAAGAATTCAAGACGTGCTTATTGTTTTGTATAAGTGCTTATCAGGGAATGATCCTATCTAACGTCTCTTTTTCGTACTAGATCTGTGTGCTATGATCTAAGAGGTAAACGCAACTTATTGCATTTTTATATTATTTTGTTTGTTTGTTCTTTCTTTTTTCTTCGGAGATACTAGTATCCATTGTATGCTATCTTAAATCCGAAGTGAAATGAAATTAAAGATATGTATGTATGTATGTATATATGTACACAATTAAAAGGTACAAATCAGTATAGAATCCAACGCACCCATCCGACATTGATCTACACGATTACTCTAACAATTGTTCAAATAATTGCAAAGTTGAATTACAACTACATGGGAAATACCGCTCCTAAACTAATTTAATTAAATATCATTAAATGATATAATTATTTACATTTTAACGTGTAATATAGCTTGTATAGCTGCAATGGTTAAAGGCCTTAGTAGCTCATCAAATGACAACTGCTAAACTATGTATACATATGTACATATATTGTACTACATTTTACAAGATGTGAAAACATCTGTCAATGAACGATTAGTTCATTCAACTGTAGATGAATTGTATATCAAGATGTTCTTTTATTCGTTACCAAAACATAGTAACGTATTCAGCTTGCATACTATATAGACTTTACCATTTCCTGCACATATAGAATTGATTTGATGTTCAGTTTTGGTGAAAGTCGAGTTTTGATTGTTGAGAGGGTGTCGGACATCGAGGTCTTCGTGGAAGGGTTTTGCTCGCCTCATGTCCCAAAGGAGGTAACGATAGAGTGCGGCCTCTTCGTCTACAGACACTATAGTCGTGAGTCATTTTTAAGTCTTTCTGAGAATCAGTGAAACAAGAGTCACTTCCTGCTCGTTCTCTGGTTGACCAGGAAGTAAGTTCTAAACTTCTTGCATCTTCAGGAATGCTTTTAGCTTTCTTTCGTGTCTGGACATAGTTTGAAGTGATGGATGGCAAAGGTACTTCTAATGGTCGCAAAAACGCTTTCTTTAGCACGATATTTTCATACATTATGTTCTCATTAGTTTCTTTTTCTTGACTTCGAACTAAGTTCAGTATTTCCTCCACGTTTTCATTCGAGTGAAGAATTTGGCGAAAAGAACTTCCTTCGCGAAATTTGTTGTCCATTTGTACCTTTTAAAGTTATGACCATACGAGAATGTCAGCCAGCATAACGACCCCAGTAAGCAAGATGATTGTCTCTCTGTAGTTACAACTGTACGCGCCTCGCTGGTGAACGAGTAACTTTAGTGTGAAAGAAAAGAGTCAGTCAAAGATCTCCAATAAACTCAATTAAAGGTGTTTTCAATGCAAACGGTTACAAGCACGAAGTTGTTATCAAAAGTTGTGTATTTTATATGTACAAGAGTTACGAGTTGAAAGGATTACCTCAATACAAGCAAACAGCTTTCATTGGCTAGACTATAAAAAATCAATAAAAAGGCATGGCATAACGCTAATAGCTTATTGTACTACTAAGGACATTTACCAATTAAACATAAAAGAAGGCTTATACACTTGACTTAGACATTTCCGATGAGCTATTGTCCTCAGTTAAGCCCGATAATGGACAACCATTCATTGCCTTCTCGCAGATGTATGTTGTTAGCTAGCTGAAAACCAGTTTGACCTGTTTGTAATTTACAACTGTCATGTGATCACCCAGTTAAGTGTCAAATTTGATGGCATGTCAGCACCTGGAGATTGTTTACACATTGAAATTCATAGAAATACATATCATGACATCTGGCAAAGTTTACAAGCTATTTTGATTTTGACTTGCTTGCAATTCCATGGCTAGCTATTCTTGCGCTAAAGATTTATTGGCAACAACAGTCGTATATCATGATATTTATGTCGTCGGTTAATAATTTCCAGCACGTTGATTTGCTTTGGGCAAATCTGGGCAAGCCATCTGACGCATGCGTTCTAAAACCGTAACACTAAGAAATCCTGATGTCAAAAGTGGAGCATGTCAGAGCCCTTGTTCTTTGCCGCAGGCCGAAAGTAACGCGGGCTCTTGTACGAGATTAAAAACGACAGTGCGGAAAAACGACGACTGCGCATGTGCAGGTGTCCGCGGGCTTACGCGCGCCCGCATCTTGATCACAGGAATCCCAAGAAATGTTTATCAATATTTTTCCATATCTTAGGTGCAAACAGGGAACTATTAGGGCAGACGACGGAATATTCTACGGTGTCATCAACTCATTTTTTGGGGACAAACTTTGGCTTCTGTGGAATAGTTTCCGCCGGCAAAGAACACGGTCGAATGTTTTCATCGCGATCGCTCATGCGCATACGTGGTACATTTTGCGAGCACTAAACACAAAAACTCAGTTGCGATGCTCTCTAGTCATTTTGTTCGATAAACGTCAGACCAAACCTATAGTAGTCACAATAACGGAAGAACAATTTGTAGAGTGCACTGTGAAAACAGATGGTAATGACTGTTGTGATCACGTCACTATAGCAACGTAGAAACAAACACATGAAGTCAAAGTTAGAGGCAAGCCCCAAAAATAAACATTTCACGTTGTTCTTCTACGAGACTAGTGGCCTTACAAAGATGTCTAAGTCTAAGGTACAGTAAATGATTAAGAGATTTTGACATTATTTAACCCAGCGGACAATGGCGTCAAAACGTGGAGAGTAAGCCTTTAAACAGATGGTATATTGAACTATTTAGTGACAAAACTGAACAAAGCCTTTCGAACAAAGAATTATGATAAATCTTATGCTACTCCACGTGCTGCAGGTTTGTTAATTTCTGCCTTCAGTTGGTGAATGAACTGAAATCATTTATTGAAAAATGAACGGAAAGGAATAGAAAGACGCGAAAATGTGTTCTGTTAATGACAGAAAGAATGGAAACAATTTTTCTTTTCTCATGCGTTCATTCGTTTGTTTTTTGTAACAATACGCATACGTACTGACAATTTGAGATCAGTTTTCTAGAGCTTTTGACAAAGCGGTTCATCTCTTACAAATTGACTCACAAAATTTGATAACCATACAAGTTCATATCCATTTTAAGGTTGTATGAATAATGCAGAAATATTACAAATCTAAATATCTGCATCAACTGATCAGACAATCAAAGGTTACCGCATTATTTTACCTCAGGCAAAGTATTACAAAATGGAATGAAAACGGTTCTCTGGTATAAGGAGAAATGATCCCCATGACTACGCTTCTTATACCATCGCAAGAGAAGTGGTCGAAAGCGGTTATATAGTAGTTGACACAATTGACTACATACAAAAAAAATACCAGTATAGATATATACCCATACCATTCTGTGCATTAATCTATCAACCACTTGATCCCTTAAGATGGTTTGGTAACTCAGTTGTATCGTTATGCTCTTAAAAACTAATACTTGATCTATTCATCTATCTACTTTCATTCAGCCGTCTCGACATCTATCTATCCTTCATTTTATCCTTCAATCCTCCTACATCCAGACTCTCTAGGGAGGGAGGGGGAGGGAAGTGGAGAGCCTGTAGGCAGACTAGGGTATTATCAGTACATGAATGGTAGATGGAATTGAAGGATGAAATACAAATCTATTGCATTTCTCGATTTAAGATAGATCAATCGAGTCTTGTTTATCAGATGTGATAAATAAATGGATGGATAAACAAGCGAAAAATGAATGAGTGAATGAACGAACGAACGAATGAATGACCATCGTGTAACGGGCGCTTTCATTGGCCGAAGCACACGTATTTTATAAAAGAAAAAGAAAACTTTCGCCCCGCTGTGCTGTGTGCAGATTTAGAGCACCTGGTGATTGATCTGAATACTCGAGAAGTGTTGAGAAGCACTGGGTTATGCCTCGTGCTTCTCTTAACACTTCTCTCGTGTTCTGATCAATCCCCGCGTGCTCTAAATCTGCACCGACAGCATGCGCGCGTTTTCTGTTCCTTCACGAATGGAATGAATGAATGAATAAATGAATGAATGAATAAATGAATGAATAAATGAGTGAATAAGTGAGTAAATGGATGGATGGATGGATGGATGGATGGATGGATGGATAGATGGATGGATGAATAAATGGATGGTTGGATGGATGGATGGATGGATGGATGGATGGATGGATGGATGGATGGATGGATGGATGGAGGAACATGGAGGGTGGATGCATAGGTGGATATACAGGTGTACAGCTGACATAAAAGATGGACATAAAGATAAATAATTGAATATTTAATGTGTCTGGTAGATAAAACGATAGCAACACCTGACCTAACATACAAAGAAACAATTAAACCAAGTGGAAGCGGCTTGTGGTTAGCCAGTTAAGGATATTACTAGTTTGTGATGTAAAACGCTACTATAGTCGAACGACGGCAACGGCTTTCACGTCGCATGGCGGCGACAACTCTTAACATCATCAATTAGGCACATATCAAGGTAAAACTTTGTAATTCTTAAATAAATAGATTTTAACCATCCCCGGCTAATTTACAAAGACAAACTCGAAAGTTTCACGCTCTACCGACAACGTCCAACCATTTTTCTTTCATAATTTACTTGGCTATGTACCATTCATCATATGTTGTAATTTTATGGGATAACGCCAACGCAAGTTTATCTACTAACAAATACAAGAAAGCATAGATTTAGCGAAAACAGAAAACAGCACTTTTTTAGCCACGTCTTCGTAGACGTTGCCGTCATGTTGCTGTCGTACCATCTAAAATTCCCTAATTTTCCAAGTGTACGGTGGATCAAACAAATGACTTGACTAGATATGAAAACTATAAACAGATAACTAGTGGAACATTTATAATTATTCTGGCTACATTTTCATTGATTAACGTCGCTTTGCAGCTCAGGTAGCTGTTAAATACTTGACTAAGCATAGCAAACAAGACAAGTTGACATGTTTACTGGTCAAGAACATTTGTGTCCTTACAAAGTACTTCAAACTAGTTAACACCAAAGTGCTTAAGTTTGTCCAGGGTATATAAAAGCTCGTTGTGTTGCAATATTCAATGAATATCTTTACTGTTTTTAAACTCTTCTGCCGTTTGCTTTGTCAAGTAACTAACTATATTTGTTTTCACCTCAAAGCCATCCGCTCTTTTAAAGCACCTTAAAGCTAGTAAGTTAGAAATTTCTTGCTAATACCCAGTATCAAGAAAAAGATGGAGTTAACAAAAAATCATGCATAATTTGTTCACTTCTTGCTGAGTTTGCTGTATTTATAATGAGATTTTTATCAAGATTAACATTTGTTCATTTCCTAACCCGTTATCTCACCGTGTCTTCTTCACCACACACGTAGTGCATATACTTTCTAGAAGACAAACAGTAACTTGTAACTTATTTGCTTGCTTATTCCCACTGCTCGATTTTCACTAACTCATTCACCTTACCATCGATAGCCGTAATACTGACGTTCACTTGACTATCACACTAACATTTACAACACTCTTGACAGCATTTCCTGACGCTTACAATTAAATCACACACACTCATTATTTTGCTGGCCTTTTCACGTACGCTTTTACTCATTCACGCCATAAACTCGCTTGCTCCTTCATCATGTCACTCCAAACCATTACTTGCTACTGTTAAATCTTGTTGTAACTCTCTCGCGCACTCACTGATTGGCAAAACAAAACTCACTCCGGCGCGGCTCTTTCATAATTAAGACACTTGCTTTTCCCAGTTTCATGAGTTGCCCATTCCAATATCAAGGACAAGTTATACAAAGATAGATAGATGAAAAATGAACTTTAAACAGTTAAAAAATGAAACTCTAATCAGTTTGAATTCAGTGAGAAAAACAGGTTTGTGTTCAAAACATGTTAATTTTTCATAGTTGAATAAACATTATTTGATGCTTAGAATGAAATGTATCTTGCTATCATTGTAACCAGAGAGCAACGAGAAAACTGAATAACAACGTCAGATTGCGAATTTTGATTTCTCACTTTTTCTATCAGCTGACGTCTTTGTAGTAGAAACCCTAATAACGACTTAAATGATATAAAAATACACCCTGCTGGTTTATAGGCATAAATATGACGAGTTAAGAATTAAATTGCCAATAAAGGAAGATTTGAAGTCTTTTTTGTTCGTTCTGTTTTAACGATCGACTGCCATTTCCAGCATGGGGTTTCAACAATCAATTTACCCCCTGCAGAAATAGTACTTCTTTCACATAAACATATCAATAAATTCAGTCCATAAAATGCGGCATTTTGGAGTTCTCATTGAGATGAATGTTTAACAGCAAGGGGTGTCGTTTTGAGCAAAATTAAAAAAAAAATCTTTTCATTCATAATTCAAAAAGTCTTTCATCACTCACGCCAATACACACTTGGGTTGTAGTGAGAAAGCATAAAAACTTGGTTTCTAAGAAAAACGTACAGTATTTCACGTCAATGTGTAGGCGATAACTAGTTTAACTGATACACTTTTACCGGTAAAGACAAGTCGGTTCCTGTACGACTAAAAAGCGACTCATTAACACTTCAAATTCAAGAGCTTTTCCCCACGTTTCTCTGCATTTTTTAGATTTGTTCTTTATTTAAAAAAACTATAAAAAGCCTTTTCTTCGACAAGTAATCTCGTTAGCTTTCTATCCTTCAGGTGTGGGTGAATACTGAAAATTGAATCATGGATGCGCTAAAAGTACGTTTTTGTATTAACCTTTCAACTGAGGCAGAAAAGGATTTCGATATAAAAAAATATTATTCAGTAATTATTCAACTTACGTCAACACGGCGGCCTTTTCCGCTTTCTCAAAATGTTTGTTTCTATTTTTAATTGTAAACTTCCCGTTGTCGTGTTTTTCTCTCCCTCATTTGCCACGCAGAATTTCGTGATTCATGATATATGAACACTAATTTTTACTTCCAAAACAAAACACAAAAAGAAATTTTGAAAAGTTTTCAAAATAAAAACAAAAATTGGCCAAACAAAGGTTGCATGACTGCAGCGAGACCGTCGTAAGTAATCTCCATTTCTAATTACCCTAAAAGTGTTGCTACATTTGAATCGAGGTCGTCGCAATGTCGATTGTATTGATAGCAGCAAATAAATCGATTGAATGTACACGCTTACAACGACACTCACTAAACAAGAAGCGTGGTAACTCAACAGCAAAACGCTGTATTTTGAGAGAAAAACTCTCACAGCCAGGTTTGAGAAATATTGGACTGAAGCACAAACAAACAAACAAACAAACAAACAAACAAACAAACAAACAAACAAACAAACAAACGAACAAACAAACGAACGAACAAAGTTTCTAAGTACATAATATGCTAAAAAGCCCCTCCCAGATTGGAGAATATCTTTACATACTTTGATCTTTCTTACTAAAAACATGATAAGCCGAAGCAATGAGGTTATTCAGACTTAACAATCGAAGTGGCCCGCGTGGCATCTTATTTTACAAATTCATAGAGATGACGCTGCTTTCAATTGGTCGCCAACTGGCGTTATTTTGACTTTATTCATGGTAACAAAAGGACCAATCAAAAAACGTCACTTGAAAGCAACAAACGCAACAAATAGTCTATACTGTTCAAATATCGCGTCTGATTATCAAAGTTTTTGTGGACAAATAGTAAGGAAGAGATTTAATAAGTTGAAAACTGCAAAAAAGTGAAGGCAAAGCAACACAGATACTTCGGAGCGGCCATCTTTCAAGCTGTGTCGGCAAACTTGAATGGAGTAAATTTGATCGAAAACAAAACAGTTTTGAGTTGGTAAGTCGAGCTACAAAATGAAATCAGCTTTAGTTTAGCATTATTTTGATACCAACAACAAAACTTTTCTTTTCGTCTCAAAGATTTATGTTTCCTTCTTACTTGCCATTATTTAAGATTTCATGGTTCACGATGATTAACTAACATCAAAAGCAACGTATAGTTCTACAGCTTTGAATCCCGGAAGTAACACACATTGCTTGATATGACATTCTAGAATATTGTACAATCTATAGATGTCAGTACTTGGCTAAAATTATCTTTATTCATGAAACAAAGAGGCTGAATGAAACAAAACAGTTAACGAAGCAATAACTGTATTATGATTGGCTAGTTTTTGTCATGATAAAGTAACATAATTCACAGAGTAGAAAGCCAACATTTGTGAATGGTTTTTAGCTCCTTTTCGTAAATACATATAGATTAATATACTGATAAATATTTTAATCTCAACCTTTATCGCCTTCTAACACTCTATATTTTAATAAGAATGAATACGAAAAAAAACAAAACAAAACAAGTCGCACGCCTCAGGGTAGTAACCATAACAGTTCTGACCCAACATAGCAACGGCCTAAAGAATGTTCTAGAACTACAACACTGTAGGGGGAACTCATCAAAAGCTTTTTACGCCATAGCGTGAGCCACAAGACAAAACCTAACAATTTCTTAACTTCGTATGACAACTATTGGAGCATGACAATAACATACTCTACACCCGTCAACAACAGCAAATGACTGATTGATGTCCAGTTCTTGTTTTGTAGATTGAAAGGATTTGATTTGTGACGAAGAGAGCAGTAAACACCATCATGACTTCGACTAATCTACAGCGCGGCCCTGCTAGAAAAATATCTTATAAAGAACAAAAGTCAGTAGATGAGATATTAAAACTCGTGCAGGACCAAACAAGAAAGATCTCTTTATCTGAAGCAGACTATCGAACTCAAAAACGAATTGAAAATACTGAGGAGGATATAAATGACTTTTTTGATGACTCTAGTACAAGTACAAGTTCTGAATTATCGTATAGTCCACCATCTACTCAACAATCAGCATTCTCCTGGGAGTCCAACAGCACAAATAGCCATCGCAGATTATCTAGTGGAGATTTATTGGGTGGGAAATTAAACCGTGGCCTTCCTCCACTAGAATCAGTAAAGTCTACCAAATTACTACCGCCACGACCACCAGCACGACTTGCCTCACACGATTCATCCGACAGTGATGACTATGTTCAACTTAAAAGACCTGCAAGACCAATGTCTGCCCGAGGACAAAGAACTCTGCCTCGACCACGAGGCTTAACTACATAGATGAGTTATATAGAGACATAGTGTTATACTGGTGTTTAGTGACTTGGTTATAAATATACTGTTAAAAGAAAACGATACTACAAAATACTGGTGTCATGGACCATTGCTGATAGGCAGGGATTGGGTAACGCCTCAATAAATAGACAGCAATAAGAACACTGTTGTTAATAATAGAATTTTATCGTGTACATAGCTAATGGATTTACCAAAATTTATCCTTTCGTGGAGAAGTTATTGTTCTGTAAATAATCAACAACTATAAGGGCGTACAGCTCAGAGATGACAGAATAAACACGCGGAATTGATGTTCATAAGTTAGGTGTTCACAGTACACTGTCATCATATTTGATATTCTTATTTCTTGATGATGAACTAACGAAGCAAAACCTGAGAGTCAAGATCGTCGGCGATAAAATAGCAGGTGGCGGAGAATTAATCATGTTTCATGTCATTTCATCTCTGAAAAGTGGAGAGACAGGGAGCAAAATCTCCCTTCCTTTCTTTCTCTTTTTGTTTGCATTCCTCCCTCATCACCACTTTTAATCATATCTTTTCCTTTCCTCAAACCCTTTTTTGACCTCATTTCTCCCTCCTCTCTACTCTGGGGTCCACTTTACCTAAGCTCTTCCCTGAAATTCTTAGTTGAAAAATGTACAAGTATCAAGGGTTTAAAAAACATCAATTGATATAATAAATCCTTATTTCACGACAAACTTTTAGTTATCATAGAAACGAGTTGACAAAATCTGTGGAGATAATCGAGAAATCGATTCAAATATATATATACGAACCAAAAACAACACTTTATTTCACTTTTTAAATAAAAATCATGACAATAATATATGATTAATATTAAACTTTTTGCATTCAATAAATAATGAATGCGAGGAAAAATAAAACATTTGTCAGTTAAAATGAATAAATCATTTAGAGATGTGGAGATCAAGGTGAAAAAAAAAAGGACTTCAGAACATTCTATTACTACCATCGACTAAAACCCATAATCAAAATAGAAAAAATTATTACTCGACATATTCAACTAGTACCATAGCTGGTTCGTCAGCAGATATAAAAAACCTGATTGAAAATGTCGATTTATCAAGACCATATGTAATGTAAAAATTATTACTTTTAAAGGAAAATATCATGTTTTTTGGTTGTCGACCTAAATCATGTCAGGAATGACATTCAATATTTCAATAATCCAGAGTTGGAATTCTCTGTATACAGTGCATGATGCGTGCGCTAAATAAACAAACATACAAATACAAAGCTATAAAAAGTTATTATCAGTACGTTAAAAATGATTGAATTCATTGAACGTCATAATGACGTCAGAACTCTTAATTGGAAATCATTTACAACACCGTAAATATCCGCGAGCTATCAAAATCAGGCTAAATACAGCAAGCTGCATGGGGTTATAATAGAGCCATAAGCATTAGAGCAGTCAACATACGTAGGAGTCAAGAACAAACAAGAGCTACTGATGAACAGCACATTACTGGGTTACTGAGTCTGTGTATGTTGCTTGTGCTTATGTCACTAGTGAAAAAACAAAGACTGCTAATGAGCAGTACATTACTGAGTCTGTGTATGTTGCTCGTGCTTATGTCACTAGTGAAAAGACAAGCTTTGCTAATGAGCAGTACATTACTGAGTCTATGTATGTTGCTTGTGCTTATGTCACCAGTTGAAAAGACAAGCACTGCTAATGAGCAGTACATTACTGAGTCTGCGTATGTTGCTTGTGCTTATGTTACTAGTGAAAAGACAAGCACTGCTAAGTACATTACTGAGTCTGTGTATGTTGCTTATATGCTTATGTCACCAGTTGAAAAGACAAGCACTGCTAATGAGCAGTACATTACTGAGTCTGCGTATGTTGCTTGTGCTTATGTCACTAGTGAAAAGACAAGCACTGCTAAGTACATTACTTAGTCTGTTTATGTTGCTTGTGTTTAAAGTGCCAAAGACAAGCACTGCTAATGAGCAATACACCACTAAGGGAGTGTTTACATGACACTAGGATCATCCGAGCACTAGGATCATCCAAGCAGGCGAATCATCCTACCTGCTGTACATTGTTTACATGGAAATTTGTGTCTTCACTTCGGTTACTAGGATCATTCTACTAAACACAATGTAGTAAATGTATAGCAGGTAGGATGGTTCGCCTGCTAGGATGATCCTTGTGCTAGGATGATCCTAGTGCCATGTAAACACCCCCTTAGGGTCTGATTATACGAACCGTGCTGGCCCGGTTAAGCGGGCTAACTTCTTTTGTTTTCTTTTCCCTTGGTGCCACAAAACAAAATAAGTCAGCCCGCTTAACCGGGCCAGCCTGGTTCTATAATCAGGCCCTAAGTCTTTGTATGTTGCCTGCACTTATGCTTATAACACTAGAAAAAGAACAAACACTTCTTCTTAGCGGGGAGGTAAAAGTTTTACATTTTATCCATTGGAGTGAAGAGCTTTTTGTGTGGACCATACCTCCTGCAGTGTCACGGAAAAGCAACAATAAAGACTCAACAAAAGACCGGCCGAGTGAGATCGAATGTTGTTTAGGGAGTCTAAACCACAAGTCTGCACGTTTATCATCAAGCATGCCGCCATGAATCCTGTGAAGATTCATTTTAGGTTCTATAAAGGTCAGTTGTCCCTGGAATAAATATTTTGTTTTCTTTTCCCTGGGGAACACAAAACAAAATCAGGGACAACTGTATAGCAGGGACTCGCCTTCATACAGTCCCTTAGGGTTCGTTTACTCAAGTGATTTCTTCCCGCGGGCTGAGTTCGTTACGGGACGAGTTTTACACACGATTTTCGAATGAGATATTTTCATGAAGACAACAATCTATTTAACGAGTCGTTTTTACCCAGCACAACATGAAGGTCTACAAACATGGTTAGCCTGCAAACACAAGTGTGATCACCGCTATGACAGGTAGAACACCACAAAATGTTCCTTCCATAACGTTAGTACTTTACATACTTTACTCCTTCCAGAGAAGGAACTGAGGCTTGCATTGCATTCATTGCTGATTCCACATCTCGTGCTGTTGACACTTTGTGGTAGTGTCCGGAATCTGTGCAAGACTTGCAAATTCCTACGCTCAAAACAGTAGCCAGCGTTTATTTGAGAGGAAAGGGAAAGAGTTAAGTGTTACTAACCAAAAATAGGGATTTGGTAACACACAATTACAAGTACTTAACTGTCTATCTTTCCCCTCAAAGAAACGCTTGTTACGCAGACTAAACACATTGGAATAAAAGCAAAGGAAATAGAAAAAGAATTAACACTTATTGCGTCATTCAGAATTAAGCCTCGTTTGTATGATGACCAAACAGAGGATTGCTACTATGACAACCAAATGTAAACAAACTATTAATCATTGTCCATTGAAAAAGGTATTAACAGAAATCATTACTAATTAAACCCGGTAGAGTGAATTGTTTACTGAGGGGTGACTTGGGGATTAAGTGGCCTCCCTGAAACGAAATCTAGTTAGCAATAACTTGGCAAAAACTAAAAACCCGATCAACAACACCATGTTATACTCATTTACAATAAATTGTTTAACATTTTGTTTGTCATGGACTACCTTAGTAAACAAAACGCTTATTTATCATTTAATGGAAGTTCTAAGGAACAATATACCTCAAGAATTCAAACAAAGGAGTGCCAAGCTTTTCAAGCACAGCATCAAAGGGAGTATTTTTTCCTCTTACAGTACCACTTAAATATTTTGACAGACCTCCTTTCTCTCTCCTCTTGATCATTATGATTTTTATATACTGCTACCTATATCTTTTAATTAATCGTATATCAATAAGATACCTTCAGTTTTATTTGTTTTCATTTGATATACTCTTTTTACTCTTTTTCAAGTCATTTTTGTTTTTTCGACCTGTTTATTGCAATTGGAAATAATGTGCCTCCCAGATAGTTTAACTCACCTATAGTTATTCTGGGAAGGCATTTACCGAACATAATGTAATATACATGGCAAATCATGGTAATAACGAACAAACTATCTATCTATTAAGGAATGTTTAACTACTTTTATAACTGTGGTTTGTTTTGTTATTTGCAATAAAATGTCTGTCCCCTTGCTAAGGACAACAGCTGTTTATAGAAATAAGTGTCACATATTCAACAAACACAAACACAGGTCAGTGTACTAATTGTACGTGTTCAAATAGTTTATTTACAAACAAGAAGTTTATTTACAAACCAAGTTTTACCGTCATCTTACGTTGATGCTTCCCGATCCTTCACTGATAATTTTACAAAAAGAATTTAGAACAAAATCACCGTTCCATACGAAGCTGAAACAATTTAGTAAAAAAAGAACAATTGAATTACTCAAGTTCTTGAGTGCGTCTAATAATGATATACTTAAACATTAAATTCTGTTGCTGTGTTATGAAAAAAAATTGTGCGCGACAATTACTCTCTTCGTCGCTTCTAGAAACGGAGATAAATATCATAATTACTTAAATATCACCATTACTTAATGTCCAAGTAACTGGTTTTAGAATATATTACTTATACTAGCTAGACGGTGGAGTAGCAGTTGCTGTAGACTGTATAGGAGGTAATTGTACAAGTGTATACGGTCCAGTACTAGACGCAGAAGTTCCACGAAGCAAAGGTAGTTCGCTTGGGTGAACAGGTTCTAAGTTAAAGAAAGCCCGTCCACGACTGTTTTCTCCTTTTCTCGCAGAGAACGAACTAGAAGACCTCGAGTTATGAGTCGAATCTACAGTAATTTGTCCTAAATCACACGACACACGATTACTTGCAGAATGTTTTCTAACTCGTGCAGCAAGAACTTCTCTTGTAGCTGTGCGCGGTCCAATACTTTGAGTAGACAAAGGCCTTGTACAATCATTTTTATAAGGCTCTAATGTCAAATTGTTTTCTGGTGAACACAAAGCATACTTTCTCCTCGAATTTGAACTTAATTTTCTGGCTAAAAACTGCTGCTGCGGCCAAGATGAATTGAGTGGGTTTGATTGAGATTCATTCGATGATGAAATACTATCTACCTGATATACAGGTGTTGGGGACATAGGACGAGTTAGCCTATCCATACCACTAGCACTTTGCATTCTACAAGGATAAGCCATTTGTTTATCTTTAGGGTCATAGCTAGTTCTTCTTTGTAATCTCCGTGAATGCGGCCTTCCTGAAGGGGGTCTTGGCGCTAAAGGCACTCGTCGTCCTTCGTCAAGGTTAAGTTCAGCAACACCAGTGCTTATCGAGTGACCAGTAGATTTTTCAGCCACTCTTTCTTGGCTGTCATCACCATTAAAGGCAGCCGAGTCGATAAGGTCGATAGTTTCATCGTCAACAAGTTTTAAATCAACTTGTGATGTCTGTAAAGATTCTTGATCTCGAACAAACCGTATCACTAGATCATGCTTCGCTTGTCTAACATCAGACTTAGTTTCCAGTTCTTCCAAAGCAGCATTACTGGACATATTAAAAACAAACCATAAAGAAAACTAGTTTATGGATAACCTGGGCAAAGAATTTTGCCTTAGATGTTATTTTTCGATGTTGAATCGTCAATGAACGGATACGTTGGCTGATTCACTGCAATGGCGGAGAGCACACTTCATTAGTTTTCTTGCTTAATAAATAGCTACCAGTTATCTATCCCGAAAACTTTATCATTTATGCTGTTTTAGTCTGCCAGATGTTGGAATAAAACTAGTGAGGAATATATAACCCTCAGTTTGCAGGGTATATAAGACTTTTACAAGATGACTTAACCATACAGCATAAGTTGGTTTCTTCTCTAGCAACCCATGTTGTTATTCTGATAATGGTCGCTAAAGAAAGCTAGTCATTGCTGATTGGCTAATGACAAGTAAATATATACGATAATGCATTTTAATGACTTGACTAAAGCGTAATAGAAATACACAACAATTAAGGACCGTTCCTTGTCGAATCTGATCGATTTGATTACAATTATAGATACCTAACAGAAAAAATTAGCTTTGACAGATTTACAGTTATTCTTTATCAGTCTTCTCATCTTTTAGTTCTAAATCTAAGTCTAAATCTTACTGCATTAAATTCGCTTATGGGATATATGAAATGCAGGGTTACAGAGCACATCAAGCTATGACAGAATAGACGACGTCGAATTGATGCCAGTTATCAACGACTCAATGCAATTTTGTTAGTTTAATCAACGTTATATTGAGTCTTCACACTTTTTATCTCTACACTAAGAAAATTCAGTGACTTCATAAGTTTTGACTACCAATCCCTAGGGATCTCTAGTGTTAAAAGGGTTGGTAAGCATACCAATAATTACCAATAATATAGGGCTTTCTTATTTGCACGTGATAGATCGTTTATTTATGCACAGAATATTAGAATGTAAAGTGTGTGAATTTACATTGATTCCATAAAGGCTATTAGAACAGAAGTGTCACGTGACGTCTGCCTCTTGAACATCTTATGGACACCATGTAGTCAAGTTCCCGATAGTCAACAATAGGTTTGGCAGGATGCGGGATTTGGGAGGCTGACTTCGGGACGCAAGTAATAATAAACTAATAATAATAATAATAATAATAATAATAATAATAATAATAATAATAATAATAATAATAATAATAATAATAATAATAATAATATAATAATAATAATAATAATAATAATAATAATAATAATAATAATAATAATAATAATAATAATAATAATAATAATAATAATAATAATAATAATAATAATAATAATAATAATAATAATAATAATAATAATAATAATAATAATAATAATAATAATAATAATAATAATAATAATAATAATAATATTTTTATTGTATTTTAATATTTTTAGTATTTTTGTACAATTGTTATAGATATATTTTTTCAAATTTTTCAAAACATGGCCAAATGATATTAATTATGCAGTATTTTTAAAATTAGACTTGAGATGTTTTACAATTGTTTTTATGAAGATGAATAAAGAATTATTATTATAATAATAATAATAATAATAATAATAATAATAATAATAATAATAATAATAATAATAATAATAATAATAATAATAATAATAATAATAATAATAATAATAATAATAATAATAATAATAATAATAATAATAACTTTATTCATATGTTTTATCTCATAAAATACAAAATCTCACTTAACAGGTAATTTACAACTGGCTACCAGAACTGACAATACTACTAAAAATACATATACACATATATAATATCTTTAAAGCTACATATTATATTTATATAACAAGTTTAAAATTTCATCAGGTCGGGATTATCCCAATTCTTGTTTCTTTTACAAAATATGAAATAAGTAGATCTAATAGCAATGCTAATTATTTTTTTAACTATATACATTTGATGTTTTTTGTCTATTTTTAAACTTTTTAACATGTCTAAGAACGATGAACATTCATTTGAAAAGACTCCAAGTGCACTTATGGAAAGGTTAACAAATTTCACAGATTTATAGTGATTACGTAATCTTTCGGTAGTATTTTTGTATTTGTTTTCTTTTCGATTAACGTAATAATAATAATAATAATAATAATAATAATAATAATAATAATAAACTTTATTGGGTAACAAATAAAGCGTATGCTTTTTTCCAATCTGGCCCAAGTCAAAATACAAACGGGAATCGTGGATTTAAATCACGAGAGGGAGCGGGATTTCTTGGTATTTGGGACCGAGATACGAGAATCCTGAGGGATAGCAGTGGGATTGGAGACTACAACAATTTGAAAAATTCTGCGCGCAAATTTTCAACACAAATTAACAACACTAAAGCCCTAGATGAAAATTTGAGGTGAATTCCATGAGTAAAATCGAATCTTCAAGCGTGTTTTCTCTTACCTACTAACAAATAATCAAATCGTCTGAAAATTCGACGAGAATGAGATTTCTATAAAGAAATCAGTGGGATGGTAGAATACAATATTTGCAATATTTATTTATCTTTTAATAGCATTTATACATTAATATATTAGTACATATTTTATATACAGTATTCTAAAAATCGTCATACTCTGATATCCTTGATTTTCATTATTAAATCTAATTTTTTGTTTTTAGTTTCATTTAATAGTTAGTGTGTTGAACAAAGATGCAGATTTAGAAAATAGACTTTCAATCCCAAATTAATTCAGTCACGACAACAGGACTAATTTTGAGGTGGAACCGGCAACACAGTGGAACAAAGGCTGGCAAGGAAAACTGTTCCAGTGTTGTGTTAGTATAGTATAGCGAGTTTTCTCTCTGATTTCGTCTCCCATCCACGCAGCGATAAAGCAACTATTTTTCTCCTCAGAAAAAAGCATTCAAAAAATAAAATAAAATAAAATAAATAAATAACTGTTTATTTAAGTGTCCAAATCTTCTAGCGCTTGCGCACTAACTGGAGGACACTGTACTCTCACACATACTACCTCTACATTCAGTATTTTGCAAATAATCACTCGACTCACATGTTGATTTTTGCTGAGGGAGGAAAAACCGGAGGCAAAGCTGTTCCAACCTAGCCTGACATGTTGAGAACAGTTGAGAACGACGGCGAAATTCTGTTGTCCCCATTTTGGACGGTCAAAAACGTAACCTCAAGCAACCCAAAGGTTATAAAATAGGAAAGAAAGTTTTGTAACACCTGTCTCGCCACGGCGTGTTTCAGTCCGTGTATAGACGCCGGGTTAGCTACGATTCAAACATCTGAAAAATAAAAATATAAAAATAAAATAAAACTTTAGGAGTTTATAAAAACAGACCTTTCATTCAAAGTCAACATTGGTGATACCTACATTAGATAGCGAACAAAGAAAAACGGAAGAAAAAAGAATCAAACCATGAAACTGTCCACATTGAATTGTCTACAAACACATTGTTTTCGACAGACCGCAGAGACAAACAGTTCGAAAAGGATCATGGTAGCTCGGTGTTGTGCCACTTTGAGCATCGTTATAAACAGGTTTAAAGAGAAACCACTTTTCACATACTTTAAACTTTTATAATTCAAATAAACTAAAATGAATATAAGAAAACTTGACCTTGTCAAGAGGCAATACTAAAATACTGTCATGAAGAGGAAGGCCAAAACTTTAAATTGTCCAACTAAGCATTAATTAGGTGCCTTTATAATTTATTAATACCATGATCGTATTTATACTAACTAACTTGTAATGAGCTTATAGACTACAAAACTAATCCTTAGCAACGTAGTTGTTGTGGTCTATCTTTATTTAGTAAATGTGCTTTAGCAAGGTCAGGTCTATTACCATACAAAAGGCTGTCAAGTCATCGTGCTAAGGCAAACACCTCCAGATAAACACGACGGTCCAGCTGTCTAAGTAGACTAGATGTATAATTACGGCTAACAACGAACAGGATCACTCAGTAAGAAATTGTAACAAAATATGTACACTATTACAGAGGAAGACAGCTTTCTACCAGCTATAATCAGTAGTAATCCTGCTAAACAACTGGCTCAAATACGTGGGTATTATGAGCAGCAAAAACTACGGCAAATCTACCTCGCAAGGGACATGGAAGAAATACGAATGGCTTACTGTCTTAGGATTTGCCAAGAAAGGGAAAGAATGAGAAAATCTTTGTGGGAATTAGATAACAGGAAGAGACGACTTATGCTTCAAGTCACCAACACAAAACCTAGTCCTTACATGTCTAGTCTGTCTAGGAAATCAAAACCAGAAGCACCTACTCGACACCGTACACATAGCAAGCGAAGAGAACTAGAAACACGCACAATTGAGAAACAAAGGCAAGCGATAACAACTCCTGCTCCAAGTCGACTTGCCACCGCTGCTGAACCAGAAAGTCGACTACAAACTGCCGTCAGTACAATAAACCAAGTAAGGAAAGCAAAAAAGAACAATGAAAAAAGAAAACTCACAAAACCTGAAATACCGCGTTATTTACTGTGTTAGTTTAGGTGTGAAGAGGTTATTTTCGATTTGGTGGGCTATACGTTGTTAGAGTCTATTGAAAATTGAGTATCCAGTCTAGAAATAATGATTCTACATAGAGCTATTATAACACAAATCCAGTGTGTCAACAAACACCACTGTACTATAACAACTCAAAGCGGATTTTCTTGAGTTTGACTTTTAAATTAAAGAAGGAAAACAACGGAGGTCAAAAGAAAATATCAGTAAAAACAAGAATTGGTATTGCTATTGAAAGATTTTGTAATTATGTAAAAAGAAACTCAGTTACTAAGATACTGAATACGTTATCTACCGTCAACAAGAAATAATTCATGCAGACAACTACCAATCATGAATTGTTTTTAAAAGGTTTTCCTAAAGCAGATATCACTTGCAGTCACTCACAAATATTGTGAAAAACCTATTAGCGCGGTAAGATGAAAGATTTCAAAATCATTAAAAGTTAGGCCTGAACAGAAAACTGTTAGTTTAATATCGACTTACAGTTTTACAATAATTCTTAGAGTAAATACCGTATATACAGATGCTGCTAGAATGAAATGAAACATTTTAAAGTTAAAATCCTTTGTTACGCCACCACAAATGGATCACGTGACAGAAGTTCTAGGAAGTCACGTGATTTGTAACCATAGTAACCAATCCATTCGTTACCAGTTTTCTTATGACAGTGAAACGTTTACAAATATACCTGCTGAAACTGAGCATTAAAATTGTTGTGTATTTAATTTAAAAATGACCGTTTCCTATTAAAAATAGGTTTAGTTAATAATTTTTCTTTAGAAAAGAAAACAAGTTAAGTATTAAAGAGGATCCTTCAAAAACTTCTACATATTTGAGGCTTGTATTCTCCATCTTACCACAATACACTAGACAGACTAGATAGTCACCTCTCTAGTTTACAGCTTTTGTAGAAGGTCTTCTGCTTCTTGCAATGATTTTTCATCCTGAAAAATAAAATGTATTCATAAGGTATTTCTCAGGTCTTTTTCTAGTTTGGCTTTAGGTGCTTTAAGGTCATCTTAGGTGCTATAAAGTATCAAGGGTCATTTAGTTTTCTTAGCATTGAGGACGGGAGGCTCAGAATGCAAAAGTGTGCCCTGCCCTGCCCTGAGAGATTTTCAAAAGTTCAAGTTGTCTAGTTTGACTTTAGGTGCTATAAGGTAATCTAAAGGTGATGTTACATGGGTCGATTCGCAACAACGATTTTCCAGACAACAAATGTTGCCTGTAATGTTTATGCCGTGCAAAAACCAAAATGCAACGTTTTTTAGCAACATTTTTGCTTCGTGAACAAGTTGCAAATGTTTGATATAAATTTGAAAAAACTTTTAGTGCAAAACTATCAATTTGACCAAGTGTTGCACAGAAAATTGTTGTTGCAAATCAACCCGTGTAACATCAACTTAAAACTACTAGAAGCACTGATAAAGGGAGGGTCGAGTGCAAAAGTGTAGACATTTTTAAAAGCTATTTTGCAACAAGAAGCTGGTAGAAGCTAGAATATCTTTGTTATTGATATGTTAGTTGTTAGACACTATCATATGAGTGATGGGATTGATAGTCTTGACAGGAGAGAGTGGAAATAAATAACGTGATCAACAGTACACATAAATCTAGATAAGCTTTGAAGTTCAGTGGTCTACTTACATCTTCAGACTTAGGATCCATTTGAAGTACTTTTTGTAACCATTCTCTACATTTGCTGTATTGACTTTGTCCATAATAACACTGTTGATAAGATTAAGACTCCATGAGATTTATCAATGTATTGTGCCATACCCTACCACACACTACCATACCCTTCACACTCTACTATACCTTACCATACCCTGTCCTACTTTAGCATACCCTACCCTATCACACTCTACCATAGCCTACCATACTTTACCATACCCTACCATACCCTACTACACTCTACTATACCTTACATACCCTATCACACTCTACCATAGCCTACCATACTTTACCATACCCTACTACACTCTACTATACCTTACCATACCCTACCCTACCATACCCTACCTACCCTATCACACTCTACCATAGCCTACCATACCCTACCCTACCCTACCCTACCATGGAGGGAATGACAATTCTTGAGGGAAGGGGTTAGAATAAGCCCAAATCATGATGATGTTTTGACCCACTCTCTAGAACAGAATTCTTTTCAAAAACCTTTCATATTCAAATATTATAATCCTTCAAGAATACAAACACAAATATAGTTTTAATTAGAGAACACAAGCTACTTGAAAAGGATTCTGGTATAGAGAGAGGGGGGTCAAAATGTCATCACACTTGGGGCTTATTACCTGTATTAACAATTGATATGCTAAAACAGTTTAGTGTATGCATACTATTTGACTACCTTAGCAATCCAAAATGAATTTGTCAGCCAAAATCCAGGATCTAAGTCTTCTGCCTTAAAATTGAAAGTTTAAAAATTTTAATCCAGTTAAAAACAAAGTGAGGAGTAAAAAAATATACTTTCTTTTTACAGCCGTTATCGGTAACATGTAGAGGTTTGTTAAAAATCGCAAGCTTGACATTTGACCTTGCCAGACATCAATCATCTGTACGGTATTTCTATGGCAACCAAGCTTTAACTCTGCCCTCTTGCCAAGTTGTTCTGCACTGTTTATTTCTTTGCTCGAAAAATTCAAATCTTTTGAAGTTAAAGATCGCATATTTTCCTTTCTTTCGAAGGAATGGCTAAAAAGAAACCTGAAGGGCAGTGAAATGTAGTCTCTGTCAGAGGTATGCAGAGTCAAATGTAAAAAATAATTCTAAAAATAAAAATTTTAAAATTTACTGACTTAGTGTTCCTTCACACTGTGCTATTCATGTATGACTTTCATTCTAACAATCTTCCAGCCTATTTCAAGACATTTTTTGAAATGGTCTGCAAAAGACACTGTTATAATACGCGATTGGCATGCAAGTCTTCATATTCCTTACCAAAGGCAAGGACGAATTATGGCAAATTTAATATAAATGATTAAATTTGATCACCCAGTGTGGCTTTGGACTTGATAGCAGGTACTCTCAGCATCAGGGTGCTACTTGACCGCCAGCTATAATTTGATGTTTTGATTTCCAGGAGATCCTTTATATATGCAGGAGCGAGACCATGGATAGCTTTAAATGTTATGATAAGAATCTTGAAGTTGATGCAAAATCATATAGGAAGCCAGTGAAGTTCACATAATAGTGGTGTAATATGACAGGTCCTTGGAGCAGTATAGATAAGTCTAGCGGCTATATTCAAAACATGTTGCAGCTTAGAAAGTTGGCAGTCAGGAAGACCAAATAGTAAACTGTTGCAATAGTCAACACGACTGGTAACCAATGCATGAACCAGCTGCTTTGTAGTATCAAGTTTATCAGTTTACTGTCACGTGTTACCCTCGTGAAATAAAGTTATTATTATTATTATTATCAGAAGATAGGGCACTTGCGTATTCTCCTGATGTTATGCAAATAACAAAATGCAGAACTACAGACTTTACTAATATGTGATGACATAGTCAACTTGTAATCAAACCACGCACCTAATTTCGGGCAGTTAATGCAGGAGCAATATCAGCAGATCCGACTGTGATACTTTCAATGTTGACTTTACCAAGCTGTTGTCTTGTTCCTAGTAGTAGGAATTCAGACTTGTCATTGTTTAGCTTTAACTTATCTGTCACCATCCAAGTTTTAATGTCAGCTAAACAGTCTGTCATAGATTGTATGGCATCCTCTGCACCTGTAGCTGAATCTGGATTGAAGGACACATAAAACCGAGTGTCATCAGCATAGCAGTGCACCTGGGGAAGATGACTCTTGATGATGGAAAAAAATCTTCGAGTATAAATTGTGAGCAATAAAGGGCCAAGACATGAGCCCTGAGGGACCCCATGCACCAATGAGAATTGACGAGAAATACCACCATTAACAGAAACAGTGCAGTGCATTCCCTTCAATACTAAGCTCTGATTCCAAACGCTCAATGAGAATATCATGATTGATAGTGTCAAATGCGGCACTTAAATCCAGAAGAATCAAAAATGTCACGTGTTGGTTGTTCATATTGAGCAGAATGTCATTCTTGACCTTCAGGGCCCGGTTGTACGAAGGTTGTATAAAGTTATCCACCGGATAAGAGTTATCCCTGTATAGATTTTGTATAGGTTTTATCCGATGGATAGGGATTTATCCGCTGGATATATAGCGCTATTCACCCTTCGTACAACCGGCCACAGAAGTGCTGTTTCTGTACTGTGATTAGGCTTATAAGCCAACTGAAAAAGCAAATTTAGGTTGTTATCAGCCATATTAGCAGTTTAATAATGTCAATTTTCACTTATTACTCGTGCCCAGGCCTTTAGGCCGGCACGAGTCTAGGTTTGTGTTTTGTTCTATCTATCATCGTAGTCGAGATTGTGCCATGAAAACGAGGCAGCGCACATTCCAGCAAGTTTACAGCAAAAGCTAGCAAAGCAGTGCAGGATCTTTCACGAGTCATGGGCATTTAATAACCTAAACTCCGCTATAAATACAGTAATTGCGTTGTAGCAGCTTCACGTGAGTCTCAATCAAGGTAAAATTTAAGCCTCTTCATTTGAAATTGAGGAATCGAGGCCGATACTTTCATGAGTTCAAATGTTAGCTTGCTGTGGAAGCATCCAAATATTTCGCTTCAGTACCAGAACTCAAAACGTGACTAAGCTGCCTTTTAGACTTATTTATTTATCTCCTCTATCATAGGGGATAGAGATGACTTTTGAAATTGAAGGCTGTCATTTTCATAATGTCGATGAAACCTTTTAACTCCGGGCTGCTGACTTTTATTCTCACGTTCGAGTTTGCTCTTTGAAACGAATGAGGTCAAGGAACCAGGTCAAGATATTTTTATTTGGTACTTCAAAGAGAAAAATATGAAGGATTTAAAACCTTATCTGTTCTGAAATTAAGCTTATATTACTTTTGAAGTCAAGAGCGTTCATGTTTTGAAATATTTTGGTATTAACCACAGGAAGCCCACATCAAGTTTTACGTTGTACTTGTACTCTGCAGAATTCTGCAAAATATAATAGTTATGTCTTTTATTTCATTTTGGTAAGCTTTAGCCACATGTGCTATTATAAGTGCTTTTTTTGATAAATATTTGTAGTGCTTATCAAATTCCCACTGTATTACTATGCAAATTATTTACACAAGACAACTACACAACCAGTATTCAGCAAGGGGCATCTTATCTATTATCCAGGTTATGATATCATGTCTTTAATGAAGACGATTGTATAAAATGAAGTTTGGTGCAATAAATCACTTAATGATATGAGAAACCTTAAATGGTGGTTGGTTTGTTTTCTGCCTTGCTTTGAGTGCTTTTCTCTGCATCATGCAGTTTACCCACCTCAGACAAAAACAAACTAGTGAGCCGAGATTTGTATGCATAGAATATTAGAACATTGTTCCCCAGTTAGTGCTTAGGTATTACAGTGGTTTCCTCTACCACGAAAGAATAGGCTAACTAATAATTAGTAGTAAACTCTCTCTTTGTTCTTTTCAAAAACAACTAATACAAACTAAATAGTCATTTTTCTTTCACGCCAAAGGAAAGTCACTTAGATTGTATTCACATTTTAAAATATTACAACTTCAACAGGCAAGCAAGCAACTAAAGGATTATTAATCTCATCAATAAACATCTCGGGAGCAATTGTAGGAGCAGTACGTTGTCTGCTCTGTTTTGGCTCAAATTGTACTAATTAACAAAACTTTTGATGACAGCTTACCAATCCAAGGTGTTTCATTTACTTGGGTTACCAGCAAAGAAGCTCCTTTGCTGGTAGTCTGAGTGAATGCAACATTTTGCTGCTTGTGTATGAACAGTTGAGTCAGTCAAGAACATGTGGTTTCAAAAGAGATTATATGAAGAAATTCCAGGGAGCTGTTAAAACATTTCTATTCCATAACACGAATTAAACCATGACCTGTTTATGTTGTAAATGAACACAAGTTGTTCAAATCAAAGCAAAAGAGCTGCTGGTTGCCATGAACAGGTCGCCTGTGTATAAACAGCAGAGGTAATGTAAGACCACAGGTATCTCAAACTCGTTTTCTGCGGTCTTCAAACAATGGAGAAATAAGACTCTCAGAAACTAAATCACATCAAATTCACAGAATGATGTCCTTTTCTTCAGAGGTCTGCAACGTCTAATGATTTGATTGGATGAAGTTTGGTTATGTTTTACATGTACCACGCCAGGCTCAATTCTACCTGGGCACGAGTAAACGCACCACTGCGTCTAGTTGTATAAGGGTTTGGGCAGTGGCTTCCAATCTAAATATTTAAGCCAAATTGACAGGTTACAGAGCAGAGTTAGTTTATTTTATTTGTAAATCTTAGCATTTGTTTTAAGGGATTAATAAAGGCTTTTATTATTTCTTCTTATTATTATTATATGTTGCATTACTTGGTCAGCAACTGCTTTTTCCAGCAACTTTGAAATATATGGTAGATTACTCACTGGTCGGAAATTCTTGAATTCAATGTCGAGTCCAGATTTCTTTAAAGTAGGCAATAGGTAGTAGTAGTAACCTTTATTTACACACAAAAAAATACAACAGCCAATGCAATACCAATGCCTCTTTCCATTCACTAGCAAAGTACACAGACTTAAATGACAAGTTGATCTTGGCAGTTATAACTGGAAGCAACACATCAAGAAGCTGAAGAATCAGAGACATTGGCATAGGATCCAATTGAAAAGATTTCTTGGAAGTTCTGCCAATCAATTCTTTCACATCTTCTGTTGTTAAAGGTTTAAAGTCAGTTAGGGCTGATTTCACATATGAAGTATCAGCACCAATTAGCATTGAAGGAGCTGGTTTATCATTGAGACTATTTTTTTTTACCTTTATTTTAACACGATATTTGCGCTTGTGGGGTCGCGTATAACTAAATATTAAAGAATCAATCAATCAATCAATCAATTAGAAAAAAATTTAAAATGAAAAAAATTAAATAAATAAATAATATTACTTTTCCTTTTACCTATAGAATATTGTTAATATTCTCAATTTACTGCACAAAGAACTTGCCAAAGCCATCCGCAAGGGTGTCCGGATGGATGTCGAGAGGAAATTCAACACCTTAGTCTCACAAAGCAGTGTCTAAGTAGTTTGGAATAGTTTCCATTGGTTGTTACTGTGTTCCTGGATATGATTAGTGTAGTACTCACACCTTGCACAGTTCATCAAGTATGTGGCACGATTTCTCAGGAATTTGACTGTATTGAAGTCTTCTTCTGATTTAGATGAGTGCCACTTTCTTTTAGCTTTTCTTCTGGATTGTATTTTATTTTATATTTTATTTTATTTTACAATTTTATATATTTTAGTTTAGTTTTAGCGCATTTGATCATATTTAAATGTTTAAATATTATTGCGCGTTATAAGTAAGAAATAGTATTATTATTATTACTATTATGCAGTTTATTAAACATCTGAATGCATACATGAAGCCCTCATAGGGTGCTAAGCGTAACCTATGGGACTATAAACTCTTAACAAATATATCAAATAAACTTATCTTGACTATAAAACTTCTAAAATCTTAATTCCTAAAAACTTCCAATAATATACGGCGTCACCTATTGTACTATAAACTATTAAAAAAATATAAGTCTAAACTTAAGTGAAATATATACTCAATCTTAACTATAAATCTTTAAAATCTTCAATACCTAAAATGCATGCAATAAACAGTAATTTTGTCCTTGAATTGATATATAACTAGCTAAAATCTATATAATGCTAAAAAGAGAAACGTATACTTGGCTCCCCGAAGGCCTTAAAATACAAAGCTAATGGTATATAATATCGTCATACACGCGATAATTCCTCAGTTACTTAAATGTTCTATAATAATCTTAATCTTCAACACTTTTGTTATTCTTGTTTAAAAGTCTTAATCTTAACACTGTAAACGAAACATGTTATAATCTTATTGGTCTTGAGCTCACAAATAATGCTAATGTAATGAACTTGATCTAGGCGCTATCGCAGAACTTTTATCATCTTCTTAACCTTAAACGCTCTAGCGGTGTATTGCAGTTATCTAAGTATCAATCGTTAATGCTCATGTACTGATCTTAATCTTAAATATTCATAAATATTCATTCAAGTAATCTTAGTCATATACGCTTTTGTTAAGTGTTCATGTAACAATCTTAAACGTTCTAGCAATGTTCAGTGTACTTGAGATAATTGATTTCTGCATGTTCCTTAAAACAGCATTTGTCTTCACGCCCAACAATTTTCGTACTGAATTCTCCATCTCTGTTGACCATCCTCCTAGTACATCCATTACGATGTTATACTGATGGACTTCATATCCTTGATATCTCTCCTTCAACTCCCAGCGCAATGGTGCGTACTTTAGGGTCTTCTCTTCATCTTTCTTTTTCCTGTTTTCTAACCACGGGCAACTCATTTCCAGGGTGGTGACACTCTAGGTTGCATGGTTAACAATTTTTGCGTCAATCCTGTTTGCTTGTAACTACTGATGTTCCCCAAACGTTGGAATATCCCAATACACTTGCACCTCACTCGAACAGTACTCAGGCTTGGGTTTCTCTGGCGAGTACCAAGCCGGAACAGATTCCACAAGATGAAGATCTAAAAGCAATTCAAAATACAACACTTTTAAAGCATTGTTATGTCGGGTTAGGTACTTGTTCTGTGCCAAAGCAGAGCAACCTGCCAGTACATGTGGTACACTTTCTGGAACCTTGCCACACAGTCTACAGTTTACGTCTCCATCAAATTATCACTGTTTGTGTCTTTTGTGCATGATACAACCTTGTCGGTAGAAGTTGTTCATACAGCTCTACCATTCCTGCTACAACATAGGTAGGACACGATGCCCAGTCCTTCATCCAAGCAAAACAATTTCTGACATTCAGGCTGTCATCCTCCCATCTAGCTCTTATTAACTTTCCTTGCCAGTGCTCTTTACACATCACCTCTGTTAACTGTTGTTCTTGAGACTCTTTTAAATGTGCAACTGCTTTAGTACTATGTATTTTCTTCCCCTCTTCAACACCAATTGTTGGGTCTGGAAAGGTTAGCTTAAGCTCTACACCCAATTCTCCCGCATACCTTTGGGCTTCTGATACCAGTGATTGATGTCCAGCTTTTGCAGCACATTCTTCAAATTCTCGTACCACTGCCATGGTGGGGTCCAAATTATTATTATTATTATTATTTATTATTATTATTATTATTATTATTATTATTATTATTATTATGCAGTTTATTAACGTCTATATGCACTAATTACAAGGACACATAGGACGCGAAGCGTAACCTATGTGTCTTAGAGATACAAAGAAACTTCAATGAAAGAAAATAAATAAATAAATAAATAAATAAATAAATAAATAAATAAATAAAGGTTAAGAAATATTCCAGTAAAAATATGCTGATAAAGGCCTATACTTTAAATGTTCTGGCAATGTTCAATGAGATGGGAAATAAAATAATGCTTCGAAATATAAAAATATAATCAAACTCAATATAGATTTGAATCAGACCTGAAGTTAGATGATATACTTATATATATTTAGATATATATATATATATATTTAGAAATATGCATTTATTCTCTGTTGTTGTTTTTTATTTAATTATTGGACCATACTCATGTATGAAAATACCAAAGTACCAATAATAAAGTTATTGTATTATTGTATTGTATAAAATAATATTATTGCAACTACATTAAATTCATTCATATTCCATCAAGTCAATGCTTTAAATGTTCTAAGAAAATAATATTATTACAACTACATTAGATGCATTCATAGTTCATCAAGTCAATACTTTAAATGTTCTGGCAATGTTCAGTGAGCTGGAAATGATACTCCTCTGCATCTTCTTTAGGACCTTTGATGCTTTCTCCCCAACGATACCAATGATATCTCTCTCGACTGCCTCGCTCCATCCTCCAAGCACATCAATGATGACATTAGTCTGTTCAATCATGTATTCTGGATACCTTTGTTTTAACTCCCACCGCAACGGGCCATACTTTAACGTCTTCTCTTCGTCCTTCTTTCCTCTATTGTCGATCCATGGGCAGCTCATTTCTATCAGCAAAACCTTCTTCTTCACATGATCAACAATCCGGGCATCGACTTCTATTTGATCTCACTTCGTGATGTTCGGCGTACACAGGGATGTCCCAAAATGCCTCTGCCTTGCTCGATTCATAGTGTGGCTTTGGTGGCAGTGGAGAGTACCACGGTGGAACATCTTCGAGTAACTTTAGGTCATGTAACACTTCATAGAATAGAACTTTCAGAGCAGCGTTGTGCCTCTCTAGGTATTTATTCTGAGCAAGTGCTGAGCAACCTGCTAACACGTGTGCAATTGTCTCTGGTGCTTTATTACATAACCTGCACATCACATCATCTTCCAGGGTAACACGAGTCTTGTGTTTAGAGTAAATCTTGGTGGGCAAGAGTTGTTCATACAACTCAAACATTCCCGCTGCTGTATATGTTGGACAAGCTGGCCACTCATTAAGCCAAGCAAAACAACTCTTAACTTTTAGTTCCTGATCCTCGTGTCTTGCGCTCAGGAACTTTCCTTGCCATTTCATATCTCTCACAGTCTCCAGCAACTTATCTTCGCATGCCTCCCTGATTACTGATTTGATTTTCTTCTCGGGGATCTCCTCGCCATTTTCTGAGTAACATCTTGCAACAGGGCAGTCAAGAGAAAGGTTGAGACCTATCTCTGTGGCAAACTTGACAGAATCTTTAAGAATAGACGGCTGGTATTTAAGCTTAACTGATCGTTCCTCAAACTCTTTGACGAGTTGGATGCTTGCATCAGGATTATTGCATAACTTTAAGGCCGCCTTGATCTTTATATTCTTATATTCTTGCTCCACTGATCGCAGACCTCTTCCTCCTCTGTCCCTTGACAAATACAGCAGAGCTGTGGAGCCAGCAGGGTGCTTCCCACCACCATTAACAATTATTTGTCTTGCTTGTCTGTCAATGCTCTTCAAATCATTTATCGGCCACTTTAAAGTCCACATCAGATATCCCATCACAGGGAAAGCATATTGATTTGATGCTGTGACTTTATTATGATCTGATAATGGACTAGACCAAATTACTGCCAGTCTTTGTAGATAAGACTTGGATGCAATTTCTAAAGCCAGTTGTTCTTCTTGCATCAGGATCTCCAAGACCCCTAGAAACTTGTACTCTTCACCATCTTTCAGGGACGCTATCAAAGATGACTCATCTAGTTTCACTCCTTCACTATTTAGGCATTCTCCCCTTTTGACGTGGATGACAGCACACTTCTTAGAATTCCATTCTAATCCAATGTCACACATCTCTGATCTTATTGACTTTAATATACTACTAAGCTTACTCTCAGAAGCTGCAAATACTTTCAAATCATCGATATACAACAAGTGTGTAATGCTCGTACTAATGGGCTTGGAAAGGCGATATCCCTCCGTAGCTCTGAGATTCCACGCAACTGGGTTGATGCACAACGTAAACAACCTTGGACAAAGACTATCACCCTGGGGTAGCCCTCTATTGAAGCGAATCGAGCTTGACTTCTCAAAGCCTTGAGCCGTTTTAGCCACTATCCTTGTATTCCAGCACATACACAAGTTGTGTATCGCTTTACATAACCATTTGGGAAACTTGTGCATATGCATCATCTCCACCAACGAACTATGATCGAACACTATCATAGGCCTTTTTTACGTCGACCCATGCCATACTCAGATTTCTCTTATTTCTGTGGCAATCTTTAGTAATCATTTGATCAATTAGGAGATTATCCACAGTACCACTACATCCAGGCTTTGCACCCCTCTGTTGCTCCTCCATTAGGCCATGGGTACACAGGTGTTGATCCATCAGCTGCAGCAGGCATGAAGTGAACCATTTATAGATTGTGTTCAAGCATGTAATTGGTCTTTGGTTCTCACTAGAGAAAGCCCCCGGCTTTGGAATCAAGGTGGTCTTCCCTTCTGCAAACCATAATGGATATGCTTCAGCGTGCATGCCTATAGATTTAAAGGCTTTCACCACACCATCATGTACGATTTTCACATGTTTCCACCAAAAGTTGGCAATTTTATCTGGCCCGGGGGCACTCCAGTTCTTCTTTTTTTTGAGCTCACCTACTGCTTGGCTGGTCTCCAACACCCATTCCCCTTCGTTGTCTTGAGTTACTCGTTCACTAATGGCAGACTGGATGTCTTTGAGCCAACCCGCCTTTTCATTTCCTGTTCCTTCCTTTGTCCAAAGCTCTTCCCAATAAGCACAGGCTTGACCGATGTTCTCAAATAAAGAGCCGCTATTACTATCGTCGTCCATACTGTTCTTAAACTTTGGCCTTTCATTGGTCTTGTCACTGTCTATTATCCTGTTGAAACTTGCATACACTTTCCCTGGGTCCGTCTTGAATTGGTTGTTTACACGTCTTGCTTCTTCGACCTTCTTTTTCCTAACAAAAGCTCTCTTCAACTTTCTAAGCGCTGTTTTCTTCTTTTCAATGTAGCTCGTCAAACTTTCAGCAGAGATTCGTTTACATTCTTCCAGCAATAATTTCCTATTCTTTCTTCCCTTCTTAGTAATCTTCTTGTTATCTCTAAGTCGCTCCAACTCTGCTTTAGCAATAGAAATCTTTTTCCTAATATCCTTTACTTGATCTTCATACAACTCTCTCCACCTCTCTCCTTTTTTTCTAGTTGTTGACTGCGATTCTTTGGTCTTCTTCCATCCTCGTTGGATTAAGAAAGCAATGACTACAGAATAAACTGCACAGTTTACTATCCAGAGATACTCAAACGGGCTTTAATTCGTAACAGTTCAGAGATTACATTGTTGATCTTCTTAAATTCCCCGCTACTCGGTCTGTGTTTGATTCTCGTATCAAGCTCACGCTCACTGAAATCTCCTTCTCGGCCGCTTACCGTGTTAAATATTGAAGTAGAGGAATCCAACAGCAATTTCTCTTCTGGGCAAAGTTCGGTATTTTCCACTAACACCTCGCTCTGTTGTTCATAATCACTCTCCGTGTCATGTAAATTAGCTTCTTGCTGTTCATAAACATCTAACCGGGTTTGAGGCGAAATATTCTCTGGTCTTATTTCACTATTTGAACTCGCTTCCTTTGCACCAACTGAATTTAAAACCTCTGCGCCAACGTTACCAAGTGTTTTTTCTAGACGGGCCGCTTGATCCCTCAGATTCTGCGTCGTCCTCGCTAAATTTGAATAACCCATGTCGTCCCACAACTCCTTCATAATTTGCATATAGCCCTTCTTTCTACCATTTGGCAAACGTGGGGCTTCATCAGACTTATTTAAAAGCACAGCTTTTCTCTTGCATTCTAATAAATCGTTATTCATTTCCTGAGTCCATTTATTTTTCTGTAAAGGTCTTCTTTCTTCTCTTGACGTCGGTTCTTCCATGCTCAAGCGTACAATAAATCAATTCAACAAATAATTACTTTGTATCTCCGTTTGTAGACACCTTTAGCTTCTCCAATTCAGGGTTCGCTCGAAGAAAGGTATAATTATACCGTTGTATAATTCTGGTGCTTCAAATTTGGCTTGCTTTCGAGATAAATTGCACTTTAAGCCAGAGGGCTAAAACACCTCCGCTCTACTTGCCGCCATTATTATTATTATTATTATTATTATTATTATTATTATTATTATTATATTTTATTATTATGTTTGGGGTCTTTCACAAGAAGGGGAGTGTTCCGAGGCTGTACATGAAAAGGAAGCATGGTGGTAGGGGTCTGATCAGTGTTGTTGACTGTGTGAGGGCAGAAGAGCTGGGTTTGTTTGGGTATGTTAAAGAGAGTGACGAGTGGATGTTAAAGGTGGTTGGTGAGTCGTTGCAGGTTGGTGAGACAAAGAAGGAGTATAAGAAGAGGGTGCAGAAGGAGAGGAAAGAAAATTTCCTAGAGAAGAGGTTGCATGGAAAATTCATGAGGGATGTGAGCGAGGTTGCTGATGAGCGGTCTTGGCAGTGGTTAAGGGCAGGGTATTTGGGTAAGGGCACTGAGGGGTTTGTTTTTGCAGCACAGGAGCAAGCTCTGAGGACAAGGTTTTTCCGGGCAACCATTCAGAAAGAGAATGTGGATCCAAAGTGTAGGGTTTGTGGGAAGGAGGTGGAGTCTGTTGGCCATTTGGCAAGTGGTTGTAGCGTTTTGGCCCAGAAGCAATATAAGAAGAGACATGATCGGATGGGGTTGCGGGTGTATTGGGAGTTGTGTCGGAAGTATGGGGTGAAGTGTGCTGATGTGTGGTATAAGGAGGTTCCAGATGAAGTTAGGATTTCGGATGATGGAGAAGTAGAGATTTGGTGGGACAGGAGCGTCGAGACAACACAGAAGATGGAACATAATCGTCCAGATGTTACTGTGTTGAATCGGGCGGCTCGTAAGTGGACCTTTGTTGATTTCTCGGTGCCTTGGGATCGCAATGTGATGGTGAAGGAAGAGGAGAAAATTGCCAAATATTCTCCTCTTGCAAAGGAGATACGAAAGTTGCACCGGGTATCAACAAAGGTGATTCCATTGGTTGTTGGCACTTTAGGGGTCGTGTCAAGCAATCTTGAGGGGTACTTGAAAGATCTCGGTATTCCAGACGTGCTGGGTGGCATGCAGACATCTGCAATCATTGGCACCACCCTCATTCTGCAGAGAGTGCTTAGTCTCTAAGCCCCAGGTCATGGGGTTGAGGCTAAGTGGTATTTTACACCTGTAGTGTGAAATTAAATCTCCACTCAGGTTGTCTATTTATAGAAAGTCCTTATTATTATTATTATTGTTATTATTATAATTATAATTATAATTATAATTATTATTATCATCAGCGTGTTGCAGCTTTGATTTCATTATTAAACCAAGGTACTCTCTTCCTGTCTATCATGGTCTTTTTCCATTTAGGTTGTCAATGCAATTGTTCGCTTACGCATACAGTTCAAGGTATTGTAATCTTATTTATTGTGTGGTAAAAATGATTTCTCTATTTCAAGAAAAGAAATATCTACAATTTTTATCAACTTGAAAGTTTTGAATTTTAGAGAAATAAACAAGTGGGAGGAGCTAGAACAGGGTTGCCATAGGCTTATACAGATGATTGATGTCTGAAAAAATACAAAAGTCAAGCACAAGATTTGTAACAAACCTTTACGTGTTATCGATAATGGCTGTAAAGGGAGTTGTAAAAAACTAAAGCCTTACCTTAAGAAAATTTTCTAGTGCTTCTTCTACTGTTGAGGTTGGAGGTTCAGCAAACAGAGCTGCAGCTGCTTGTCTTTGCCACCAGGGAAGCTGACTTACCTACATTAATGAAAATACCAACTATATGCCATAACATTGTTACAATAAAATGCAAGGAAAGTTTGGCGTCTAAAGTTAGAACTGCTGGTACAATTAAGAATGGTTTAAACATTAATAAGCAGTCAGGAAGGTCAAAGTCATCTTCAAAGTTTTTTGGTCTATTTCACACCCACATGAAAACTGATCTTGTTTTCCATGAATTTTCCAAGTGGAAACTTGGATACTGACTGGAGGTTACACTCATGATGTTTTTACATAAATCACTAAGTAACAATCTTCCAAAAAAGCTGGGACAAAAAAAAGTATTGTATTGTATTGTATTGTATTGTATTGTATTGTATTGTATTGCATTGCATTGCATTGTATTGTATTGTATTGTATTGTACTGCATTGCATTGCATTGCATTGTATTATTAATATTCTATTACATACCCTTGTCGATACGCGCGCTCTGATAGGCTGAAATCCGTGCTTTATCATTGCTGTATTGTATTATATTGTATTATATTGCATAGTATTGTATTGTATTGCTCTGAGTATCTTTAGTATTACCTCATAACACCACCTTCCAAGTAAATGGTATGATGATGGATCTCTGTCATTCAGTTCAATAGCTTTTGATATGTGATTCTACAAGACAGAACAATGAGTAATGGAATTATTGTATATATTTATGCCTAGCTTAAATTCCCATGAAGTAAAATGATCTTCGTGACCCTCTATTTAGTGTCCTTTCTATCAGGTCTGCATTACACTGCATTAAAAGCTGATGGAGGTACACTGAGCTGAATATAGGAAACTAAAAAGAAATGTGGCAATAGGGAGCTTAAGCACAAAGTACGAGTACGAATATGAGTACGAAATTTGACTGATAGAATTTAAAGTTAGTTTTGGATATTAATATAAATACCATGTTTCAAGCAACTTATAAGTGTTCCAATCAGTATTCTGGATAAACATTGTGCTAGAGTTACAGTCCCTTGACCGAAAAATTATATTTTGAGTGAGATGAAACAGTCAACTACAGATATTCGTGAAATTTATAATTAAATCGTTAAATTTTCTCACGAGATTGCACCAGGTTTTTGTTGTTGTATTACGCTGAAGTTTAACTGCTTCACTAGTACGCACAAACGCACAAAAATATCAAGTATTTTCACTTATTTAGTTGTTTCCAATGCACTCAGTCACTAGTGCTGCATCTGTTCTTTGTTGTGCTGATTGATCGAGTTGTGTAGTTAGCAAGTTAGCAGGAATGCACGCTTAAATTAATGTAAACTGTATAGACTTGAGTAAAGGCATGTCATAAAATAACTCTCCAAAACAATCTTCTCTTTGCTTCCTCAAATTGGAGCTTTGAGCCAAAGCATGAATTAGTATTGATACTATTGTAATATGTTTATTAGTCAAATTTCGTACTCGTACTCGTCTTTTGTGCTTAAGGTCCCTAATATCAAAATTTGGGTCTACTGCATATAAAATAAAGCACTGACCAATTCAGATACATAAAAATGGCACAAATGGAAAAAAAAACATATCCAGACTCAGAATGGCATGCACTCATGTCCAAAAATAGAAATAAAATGGCCAAAAAGAGTCATATAATAGAATGCTTATTACTTGAGTTAAGTTGGGCCAGACAAGAAAATATGTGGCTCACATTAGTCCTTGCTGCACTTGTTCTGTACGTCATTTGACCTTAAGGCAAACATTTCACTGACAACCCTCAACTTCGGTCAGTATGTATACATAAGAACAGACTCAATTCACATACAATCATGTTTTCCATTGACTGTCATAAATCTATAACCATGTATACACAATCGTGTAGTTCTGTGATATACCTTGTATTTAAACCCTAATAATATCCTGTCTTGAGTACTTTCATAGTCAGCTGTACTTCCTAGTAATAATGCACACCTAAAATGTAACAACACTATTCTAAATACAACATCTATGGGATCTTTTTACTTGTTCAGGGATCTCAATTACTTGTGATAATATACTGTCATTGATCGTATTGCAGAAATTTGAGCCTGAAGCAAAAGCTGCTCAGCCAAAATTTAACCCTCTCACTCCCAGCATCCCTATAGTGTTACTGCCCCAAATGCCCACGGGGTTGTGTGCATATTCACATAAATTTTACCTACCCCCAGATAAAGCAAAATATCTCAGCACAGAGAGGATTTCATGCTTAACAATATAAAGAAAGTTTGTTGTACACAGAAAAATCTTCACTTTGGTATATTTTATGACATGGTTAATTGCAAAATACCATCATAATTTTTGTCCAAAAGTTAAAATGGTTCAAAACAAGGGTAGGTGTCAGAGTGCCTTCTGGCACTCTTGGGAATTTGTGACAGTAAAGCTAGAGTGCCAAAAGGCACTCTTGGGAGTGAGAGGGTTAAGGCATAGGTGTTTGCAGTGACTACTTCCTAAGGCAGTTACAAGATGTGTGTCACTGCTTTTTATTGTGGTGATAGAGATGGTTGTTTCATGTTTAAAGCCAACAATTAGCTCTTATGAGTTTGAAGTGCAAGCTACTTAACAAAAGTTTTACATCTAAGTTGTACACAACAGCTGTTTTTTGGTTGATTTAAAGAATGAAAGAGACAGAAAGTTTTCGCTCTTGCTTGACTTTTTCCCCAGCATGGCTCTCTTTGAACAACTGTTTCAGATCTGTAGGTTTTGCTGTACAAAGACATGTCCATCCTTTACTTCAGGGAATTCAACAAAAAGTGCCAAATTGCATGGCTTTAAAATATGTCTGGAACCGTTGTGTCTCCCAAAATGAAACATGTCAGTAAAAGAGTGGCATGGCATGGCACGATCCATTTCACGCTCATACAAAATCTGCTCTATATTAGCATAGACATAGGCATTTGGTGTGAATACCTATAAGGTTGTCATAAGCTTAGACATAAGCATATACACCTATTCCAAAAAACGTTGTCGCATTCAGTCCACAGTGTACACTCCAAGACTGCAAAGGATTTTGGTATTTTTCTAGTAATTAATGTAATCCTAGCATGTTTTGGTTGCATAAAACATTGCTCAAAATGCTTGCTGGAATACTTAAAACGCTCACGAAGGAAACATCACACAAAGAAGGTAATAGTGAATAGATTCTGAATTAAAAGAAAAACTGCCAAAATCCTTTACGGTGTACACTGCAGACTTGTTGTGACAACATTTTTTGGATTAGGTGTATATTAGCATCTAGACATAAGCATTTGGTATGAACACTTCAAAGGTTTTGGCCCAGTTTGCACAATGACATATGGCATAAGCATAAGAAACAAAACTTTCTTTTTACTTATATCAAATGCTTATCAAATGCTTATCTTGTGCTTACAGGTTTGTCATTGTGTGAGGAGAATTGATGAGTTGGTAAATGGATGAAAGCATAAATGAATAGGAAATGTATTAGATAGATGGAAAGATAAAGAGATGAACAGATAGATTGATGGACAGATGAATAAAATGAATGACAGAACAACTGATGGGTGGATGGATGATTATTTAAGTGGTTAAGTATTTTATTGATTGGTTTGTTGATTTGATTGATCAATCTTTCTTTGATAGTACAAATTAGTACAATGTAGTATGATTACCATTTGTGTGCACTGGCAATCTTGCTACCAACTTCAACTGACTTCTGTGCTTGTGCTAAACCTAACAAAAGAAATTCAATAAGCACTTCATCTCTTACTAAGATGGACACCTCAAAAAGACAGATATCTGTTGATGGTCCTTATGGCATCCGTTTTAGAGGGACTTCACTGTATTATTGATTTTGCTAGCCAAACCACACCACCCCTTGAATCTACCCATTTATAGGTCTGTAATTAGTACGATTTTCTACCTTTATACAATAAATTCTTCTTTTCTTCAAGGAAACCTTCTTTGCCTTGCAGAGACGCTATTTCATAATATGATTTTCCTAATCTCCATAGCAGTTCACCACTGTTGGGATGCTAGACACAAAGATCCACATGAAAACAATATTAATTAATTTAACTTGTCACTCTACGTGTAAAATAGCCTAAAGCTACACTGTATACAGTCTATTGTCAACCTTTGCAACAATTAAATTCAAAAATCTTAGGCATGTTTCTACTCCACATCTTGGACAGGCAGTGTGATCTATGCTTCACTTGACTGAGAATGATAAGATTCATAAAAGGATTGATATGGTGATGTGTTGCCATAGTCACCTGTTACCATGGTTACGATTTCTTTGTACCAACACCAAACCCAAAAATAACGTATTGACAATAAACTAAACCTCCTGCACAGCCCTAATAATGATAGCTAAGAATACAGTTACCTTTCTCACAGCATTTTCAAGGAATTGGTGAGCTTTATGTGCATCATTTTCCTGATCATTCATAGTTTCTAAGTCTTGTATAATGGACTTTATATCATCACCAGGTGTACTAGAAACACTGTCAACAGTTACAGTGAATTATTACTAAATAGTGGTTTGGTGTGTAGGATACAACATTAAGGTTTCTTCTCTAATTCCCTTCATGAATGAAAGTAGAAAGGAAACAAGGAGAGAGAGAGAGAGAGTTCTTTGTTATGATTATCAAAGAAAAGCTAAAGCGAAATTATCTTTGTTTCAAGCATACCATCAAAACACTGCAGCTCACTAATGTAAGTAACTTACATACCTTTGAATAACTTCTTGAGGGACTTCTAATTCATCCTGGTTGAAATCATAAAATTCTTCATCTTCATCAGAATTAATTGACAGTAAATCCCTCAGTGAATTAGCACTAAATTCATTCTTAGTAATTCTAGTTTCTTTTACTGGTACAACAGAAATTCCTTCACTGGCTATGGGTTGTCTTGAAATAACCAAACGTAGTTCCGTCATCTCATTTGTCAATTCTTGCATACAAACCAGCATTTCTTTATTCTGAAGTGTAGTTTTTGCTATTTTTTTAATTATTAGCAATCCTGTTCCTACTCCAACACCTATACCTAGTCCTATTGTTGTTCCTACCAGGAAATTTTTGACGAGTGAGGATAAACTAACATCTGAATGAAGAACACAAGACGCCATTTTGTTTTGAAGTTTTACACAGGAAACCCAATGACACCCAAACGAGGCTTGTACTTGTGTGCAAAAGTGCACTGTATTGTAACACTGTAAGCTACTGTAAAGGAAAGTCGAAATGCCTTATTTACTGATTTCAACGAAAATCAAACTGGTATTTATCAATCAACAGTATTATAAGCCCAAAAAATTCTAGTTGTCTAATTGCGTGTGGTCAGTGAGTTGATGTACGTACAGATTCGAAGTATTAAGCTTTTAATTAGTATTTGATACTTTTTAGGAGGAAGGTCCAACGTATTGTGGCGATGAATGGACTGATGCAGAAGTTATGACACATGTTGGTGCAAAGCTTGTACAAGAGTTTGGAAACACATCGTAAGTTACAATCACAACGCCATCATTTATTTCCCGGAGTACCCAATCAATGAGAATCGATCATCGGAAATCCAATCGAACAATCACAGGCTTACCATATTGTGTCGGTGTGATGGTTGGGCTTCCTGTGGATTTTAACGGTTATTTGCTGCTACGTTTAATTATCGAAGTGTCTCCGTGTCCGGCAGCCGGACAAGGTTTTCGAAAAAACTCCGTGTCCGGCAGTCGAAATATTTTTAAAATTTATGACCAATCCGTGATTCTAATGAGTTAAAACCTTGCTATCTTTGTTGAGATTGCTAAAAGCTTTAAAAATACTGATATGATGTTCTTTTGGAATTATTTATCTGCGCTCGGCTCTCTATACCAAGACGTCGACACTTAGAAAATTTTCGAGTGTAACTTGACTGCCGGACAAGAAATTCAAAATACTCCGTATCCGGCAGTCGATTTTTTTGCCGAAAACTACTTGAATTTAGTCCAATTGAACTTCATTCTCTTTGGTTGGATGCAAAAACACTTTTAAGGAACTAGTGCAGCAATTATTTGATTGAATACAGAATAGCGACTTGTAAGAGCCAGACTGCCGGACAAAGAAAACCAAAATACTCCGTGTCCGGCAGTCGATCTTTTTTCTTCAAAAACTCTTATAGTTCTACACCTGTAGTACGCAAAAGTATCATAACATCTTAAAAAAGATTTCGGGCTGAATTTGCGGCATTCATGCAAATTCTGGAAGAAAAAATCGACTGCCGGTCACGGAGTAATTTTGGTTTTCTTGTCCGGCAGTCTTAATTCGAGTAATATTCAAATAACTGCCAAATAAATACATTGACAGCGAGTGAGAAGTATTTTAACATCTAAAGAAATAAATAAATGGACTAAATTTATGAGATTGTTCGAGTTTTTGAAGAAAAAAGATCGACTGCCGGACACGGAGTATTTTGGTTTTCTTTGTCCGGCAGTCTGGCTCTTACAAGTCGCTATTCTGTATTCAATCAAATAATTGCTGCACTAGTTCCTTAAAAGTGTTTTTGCATCCAACCAAAGAGAATGAAGTTCAATTGGACTAAATTCAAGTAGTTTTCGGCAAAAAAATCGACTGCCGGACACGGAGTATTTTGAATTTCTTGTCCGGCAGTCAAGTTACACTCGAAAATTTTCTAAGTGTCGACGTCTTGGTATAGAGAGCCGAGCGCAGATAAATAATTCCAAAAGAACATCATATCAGTATTTTTAAAGCTTTTAGCAATCTCAACAAAGATAGCAAGGTTTTAACTCATTAGAATCACGGATTGGTCATAAATTTTAAAAATATTTCGACTGCCGGACACGGAGTTTTTTCGAAAACCTTGTCCGGCTGCCGGACACGGAGACACTTCGTTTAATTATTCCTCCAAATTCGCCGAAAACTTAGAAATATCCCTCAAGACTATGATTGAAGTAAAGATTGACTGTTTATAAACACTTCTGGCGTATTTGTTTTTGATTTGGATGCGATTTAGGGTGGGTTTTGAGCGATCCTTTTTGACCACGCTTTCAAGTGTAGAAAGACGTCTTTCTACACTTGAAAGCGTGGTCAAAAAGGATCGCTCAAAACCCACCCTAAATCGCATCCAAATCAAAAACAAATACGCCAGAAGTGTTTATAAACAGTCAATCTTTACTTCAATCATAGTCTTGAGGGATATTTCTAAGTTTTCGGCGAATTTGGAGGAATAATTAAACGTAGCAGCAAATAACCGTTAAAATCCACAGGAAGCCCAACCATCACACCGACACAATATGGTAAGCCTGTGGAACAATCGATAACAATTAATCGATTGATATCGATTGGTATCAGGCAATCGATCACCAATCGATAAACACGAAATTACTCCATCGATTGATAATCGATAACAATCGATCACCAATCGATAGCCACTTATCTGATTGATTGATATCAATTACTTAGCAAGCACTGATTGACAAATACAGGAAATGTCAAAATTAACTGATAACAGCATTGCATTTGCCATAAGCGCTGAACAACACTATACACTGGTCATCCACGCAACTGTATTACGAATGCCCTTTTTATTTGAAATGAATGCCAGAGAGACATTACAGCCTGAGCAGAAAAAGGGGAGATCGAAAGAAGAAAAGCGTTGAGAGTTGTATTAATGAAAGAGTCATTGATTCACTCAGTTCATTGATTTCCAAAATCAATCGATTATCGATTGGTATCGATAATCGATAGCAATCGATAAACACACAACCTTGAGTCATCGATTGGTCATAGATTTCCGAAATCAATCGATTAATTGATATTGATTGATATCGATTGTTATCGATTATCAGTTTCATCGATTGGGTACTCCGGGTTTATTTGCATAAGCAATCGAACTGCTTGACGGTACTACATTGATCAATGTATTTTTCTTCCAGAAAAGGATACATATCCCCCGATCCACCTAGAATAATACTTGATAAACTAGAGAAAATTGGCTATAGAATAATAGCATCTACTGGCATAGGACAGACAATCGTGTGGACGCTGCATAAGCCTGAAAAGAATACTTCAAGCTTTTGATAAAGGTATGTATTAATATGATGATCTTACCCCGAGGTCCTCTTACACATAAATAGTGCAGTTCTAAAATTACAAATGGTTACTTGATTGGATAGGGCAAGATTAGGGGTTTCCTATACACCATTGGCACAGTGGATACTGATATCTACCCCTGTGGTACTTCATGAAGTACCACGTACACCCACCTCATCCAAGCCTGGCCTATCTTTAGCAATTCAACCCCTTCCCCCCTGGTTTGATCACATGCATGACAAATTAGTTCATTGATTAATATATTAGAGTGTTCATTAATAAATTGTAAACAGTACTGGCTTGCTTACCTCATTTCTTTTACAGGTTGAGCAAGAATAAAATCATCATGGAAGATGTAATATGTACTTTACATCTAACCTGTTTATCTGTCTGTCTGTCTGTCTGCATGGTTCTCAAGGGGAGGAAGGGGAGGCAGAACAAGGAAGTTAAAGCCCACTAGTAAACCCTAGATTTTTAGGTATCGCCCACTTGAAGATATCAATTTTACATTAGCCTCTCAGTAAGTGAAACCAGAGCCAGAACTTAATTAGGTTCTGTTTCAAAAATTATAACTCCAACATGATTTTGCAATGAAAGTCAGTAACAACTGACTCAGTATTATGTTTTCTTTTGATACAGCAAATTATCTCCATCATTTGCAAAACTGAGAATATTGGCCAGGAACATCACTGCAAAAGCTAACTGACACAACAAGTTTTTTATTTTTATGGTCAAAATTTATTAACCTAAAACAAATATCTACTGGCATCTTCAATGTATATGTCAGCACCATCGATTTTGAACAACAGAAATATGCATTTTCAGGTGGATGAGAGTTACCAAAAGACTTAGGGGTTACTGGCAAGTTCTCCCTTCCTTTACCCCTTTCCTTGAGAGCCAAGCAATGCAGGCAACTTTACATTCCACCTTAATAGGCTGGTTAGTAGCATATATAATGCTCAATGTGAGATAACATGGATCATTGCAACAACACATGCAAGAAAAAGGAAAATAATTCTTTTTATCCCTGTACTTGCATTGTAGTCAAAACCTGGCTTTAAGGCCTGACCAAATGCTCCCAACATTGATGGCTTTAACATGTTGGATGCTTTTGAACACTGTCCAACTATGTCCAGCATTTCTTTTGTTCTGTTGTTCTGTTTTCAACCAAAAATGTTGGATGTTGTTGGGAGAATCTACAAAGGGGTTTACAGTAACTATGCACTTTATGTTAGAACTACAAATATAATTATTTAATTTTGTCTAGGTTTTTTAAAAACACCACACTGCCAGAACATCTTGTAATTCTATTTATTAATATATAATTATGTAATAATAAATTGTAAAAAATAACTTTAAACTTGTATTATCATCTTTATTCAGTCATTTTCATCTTCATTTTGCATTTCTTCAATCAACCTCTTCCGTTCTTGTGCTTGTCTTAGTCTCATAAGAGTAATACTCTCATAGTCTCTGTCAGATACTGTGCTTTGATTATTGGTAGATGTTACTGGTGGGTCTGTCTTGTTTGTCATTGTGCTATTGCCAGTATAAGGCTGTGTTGTTACTGTTGGGTCTTCCAGCCAAGATATATTGAGAGGATTGTCTGTATTACCAAATTCATTCATCAAAGCCATTTTCTAAGGAAGAGAAATGACAGAGTAAGAAATGAGATCCAAGCATTGCTTTCCTTAGCTATAGCTCTCTATCTCGGTTAACCAAGTGTTATTACAGACAGCTTTTACCAAAAATTCTGTTGTACCTAAACTTGCCAAACTTAAATAATTTCACTTCTTTATATTTTTATGCACTATTTACAAATATAACTATTGCTAATTCCTGGTACTAAATAAAAAGTCTATATTTTCTTGTCTATATCCTTTTTTCTGCAGTTCAAAGAATTCAACCCATTGTTATGGTTCATTGACCACTGAGAGGGTATGCAAATTTTCACCACACAAAAACACTAATATTTCTATGAGACCAACTCTCCCATGTGTAGATGCTGCTCTTTCCATTGATTCCTGTATTGCCTTGTGGAATGCCTGATCCTTAACCTGAAAAGCTGTGGCTGTTTGTGATGCTATTCTGTCTCAAAAAATTGACATCATGGTAGTGATTGAAACTTGGTTGAAGGGTGATAAATGTGGATATTTGACTTTTGCTAGCATTATGAATTGTCTTCCTGATCATCTGATCTTCTCCTGATCAAATCAAGATGATATAGACTGATGTTAAAGCACTATATTTAACATTGGAAGTGCCTTCAGCTAGAAGCAAAGCTAGAAGCTGGTCTCCCAGGAAGCTAATGGTGTGCTCATTCTACCCCCTCTTTCCATCAGTGCTCTGTTTAGCTACTTAAAGCTACACAGAAAGGAAAGAAGTCGAAACAAGGATGTGAAGTCACTGGGGATTGAACTTGGGACCTCTTGCACCAAAGGCCTGCATGCACCAACCAACTGTGCCACCTTGTCCTTTGCTTTCTTCCTGGCTCTGTTACCATGATAACATCATTTAGGTTGATTCAGCAGGAAAGGCAGAGTTATTATTAAGACGATATTGATGGAAAGAAGCCATAAACTATTGTGTACAACTGCCAAGTGGACGGAATTGTCCAGTGATGTCAGGCATTATCACACATTCAACATAACAGAAGACCAGTAAAAATTGGTGAAAATGGATGAAAAAAATACAACAAAGGATGAATGGAAACACTGAATGGAAACACTATATAAAAAGAGAGAGGGCTAGAGGCCATTCAACAGTCCTCGCTGAAAGCACTCAAAGTGAGCTAATGAGTACTCCTTGGGATTCAATAAAATCTTTTCAAAATTTCACTGCAAGTAAAAATGATTGCCACGAGTGCTTTCTGCATTGAGTGGCGAGTCTGCTTAAAGCTCAAAACATCAGTAAGTTACCTATCTTTATATTAAGTGTTACAAACTTCCATTCAGTTCTAGTCATATGAGAACTGAGTGTTCTCTCCCTTACCACAAAGACTAGTTTTTCTACCCTCATCAAAAGTCAACATATTTACAGTCCAGGTACAAGTCAGTGGCCATATGTATATGAAAACATTGAAATTATGTAGTGATGGTTAATGTAGTGAGTGATTAGAGAGATTAAGCATCATGTACACAGCAAACAGCAGAGAGGAAAGTTCTTGTGACCTACAAATTGTGGCCCTAAGGGGAAAAGGGGAAGGGAAAGGGGAGAGGGGGAATGGGGAGAGGAAGAAGGAAGGGCCTGCAATGAACCCCCTTGTTTTTACGAAATGCCCCCTAATAATTAATTTCCCTCAGAAATCTCTGTTTAGACCTCTTTTACTCCTTGATCATGAATTCTTCTTGTCCAGCAAAATTTAGCTTTTGGAGCTGTTTGTTATTGACCTCGAATTGACCCCGGATTTTGACAAGTATAAGACATTCACAAGAAATGTGATTAATTAATTATTAATTAATCACATTTCTTGTGAATGTCTTATACTTGTCAAAATCTGGGGTCAATTCGAGGTCAATAACAAACAGCTCCAAAAGCTAAATTTTGCTGGACAAGAAGAATTCATGATCAAGGAGTAAAAGAGGTCTAAACAGAGATTTCTGAGGGAAATAAGCTTGTGAATGTATTCAACATGAGCATGTGACTAACGACATTGAGAACAACTCTCTTTGTAAAAGGTTTTCTCTTCATTAATTTTGAGAAATGTTTGTCCAACTTTCTGCTTTTGATCAACTGATGCACATACACCATCCAACTGTAAAGAGACATCAGGAAATTGTCCAAAACGTTGACCAAACTACAACCAGCAAGACTACAAGACAGCTCTATTCATTCATTTTCTGTAAAAGATTAAAATTACCATCTCTGTTGATCAAAAACATCATTCTCTGTTTTCAATCACTTTTGACATGATTGGTATCTCATAGCTCTCGACCAATAGGAATTTTTCGTTCATATTTGAACGAAGATTTCAAAAAAACTTGGAAGTTCGTTGCAGGCCCTTCATCCCCTCCTCTCCCCAATCCCCCTCCCTCCTCGCCCCAGTCCCTTCCCCTCCCCCTTAGGGCTGCTACCCAGGCTAATTAATTGTGCCACATTTGGCACTCAAATGAAAAAGCAACTTTTCATGTTTTTGGCCTGTAGAATACTCACTAATATTTGCATAATAATTAGTGTATATAAATAGCACATCACAAATAGAGATTAGTATTACTTGTATCATTGTGGATCACTAAATGGCCCACCTTCATCAGGGGGCCTTTTCCCATACATTTACTCTATTTGAAAAAGCAAATTTACAGCTTTGACCCCTCTTTTTATAGTGCCGCCCCCGCCCCCCCTCCCCCCCCCCTTTCTGACGTTCTTGGATCTGCCCAGTACTCATGTTGAAAAGCCAGAGGTGATAAAAGCAGTTTACATGGTGCTTGCTGCCATTTGCCATTTCTCGTGTAGGTTTAACCTCTCTATTGTTTCTACTATGAACTCCCTCTCAGGGTGCTAATCTTAATTGGAGAACAATTCATTTAATAATGATACATACTGCATCTTTGACATTTGTAAATTCCACAATAGCACTGCCTTTCTTTTTAGAAGACACAATAACATGAGTGATCTCCCCATACTAAAAACAAAAAGATAACATTTTTGGTGGTCAACAGTAACTGTTAGTAACTGTGTTTTTCCCCCTTCGTGTGTGTGTGTGTGTTTATTGCTTGCTATATATAAATTTATAACTTTGTCCATGTCCATTACACAGCTAGATTAGCTTTTTTTAGTTATTCTGTATAACGTTTACGTATAAGTATATTAATTGTGTATATGTATATTTTTGCAGGGGCGTATCCAGGATTTTTCATAGGGGGGTCCTTACATACCAAATTGTCACTATGACATCATAGCAATCTATTGTTTTAGCGCAAAGGATCATGGTCGATAGAGGTTTCGGGGGCTTTTTGCTTTTGGTCATGTGCATTGCCATATATGGAACGTCTTGATCAGGAAGCCCAATGCAAAATTTCGATTTGAAACGAAACGAAAAGATGACTCCGAGAGGTGAGAAAACTGATTTCTTTAAGTTAACGCCCAGTGTGTAACGATGACAACTTTTCAGTAATATATTTAAAATTTAGTCTAAATAAATCCTCACACACTGCATCTCCAGTCAGATTTGTTCTTTTTTACACTTTTTGGCTTAGAAAGGGGGGGTCCGGGCACCCTGTGACCCCCCTCTAGATATGCCCCTGTTTTGTAAATTAAAAAAAACCCTGTTTATTTAAGTGTCCTAGTCTTATAGCGCTCGCGCACTAATTGGGGGACACTATACTCTCACACTCACTACCTCTACCTTAAATATTTTGCAAATAATCACTCCACTCACCAGTTTGTTTTTGACAGGAGGGAGGAAAACCGGAGAACCCGGAGAAAAACCTCGAAGCACAGGAGAGAACCAACAAACAACTCTACTCACATGAGATAGCAGGTCCAGGAATCGAACTTCGAGACCCAGAGGTGAGAGGCAAGCGGTCTAACCACTCGGCCACCCTTGCTCCCCATATTGTATAGTATAATAATATAATGTAAAGGTAATAAAAGCAATAAAAGTCAAGTCAAGACTCTGAGGAATGGGAGGGTCCCAATGCATTTATCTAATATGTTTGTGTGGCATGAAAGGATCTGACTTTAATAGGCTCACAAAAGTTGGTAAAACTAGTTTTTGAGTAAAATTAATGAATTTTACCCATGACAAGAAAACAAAACGAAACAAAAAAGAAAAACCAACAACAACAACAAAAAACAACATCCAAAAAAACCCTAAAGATAATTATCACCTTCCTATCCAGGATTCATTAAACATTTTTGGGGGGTGGGTATGGGGGTGGAATTAATTTTTGGGGGTATTTCCAATCTCCAGTCATAGACACATACCCAACCATTTTCTGCCTCCTCCTCCCAATTCATGTGGTACCTTTTCAAATAGTTTTGTCAGTATCTCCCAATTCATGTGGTACCTTTTCAAATAGTTTTGTCAGTATCTCCCAATTCATGTGGTACCTTTTCAAATAGTTTTGTCAGTATCTCCCAATTCATGTGGTACCTTTTCAAATAGTTTTGTCAGTATCTCCCAATTCATGTGGTACCTTTTCAAATAGTTTTGTCAGTATCTCCCAATTCATGTGGTACCTTTTCAAATAGTTTTGTCAGTATCTCAGTTGTATATCCTCCATTACTTTCATCATTCTTTTTGCTTTTCCATTTAACCTTCAATAAATGACTCGTTAGTAATGGACAAATTTATATACATTTTAACTCATGGATTACAAATCTGCAAGTTACTGGGAAGGGATGTTGATGTCACTCACTTTTTCACTCACTCACTCACTTGAGTACCAATGTAAACTTTTCAGCTCTGGTAAATGTATAGGGCAACCTATATGGTCTGTATCCTATCATTATAACCATAAATATTTGCTCAAGATGTATTACATCCACGTATGCATGCTTAATATTAAGCACATACAAAATAGTAAGATTAGACAAGTGACACAAACTGAAGAATGGAAAACACACTCCAATGTAAAATGTGTGGGATTGCTTTTCCTGGAGTAGGCAATAGTAAATCAGTTTGAATTCCATCCTAGTAATGTGCTCAAGAATGTGATTAATTCCAGTTGGACATCAGGAAGCTTATAAACAATAAATAAACAGTGTTAACCCTGTCCACAAGGTTGAGTACAAACACTAAGAGCATGTAATACTTTGCACTATTTAGTACTAAATATCACCAATTAAACAGTATTAGGATATCATTGATATGAAATATCACTAATTTGAAATATCATATTTGAAATATCACTAATTAAATATTTAGAATTTGCATAAAATATCACTTTTTAAAACTTTTTAAGTTGCAAGCTTTTAGACAGTGTTTGTACTCTTTCAGCATGTGTCATTGTTAAAATACATGGAAACAAAACATTTTAAAAATGAACTGCTACTTGAAAGCCCATATTTGGGTCTGCCAAAGAAAACAGCAATAAAAAGGGTTTTGAGTTTTTGGTGTTTAGTGGCTGTAGAACAACTTTTTTTGCTTTTTCCTTATTGTTTTTTTTCTTTTATAACATATTATGTTTATTTTTTGCTATTAAAGAAATTTAATACAGCAGCTGTATCTCTCAATTATATTATTAATATTTTATCACTCCAAATGAGTAAGAATTCCCTCAAAAGTGTTACAGGTTGGTCCAATCTTGTTTAAGTTTGTGAGAGCAAGTGTAGCATTTGTGCATGGGTCTGTTGTGACCACCACAGGAAGCCCAACAGAGGAGCGAACATACTGACTCATCAAATCTGTTCTTTATCTTACATGTTAATATCTCCAAAGTAAAAATGTACATATGAGGGGTGTCAACACAAAAGGGGTCTTGTCTACTAAGACCCCTTTGATGTACCATCTTTCAGATTTGCCGCTTTAACAGCAATCTTTAGGGGTTTTTTGGTCATTTCTCGGCGAAGATAGGAGAGAGAACAACAACAACAACAACGAAACTCTCAAAAGAGGGGGGGGGGGGGAACAGAGAGAAAGGAAAGAAAAATGAACAGAAAAACTGCAGAGCGCGCTTGGGTAAGAGAGAAGGTAAGAAGGAAAAACAAAACAGAAAACAAAGACAATAGTTGTTCGGATTTCTTTTGCCAATTAGTGGGAACCAAAAACAAACTTAAAAAAAGAAATAACTTACAAATGAGAAAGAGAAAAGAAAGAAAAACAGAAAAAATGTGTTTGTGAAACAGAAAAAGAGAGAAGAAAAAGAAAAAAAAAAAAAAACGGGAAAGAGAAACAATAGTTGTCAAGGTAACTGTCAATTTGGTGCTGTTCTAGAAGACTGAAGGCTCACTTATCCAGTGACGCCTGACGAATTCTAGGGTTTACGTTCGGTGAGCGTACTGATCGTGGCCTGAATTCAGCTTCTAAGTGCTTTTTCGAGTCATTTTGTAGCACAGAAGTCGCTTGACTTGCATCATTAAGCAAGGAAAGACGGCGGAGACAAACTCCTGGAAGAACTCAGGAGTGGGAAGCGACTTTACGAAGAACGAGTCACAGTAATTACGGCGACAAGGTTCAACTGTGATCTCCGGAGTATTGAGGCTTCTCTGGTCGTTCTGTGATGCATCCCCCAAGCCAACAAGGCCATTTCGGCGAGTTTTGAACTGTAAAGAAGGCAATCGGTGCCGTCTGGGACCTGTTAGCGAGGGGGGCTCGGCACTTATAAGAAATTTCTAAGACTAAGAGTAGGGGATGGGTGCTGTCCAATTTTTCATGGATGCCCATAATCCTTTTCTTCCGCTGTATCTGATCCAGCGGAAGAAATGCATTATGGGATGCATGTTTGGACGCGTACAGTGTTTTTCCTTGGACCAGCTATGGTTGTAGCGCTGAGAATGCCAAAACGGGGTCGACTTGCGCACCGTGCGTTACAGCCTATCTTATGGTCAACCTTTAAGACCCCTTTTGTGTTGTCATTCCTCATGTTGTATACTTTAATTCGCCGTTTCCTTGGCATTCTCTCTAGATCGACACAAAATCACCGAATGCCTCATACCTTGCATTAATGCTGCAAAACACAGGCCGTGATCGCCTTTTAGCTCGAGAATCGGTCATCTTGGTTGGTTATAGTAGCCTTGTACACTTAATTTGGCGTTTCCTTGGAACTCTCTCTAGATCAACTCAAAATCACCGAATGTCTCATACTTTGCATTCATGCTGCAAAACACAGGCTGTTATCGCCCTTTAGCTCGAGAATCGGTCATCTTAGTTGGTTATAGTAACAATATGAGGGGTGTCAACACAAAAGGGGTCTTGTCTACTAAGACCCCTTTGATGTACCATCTTTCAGATTTGCCGCTTTAACAGCAATCTTTAGGGGTTTTTTGGTCATTTCTCGGCGAAGATAGGAGAGAGAACAACAACAACAACAACGAAACTCTCAAAAGAGGGGGGGGGGAACAGAGAGAAAGGAAAGAAAAATGAACAGAAAAACTGCAGAGCGCGCTTGGGTAAGAGAGAAGGTAAGAAGGAAAAACAAAACAGAAAACAAAGACAATAGTTGTTCGGATTTCTTTTGCCAATTAGTGGGAACCAAAAACAAACTTAAAAAAAGAAATAACTTACAAATGAGAAAGAGAAAAGAAAGAAAAACAGAAAAAATGTGTTTGTGAAACAGAAAAAGAGAGAAGAAAAAGAAAAAAAAAAAAAAACGGGAAAGAGAAACAATAGTTGTCAAGGTAACTGTCAATTTGGTGCTGTTCTAGAAGACTGAAGGCTCACTTATCCAGTGACGCCTGACGAATTCTAGGGTTTACGTTCGGTGAGCGTACTGATCGTGGCCTGAATTCAGCTTCTAAGTGCTTTTTCGAGTCATTTTGTAGCACAGAAGTCGCTTGACTTGCATCATTAAGCAAGGAAAGACGGCGGAGACAAACTCCTGGAAGAACTCAGGAGTGGGAAGCGACTTTACGAAGAACGAGTCACAGTAATTACGGCGACAAGGTTCAACTGTGATCTCCGGAGTATTGAGGCTTCTCTGGTCGTTCTGTGATGCATCCCCCAAGCCAACAAGGCCATTTCGGCGAGTTTTGAACTGTAAAGAAGGCAATCGGTGCCGTCTGGGACCTGTTAGCGAGGGGGGCTCGGCACTTATAAGAAATTTCTAAGACTAAGAGTAGGGGATGGGTGCTGTCCAATTTTTCATGGATGCCCATAATCCTTTTCTTCCGCTGTATCTGATCCAGCGGAAGAAATGCATTATGGGATGCATGTTTGGACGCGTACAGTGTTTTTCCTTGGACCAGCTATGGTTGTAGCGCTGAGAATGCCAAAACGGGGTCGACTTGCGCACCGTGCGTTACAGCCTATCTTATGGTCAACCTTTAAGACCCCTTTTGTGTTGTCATTCCTCATATATAAATAGTTGTGTAAATATATACCCAGCCTTTGACAAGTCTTAAGTGGAAAAAAGGAGGAGGTACAGCCTCTCCATATATTACATCACACGGGACATCTCTGGGAATCATCCTTTCAATATTGTTACCTTATAGCTACTGTATAAAGTATTTTTAGTTGTAAAAGGATGCATAATGTAGTTACCTTTAGTTTAGGAGTGTGCTCATAATACACAGGATAACTTGTTTGTTGTTTTTCTTTTATTTGTGTTCTCATGATCTCTTGTTGGTCTTTCAACAACTGAGATCCTTCTTCCCTTAATCTCTCAATCTGTAGAAATAATTGGATTGTCTATTAATCTCAGTTCAATATCAAAGGAGGGGCACTGGTTGCACATGCAGCCCCCTGTAGAAACCAAAGGTCCACTTATCTATACTGCAGTAGCTATCACTGAGTAGCAGGTCCACCATTCCCCCACTGATCAGCAAAATGTTAGGGAAAGGCATTGGTAATTATACAAAGGGCCCGCAGTAATTGGCCACGCTGTTGCGGATGCCCTGCCATATATTTATCTTGGATGTAAGCAATTTCATGGCGAAGTTAAAATAAAGCCAGTGCATGTAGACACATTACATAGTTCCATTTCCATTTCATGCAATAATCCCTGGTTATGGCACTGAATCTCACATAAACATAAAATTAACTAACCTTAGCCCAGATATATCAACATTTACCTCAGCTTTTAATCTTTTCTCTGCAGCCTCTTTACTTTCTGTAGCATCTCTGGCTGCATTCTCTTGCTGTTCAAGATCTGATCACCAAATTATAAAGAAAAGCAAAAGGTAAATAAAGTGTTCATGTCCCATCAAAACTAGGTTTTATCTTCAATTGTTTATAATTGGTATTCACAGTATTTATACAATTAGGGCAGATTTGACATGACTGTAAAAAATCTTGCCACAAACCATACAAAACACTCACATTAACACCAAAGAATTTTAAATGTTAGTGTCTTTATGTTAGTCAGTGAATGTCGTTTTAGTCCCAAGATAGATCCACAGTACCTTGTGGAGATGGAGATCACAGAGTGAGCACATCACCCTCAAGTTTATTAGTGAAATAAATGTATGTTATTGGCCAAGCATGAGGTCGGTAATCATGAACAATCTGCACCGTACGGTAAGTGGTCGGTAAGGTAACGGTAAATGGTCGGTAAGTGGTCGGAACTCGGAAGAGGACGGCTTCTCTCGTTGCTCTATCGATGGCACCAAACACCCACGGACCTTCTCCAAACCTTCCCCGATGGTACTTTTGTTTCACGTCGAACTTGGACTCGTCAATCTCGATGATATGTCCTGGACCGCCTATTCTTATTAGGTCTGTAGCCACGTTATTGGAACATACTGATCGAATGGATGTCAACATCTTGACAACTGTCCTGTTAGACAGTCCCGTCATCTCTTGGATGCGATGGTTGGAGTCATCACGGGACCATAAGTAAAGCACGTGGAGCCAGGTGACAAGTGATACATTGGAGTCTTCGAAGAAAGAATTTCTCCGGATAGAACACCACTTTCTACAGTTGTTGTTCGTACATCTCCAGGCATGCTCATCTTTCGTTGCTGCACGGGTCTTCAACTCCATTTGAGCACCACAGACACATGCTGGTTGTGAATCAAGAACACCTTGTTGACAAAAAAAATGAAAAACCGATTGAAAGTTGCTACAGATTTCTATAAGCTCAATGAAATTCATGATTCAAATTGCATAAAGTTATAAAAATTGCAACAGACCAAATTTATAAACTTGTATGAGGATCACATTATCCCACTAAACAATAGAAAATTATTCATAAGTTGACAACAGCGGTCGACAACAGCACGCCCATATCACACCTATTGTTTATGATAACAATCCAGTTCGGTTAAATTATTCACAACTTGATCCTTTTGTTCTCGTTGGTTAGGTATAAATAACTCAATTGTCTTAATTGAGTTTCATTGCTTTCGAGCTACAAGTTACTGAGTCAGTTAGAAAAATTATCAACGCTTCAATTTTAAAATTTCATCATGTCTTCTCGTATTACCAAGTGCACCGTCTGTACTGAAACCGGCCACTCCAGGATACACTGTATGAATATATGTCAGTCGTGTTGTGGAGACAAAAGAAAGTGCGATTGCAAGGCGCCTCCCAAGAAGAGATCGAAGACCAGCCAGCAGCCTACAAGCCAGCCCCCCGCCCCTGCCAGCCCTCCTCCTCCACAAGTCGAGCCCGTTGATTACAAGAAACTATACAATCAACTGATGAAAAAATACCAACAGGTGTCATCTGCCTACCAGTCAGTTAAAGTCAACAACGAGACATGGCCAATCGAGAAGAAGAAGTTGCTCAAAGAACTAGAACTTTGCCGTAACAATTCCAGCCACGTTACAGAGCTCGAAGAAGACAACGAGGAGTTGGTGAGCATGAACCGCCAGAAGAGCGCCGAGATAGTAGAACTGAAATCTACTATCGACGACTTGAAATCCACCATAACCGAAAAGAATGCCACAATCGATATCCTGAAGTTAGAAATAGCTGAGATGAAGCGCAACCAAGATCAGACTGACCAGCCAACGCAGAGAACAGACCAGCCACCTACTAGTAAGATCAGAACCGGAAGATTCGACCTGACAAAGATCCACGATCGTGCTGTGTTGAGAGTCATCCAGTCTGAACATTGTACCATACGCAATGCCTTCAGACTGGCATCGATCTCACGCAGCACCGTCCGCGACTTCGTTGCCATAGCTGAACTCAGAATTATCGACGAGGAAACATACAACGAAGTCATCAGTGATCCAACACTCAGATCTATAAAGTCAATGGAAATGTTATGCAGGAAGCGGTTGAGAAGGCACATGGACAGGCTGGGACAAATGAGAACAGAGGGGGCTTTGCTTCCTATGACTTTTGACGAGTCATTCTATCGTGCTGAGTAAACCTACTCAGACACAAAAACGGCTCCTTTAGGAGCCACCACATGTTGAAAAGTCAATGATCAGATGCTATCAATAACACAATAAATCAATAAACACAATACTACATTATTTGTCCCCAAAAATTATCATAATGAAATAAACTTTGGCAATGTTTGTAAACACTCCTTCCCCTTTCCTGAAATGAAATTGATACTTTATTGATTCATAAAACAGCAATATAGAGACTTAATTAGCAAGACCCGATAAGTCTTTTACATTCTCTCTGAAAAAAAGGAGAAAAGAAAGATTAAAAATGATAACGAACTGTTATTCACACAAAGTGGTACGTGAGAAAGTCAAGCAGCAGACTCATGGCGCCATAAAGTCCAGACAATTGTATACAGTTGTCTGGACATTCAAATCATAAAAAGCGCTAGTTCGGAGGCAGAATCTCGAGTTTTAATTGAACGAAGTCATTTTTAGTCAATTGCCAATCTGGAAAAGCGAAAAGCGTCCTTAGTTACAAACCAAGTTGGAATCAGAACAAATTTCGAGTAAGACAGCTTGGCCGCTCGAGTGATGCCTGACTTGAAAAAGACTATCTACAAGCGATCAGTTATGATTTCTAGTGAAATCAAATACACTTATTTCTAAGTTATAAGTTAGAATACTGTTTCAAAGCAAAACGTATTTCTTCTTCTTCGCTCTCTGGTCCGTTGAAAAGCGAAAAGCGTCCTTAGTTACGTAGTGTAAACAAACCAAGTTGGAATCAGAACAAATTTTGAGTCAACAACTTAGCCGCTTGAGTGATGCCTGACTTAAATATGTTGAATTAACACTATCTACAAGCGATCAGTTATGATTTCTAGTGAAATCAAATACACTTATTTCTAAGTTGTAAGTTAGAATACAGAATACAGTTTCAAAGTAACTCGTACTTCTTCTTGTCCGCTCTGGAAAAGCGAAAATCGTCCTTTGTACGTAGTGTAAACAAACCGAACCCAGTCGAAATCAGTAACTCGACAAAAACACGATGTTGTTGTTGAATATACTGTCAAATTTGAAATAAAATATACGGAAGCTGATGTGGTCGGTAAGGTAACGGCAAGGTAACGGTAAGGTGACGGTAAGGTAACAGTAAGGTGACGGTAAGGTAACGGTAAGGTAACGGTAAGTGGTCGACGAACCGAGTTACCGACCACTTACCGTACGGTGCAGATTGTTCATGATTACCCATGAGGTCTAGATAGGAGGATATTTGGTCATGTTCTTTTTTGTGTGCAGGTATGGACCAAGCTGATAGGCGAGGTCCAAACAAAAGTAAAAAAAGAACAAGATCAAATATCCTCCTACCTGGACTGAAACAAGCTTGGTCAATAACTTATCTGTATTATGTGGCTGACCAATTTAAAAAAAAGTTTGTTGGTAAATTTGATAAACTGAAAACATCACCATTGTTGACTGGCTATTTCAGTTAACTTCTGGTTCACAAAAATTGCCAAATAAAGATATCATCAGTAGTCCAATAGACCTTTTTGCGATAACAAACATTCTCGACATCTCGTGCAGATAAAACAAAAGAACTTTTTATTAATCATGACATCTTGAATATTCATTGTTCAAGGCTCGTGGAACGTTTGTACCTAGTTGAGCGTTGAACATATAATTTTAAATGTAAGCACAAAGTAAACTAAAAGGGATTTGTTTTCACTCCATGTTATTATGCGTACTGCGTTTAGACATGTACTCACAGTTCTGACTACCAAGTATTCGATATGCTAATTTAGGCCCCGTAAACACATAGGACTATTGAAGTCCACACGAAAACGATGACCGTTACACGACAACGATGAACGTTTTCGAATCCTTTTAGAGTCGTCAATACATATGCGGTTTCATTTGTAAACGTATACTTTTTAACCGTTTAGTTCCATTGATAATTAATCAATGTCAGCGCTCTCCACACGAAAACGGATCGAGTTTTCGAAAGTACAGTATATATCCACTTTGGAGAAGTTTTCGAAAATATTCCTTTACGGTGAGCGTTTCCATCGCTTTCGTGTCGAAGGCCTAAACGTTAATGTAAATATAAACAACTAAACAGTTCTTCATCTACACGATTGCTTTCACTTCGCCTTTGCCTGTATTCATCTCTACTAAAGGAGTCAGGAAGAGATAGGGTGATGCAATCAACTGAACAATCGTGAAAGTGTTTCTGATGCGGAATGTCGATCCACGTTGCATATATTGTAATCAGTAAAAGATCACTTATTTCCCTTTTTGTTTAGTCATTCGAATCAATTTATGCTGTTGGCAAATTGTACCATAACTGGTCTGAAAGAAAGAAATCCACAGTGTTTTGCGAATCTCGACCATAATTGCGATCGCAATAATGGCGGGAAAATTAAAGAGATCGTCGTACTTATAGCCGGCGATCCTCAGAATATTTTTGTATGCTAAAGATAGAAGAAAGAGAAGAAGAGTTTGAAATGTAGTAAGACTGAAAAGGGAACAGTGCACCATTGAAGAACTGTTACTCGCGTGTCGTGAGTTTTCTACAGCTAGACAAAAACTACTCTAAAAGCATGATCTTTAGTTACAATTTTATACACGTCCTCACAGGAGAAAAGACGATTTAGAGCAATTTTTGTAAGACTGTGAAAACGGCACGGTCACGGCAAGGAACGCATCAAGGGACTTTAATACGATCATTGCATGGTGATCAAGGTCTCTTTTACATCATACAAATGCTGCTCTAAACAGAGTACGAAACTGATACCTTTGACTATTAGATCTTTGTTCTTAGACCTAATTTAGATTTTTTTAAGTTTTCGACCGAGTTTTTTGACATCGACCGAGCTATTAGTCTTGGACTAAGTTTTTGTCTTGGACTAAGGTTTTGTCTTGGACCAAGTTTTTGTCTTCGATCGAGTTTTTTCTGCCTTTTAACAAGTTTTTTTTTGAGTCTTCGACTGGGTTTTTGGTCTTCAAACGATTTGTGTAGTCTTTGACCCAGTTTTTTGTGTTGAGAAGAGAAATATCATCTAACGCGATGTAACGCTGTCAACCAACATTTATCTGTTCAAACTTAGTGTCATAATTTTGGACGATTCTGCGCGCCGTATATACTCATATATTATTTAATGCTGTAATTACACTGACATTTATGATCGATCCCCGAACCCCATGCAATCTTATCATTTTACTTTTTCGAGGATTCGTTGTTCAAGATGGAATTTTCAATGTGTGAGGTATCCCCTGATATGTATACAGGTCTGTATACACACACAAACCAATATGAAGTGACCGCAAGTACTGGTTAGTATGCTAAACAGTGAGACGGGAGTGCCAAAGCTTATGTGAATTTATTGAAAGCAAAGGTATAAAGGGATTTCCTGGCAGCTATCTTTATGTTTTCATAGTTCCAAAACATATACTTTTTTATGCGTTTAGGTCTTCCATCCACACGAAAGCGATGAAAACGCTCACCGTAAAGGAATATTTTCGAAGTCGTTCTCTAAAGTGGATACTTTCGAAAACTCCGTTTTCGTGTGGAGAGCGCTGACGAATTATCAATGGAACATTCACAAAGCGTTCGCGTGTGGACGGAGCTAAACGGTTAAAAAGTATACGTTTACAAACGAAACCGCATACGTATTGACGACTCTAAAAGGATTCGAAAACGTTCATCGTTTTCGTGTAACGTTCATCGTTTTCGTGTAGACTTCAATAGTCCTATGTGTTTACGGGGCCTAAATTAGCATATAGAATACTCGGTAGTCAGAACCGTGAGTACATGTCTAAACGCAGTAGGCATAACATATAACATGGAGTGAAAACAAATCCCTTTTAGTTTACTTTGTGCTTACATTTAAAATTATATGTTCAACGCTCAACTAGGTACAAACGTTCCACGAGCCTTGAACAATGAATATTCAAGATGTCATGATTAATAAAAAGTTCTTTTGTTTCATCTGCACGAGATGTCGAGAATGTTTGTTATCGCAAAAAGGTCTAATGAAGGACATCTCAACTTAATATTTAAGTTAAAAGATGTAACGAAGTTGGTGTTTATATTTCGGTTTAATGTTAAACCATTCTCAAAACAATACAACATGTTTGGCTATTTGTACCAAAATGAGAATTTGGATTAGAACAATACCAATTCTTTGGAATTTAGGTGTCAAGATCTTAATGAATAAAGATTCCAAAAAACAAAGTTCATTGAAGTGTGGATTCATCACCAATACAGAAGTGTTCTGTAAAACAATGTTTCTTAAGTGTTCATTCGTCACAGTAATCCTTTTTTTGTTGCATAAAGTCTCTGGTAGGCACATTAATTTTAGGATGAACTTGTACTCTTCACAGTTGTTTAAGTAGTGATAGATGACCGATTTGCTACCTGTTGAGTGTTCATCAAGATGCGTAACTAAGCATCTACCCGTTTTACCCATGTATGAATCTTTGCAACTGGGGCATGTCAATGACAGACAATGTGAGATTTTAACTTGTCAGGCACTGGATCTTTAGTACTACAGTAATTAAGGATCTGTCTTGTTTTGTAGAGGACATTGCACTTGATGTTTCTTTTAACAAAACTTATGTCCAGCATACGGAATATTTATCCAGATGGTTCTTATGTTGGAATCATCACATGAAGTTGAGCATGTGTTTTGCTTCACTTTTGGTGCTTTTAAACAATTCAATCAAGGCCTTCGATACATTTTTAGGAAATTGATTCCACAAGAGGAACTCATTTATTTTCCCAACCTGTTTACAGATTAAGCATTTCTTGGTACTACATATGCAAGAAACTCTATGGTATAAGGCTCTCACCCAGGCTGTTTTCCTCCACCAAGGCTCAAAATTATTAAAGGAGACATATTGGCCAGTATCGGTGTCCTTGGGATAGACATCAGTTGTTGTCCTATGGATTGCAATGTCTAGAAAGTGAACATTTCCATCATCAAAGGTGTCAACTGTGAAGCATTAGTTCTTATGAAAACCATTAAATGTTTGAAGTATTTGTTGGACATGTTCGGGTTTAACCAAGACCAACATGTCGTCAACATATCAACCATAAAGCTTGATTAGGTTGAATTAAACCGAAATATAAACACCACCTTTGTTACATCTTCTAACTTAAATATTAAGTTGAGATGTCCTTCATCAGACTATTTTTCTTATTATATTTTCTTAAACTGTCAGCTGGATATGTGTTAAGATATCATCACTTTGTAAGAAATAAGGAGCCATTCCAAAGAAAAATAGTCAAAAACCTAAAGTAAAACAAGTTACTTAATAAGAAAAAACCTTTTTTGCCTAGCCAAACAAATCAAAACTATTAGCAAAAAATTCCCGAGCTTTCTGTTATGGCAGATGTGCGTGTCTCACTCTGAATGGTGGAATCCTGAGCTTTTCTGATGAAAAGCAAACACTGACTTTTCGCTTTGAACTGAGCTAATTATAAAACAAATCATTTACAAAAGGAGAGAAAATTAGTTTTTGCTTCAATTTGCCGACTTCAAGCTGCCGTAATTGGGCTGTAAGCAATTTTTTGGAGTTGTAAACCACATCTTTTGCCTTTTTGTTGAGTTTGCTTGCTTGATCATTGCCTAAAAGGTCGAAGTCTTCACTGAATTCTAAAAGGAAGAAATAAGTTAAAGCTGACTCCGAGACTCTCTCAAAATGTCTACAATTACTTTGGTACCAAATCTATGTGGCTCTTGAAGATGATGGCCAGAAAAAATAAGTCTTTTTGAGAATGAGTGAAAGGATAGTGATTTTCTCAAGGCGTATTTTGTATGATGGCTTGGTGAGTTTGATTGTAATGTACATATTATGTCTTGTTATATGTTGTAATATTGCTGATACAACTATTTGGATATGCATCTTCATTTCATCAAATTTCTCATTGGCTATTCAATCGAACATCAGATACTTTCCAGGAAAATCATAGCAAGCTTATCAATTTTTGCCTACACACAGCCCAGTTTATTGAGTGTTTGTACTGCCGCCAGGTCAGTGTTGTTTTATCTTTTCAAAAATGTCCAAAGTTTATTCTAAAATGAGGGTCATTTGATTTTTTGTTGGATTTTTTACACATCTTCACTTCACTTTACTTCACTTTAATAATATGTGCTACCTTAAAAAATGAGTAATATACTTGCACAGAGGCCAGCGGTTCACATACATGTTAGATTTTATATGAGATAAAAAAACAGATTCTTTTTTATAAGTCATATCAATAACAGGTTGTGAAAGAATGCCGGTCCAGACTGGAGGATTCCGACCACTCTCATAACCAATCAGATTTTTCCCTTTATCTTCAGACTGGCCTGCCATATAATTATAATGACTCAAAATAGGGATACTTTAGATGCCATACTGTGTTCACTGTGAATTCTCTAGAATAGATTTTATATAACTGTTCAAAATAGCATGGTTATGATAGGAATATTGATATTACAGCACTGGTGTGCAGAAAAGGGGCATGGTTTTGATAGGAATATTGATATTACAGCACTGGTGTCCAGACAAGGGCCATGGTTATGATAGGAATATTGATATTACAGCACTGGTGTGCAGACAAGGGCCATGGTTATGATAGGAATATTGATATTACAGCACTGGTGTACAGACAAGGGGCATGGTTATGATAGGAATATTGATATTACAGTACTGGTGTGCAGACAAGGGGCATGGTTATGATAGGAATATTGATATTACAGCACTGGTGTGCAGACAAGGGCCATGGTTATGATACGAATATTGATATTACAGCACTGGTGTGCAGACAAGGGCCATGGTTATGATAGGAATATTGATATTACAGCACTGGTGTGCAGACAAGGGCCATGGTTATGATAGGAATATTGATATTACAGCATTGGTGTCCAGACAAGGGGCATGGTTATAATAGGAATATTGATATTACAGCACTGGTGTACAGACAAGGGGCATGGTTATGATAGGAATATTGATATTACAGCACTGGTGTGCAGACAAGGGGCATGGTTATGATAGGAATATTGATATTACAGCACTGGTGTACAGACAAGGGGCATGGTTATGATAGGAATATTGATATTACAGCACTGGTGTACAGACAAGGGGCATGGTTATGATAGGAATATTGATATTACAGCACTGGTGTACAGACAAGGGGCATGGTTATGATAGGAATATTGATATTACAGCACTGGTGTGCAGACAAGGGGCATGGTTATGATAGGAATATTGATATTACAGCACTGGTGTACAGACAAGGGGCAGTCCATTTAACACTAATGAGACAACAACAACAACAACATTATATTACTCCAATTAAACAAAGATCGTCATTTTTTTGCTTGAGTTTATGAACATTATCCTTTGTCATTCTATTTTATATTGTGTATATGGCTTCTCAATCTCAAATATCTGATGTACAATGGGGAGAAAACATAACACAAATGCACAACTTTGAAAGTACATTTATAAAGGCATTGTACTGACCTAATTTGAATTTTTTCCTCTTAGCATCAAGTGCCTGGGTTCTTAGCCTTTGTCTTTCCTTTGCTTTAAGAGTTGCATCTAAAGCAGCTCTTGCCTTGGGATCAGATAAAACTTCAAACGCTTTGGTTAACTCATCAAAAATTGCAGCTAGAAAAATGTGCCAAAATGGAATCAGGATACATGTTATTGGCTAAGGAATGCTTTTTATGGGTAAAAATTTGTTTAGAAGCACATATAATTATCAAAAATAAACTTAGTAAAGTGATGAAGTGACATGTTGACAGCATACCAGCTCGTGGATCGTCTGGGTTCTTATCAGGATGACAAGTAAGTGCTTTCTTGCGATAAGCTTTGGTTATCTACACAATCAACAAAAACAAATCAATAAAATACCATTCAATTAATGCATATCTTTCCTCACAATTGCCTGTATTTACTTCTCTATCACTGCTTTCTTGAGTAACCCCTAAAATCTCGTAAACGTTCTTCTTGTCCGCCATATTAAATTTCTTGGTGCGCATGCTCATAAGACTGCTGCTGTCCAGTTCTTTAGGATGTTCGGTCGGTTTAACAATGGACGTCCTTCATGGAGTTGGTGTAGACGTAATCTTATGGCTTCAAAATAACCTGGCTTCGTTAGCCAATCAAATGCTATTTCTTAGCCATGTAGGAGACCCTAAGAATTCTTTCTTGTTGTATTTTCCAATATCATATTGTATGGATAGAGTACTGGGTCTTGTGGTGCTCTGGGTAGCTGTGCTGTCTGAATGGATTAACCTTGTTTTAAAGTGGTATGTATTCAGTAATCTTAGATAAATACTTTGGTTGTGTTAGATTTATATATTAGTTTGTGAAGTTATCAGCGTTTCCTAGCTTGTGTTCTGTTGCCCTCCCCATTCCTCAATTACCCTGCCAGCCAGTTTTGCTATTCATTGAATGTAGACAAGAGGGGGATATAAGGCCTGGTGTCCGCACCAAAAAACGTAAAAAATTCAAACTGCATCAAATTTTGACAACAACAACAACAACAGGGGCGGTTCCAGGGGGTTGTCCATGGGTGCACCGGGCACCCCCCTAGCACCGTACTTATCCATTTTTTCCTATAGGCTTCTTGCAAGATGATGTCATCAGATTCCATTGTTACGAGGCTGCCATCTTGGATGTGATGTCATCTCTCAAGAGGCCTATTTGGGACATCCCCTTTGCAAAATCCTGAATCTGCCCCTGAAAAACCCTCCAAAAAGCACAATAAATAATTAACCCTTGACAAGTCAATCAAGCTTGTATCTGTATTGATTTACTAGAGATTATATAGTGACTTTTGAACCTTCGATTTTTTGCCTTAATTCTCAATAAAATTAACTGAGATACTTACTGTGCCTCCTGGTTGCTCTTGATAACCCTCTGAATGAGTTTCAGTGATTTTTGTTGGATTTTAGCTGCTTTCCCCTAGCCACTAGAGTGCATTTCATATGTCTGTGAAATAAGATCAAGTTATTTGTGCCTATTTAGTTGCTATTTAGTTGTTATTTAGTTACTACCATTGAACCAGAACTTTCTTATAATAGCAATACACTGGAGACATCAAATACACAAGAGAATCGAGACAAATGACTTTGCATAATAGCTTTTAATTACTTTATTAGAGTGCTTACAATATAATATATCCGTGAAAAACTTTGCAAACAAAATTGTGCAATTTAGTACAAATTACAAAACTTAGAAATAAGCGAATTGTAAGAATGACAATAAACATCAAAAATGGCTCAACGCACCCTTAGCTTTATTCATAAAATCCCACTGTTTCTCCCAAAAGAAACGAGTCAAACACAGCTGAATTAAAATAACGACAACAGACACAAGAAACGAGTCAAATTGCCCTTAGCTTTATTCAAAACTCCCGCCATTTCTCCCACAAGAGACGAGTCAAACACAGAAAAATTGAAATAACGACAACAGACACAAGAAACGAGTCAAGGGAAGGGATAAATACCGAGAAGCGAGGCTTTTAGCCATATACATCCCGAGGGCCGTAGGCCCGAGGGATGTATATGGATAAAAGCCGAGCTTCGAGGTATTTATCTGCCTTATTATATGATTGAGGAGGTTTTCACACAAAAGCGATTCAAAAAGACAATCACTAATTAGATCATTGTTACCGAATTCCCAGAAGGAAACCTTAAATAATTTTTTTTCAATTCTATTCAGAGAAACACTAACGAACTTCATGATAACACACAAAAGATTTTTTTGTTGAGAAGATTCCATCAGTTAGCTCAGTAGTATAGTAGTTAAAAGCGGGTATAGGAGTGCAGAAAGTCTCGGGTTCGAATTGATCTCTGTCATTTATCAAAGACTTTTTTCCCACCAAAAATCGCTACTTAGTATATTTCTAAGAAAATTTCTAAGTCTTGATGTCAACACATAAATCATCTAAGGAAGTTTGGAACGAAATTATAAATTCAAGTGATGTATCTAGATAAATCCCAGGAATTATAAATTCAAGTGATTTATACAGATACATCCCGGAGAAGCTCTATACAAAACCCTTGAATATATAATCATCGTGAATTTAGTGATATAAAGTCCTATGAATAACAAAGAAAACAGACTCAATCATATAATAATTTGTCATAAATGCTTTAGAACTCAAGATGGGTTATTGTGCAGTAGGGACCATTTCACAGTCATACCAAAACTGCTTAATACAATACACAATACAAGGTATGGGTAGATATGGCCCTCGATATGATTTGGATGATCTATGACAATCTATGATGTTTATTTGATAGGTTCTTAAGGGGAGAAAGACCTTACTGGTGGGTTAATGAGACTGACAAGTATAAAGACATTCAACTTTCTCAGTATCCCTTGACATGTGAGACTGGACCAGGTAAAATTAATATTAGAAGACATCAGATTAGTGTAAAAACAGCATAAGTGAACCTGGGATCAAATAGTAAATCTTCACTCAGATTTCTTTATCAACATAGGAGAAGTCGACTTTTGATCACAGCTCTTTTATACTGTATTTGCTGGGAACTCTTTGTATCGTTATATTTTACTGAAAAACCCTCATTGCTCTCTCTCTCTCTCTCTCTCTCTCTCTCTCTCTCTCTCTCTCTCTCTCTCTCTCTCTCTCTCTCAAAATTATTCATTATAAAAAAAGTTTAATTAGCCTAGCCCATAGTTAATAGAGGGGACCCCCTCTATTAACTATGCCTAGCCTGACTATCAGACTATAAGAGATAGTTTGTTGTAAGGAAGAATCTCAAGGTCAGATTCAGGATTGTCCTTTGGGAACTGGGGTGCAGCCTTACAGAAATCAGAAACAATCTAGAGGACCTAGAGGATACTTTACAAAAGGATCAACAATTAAGGATTCAAAGTCATCTTATTGAAGAGATGCACCCTCCCTAAATCTGCCGCTTCATCTTCAACTTCTTTGAAGCTCTGAAGCCACAATTATTTCCTCTGCTTTTGACCTTTCTGGCCTCTGTTATAGATGATATAAAGTGCTATCTTAGGTCAAACGAACTTTCCAACCGTTTGAATATCTGTATTCATTTTGAATTGAGTTCCGGTTCCCACTCTGCCAAACTTATTACTAATCGCTAACTAGTGCTTGACTGAGTGGGAACTGGAACCCAATTTGAATCAAATACAGACATTCAAACCGTTGGAACATTCGTTTGACCTGAGATGATGCTTTATAACATCTATAACAGAGGCCAGAAAGGTCAAAAGCAGAGGAAATAATGTGGCTTCAGAGCTTCAAAGGACTGACTGCAGATATAAAGTACAATTTGTAACTTGGTTTATTAACATATAAGTACAATGACTTTGCCCTAGTGCCCTTGCTGCATGGCATTCTTTGTATGTTGTGAAGAGCAGTTTGCACGACTGTAAAAAGGTCTCGGCACAAATAATTGTGCTTTGCTGGAACTGTGGAGCTTGCCTTTGGAAGTAAGGGGGTGGGGGGGGGGGGGACGAGGGAGGGTGGCAACAATGGTAGTACTGTAGATGGACCATAGTTAATCAAAGTTAACAACCAGCTATTATACTGAAATGTAAATAGGGAAATAAAGTGGGATATAGCCGCCCTAGCCATACCCTTTTGGTGGTTGATCTGTGCTGCCATAAGATGATGTGACAGAATAATAGTATAGGCTGTTTGTTTATTGGACTACTGGCCAATTCAGTAAACTCTGTAAAGTATCACTAAGTGGAATTATTATTGTTTTTTAATCCTAGGTTCACCATCTGGTCATGCAATGGTGACAACAGCTGTCCTGTTTACCATGTTACCATTCATTTTAAAACAAATTAACCATCAGCTAAAAGCATCTTCCCTACCAAGCAGAATATTATATTGTTCAGTGTGGATGTGTTTTACTGTTATTGTGTCATTAGTTTCACTGTCTAGAATATTCATAGCAACACATTTCCCACATCAAGTTTTTGGTGGAGTTTTTGGAGGGATTGCTCTTTCTTATGCAGTACAAAAGCATATTGATACATATATCCAATTGAATTTTAAGCAATGCACTACTATTTCTTGCATTTTGATCTTGTTAACATTTGTGATTTATACAATTCTTTCTTATGTAATTTTTGATCCCTCAGAGTCTGTTGAAAAGGCACAGAAATGGTGTGCTAATCCTTCTTACATTCACATAGAAACAAGACCTTTCTATGCTCTTGTAAGGGATGCTGGAGCAATATTGGGTTTAGGTCTAGCACACTGGTGTTGTGGCTTTTATGGGTTGAATATTTCTGATCAGGGGACTACACCAAAGAGTGTATTATTTATAGCTGTAGAAATGGTGCTATCGTTAGCAATACTACAACTATTGAATAGTGTCAGCATAACATTCAGTACTGATTCAATGTCATATTTATTTGGATATTTCAAGAGTGTTGTCTTTGTTATTATTGTCATTTTTGTTATCCCAGCATGTAGGAAACTTGTCAAGCAGATATGTAAATGCAGCACAAAAAACGCATAGCTAACAATTTGATTAATTAAAGATTAGTTGACGACCAACTTAGTGCTTAATTCTATCCCTCTGGCCTGCCCACAGCCATTACCCTCTACACACAATCTGCAATGTATCAATTATGTCACAAATATTTCCCAAAGAATGGAAAATGGCTAACTCCTCTGCACAAAAATGGCTCACGCAATGTGCTTGACAATTACAGACCTATTTTTATATTACCTGTCATCAGCAATATTATATGCAAAAACCTTTTTGTCAGTTCTCCAATTTGATTTCAGACGGTTTCACTCAACTGCATGTGCGTTGTTGGACTGCACGAATGAGTGGCTTGTCAACATGCATAGTCTGTAAACTCTATAATTTAATAACGTTTTTGGAACTTAAAAAAGCTTTTGACACCGTAGATCATGGAATCTTGGTTAACAAATTTGAGGTCTACGGTGTCACAGATAGTCCGGGGGGGAATCCTATACATAAGAGGACGGGGATGCTCGTTGGAAATTTTGAAAATGATCCCTAAAAGGTACCTGAGTGGGAGTGGCAACAATTGATTTCTACCCCTAAAAGGTACCAATTCAAAAACAATAAAGAATTTAAGTAATGAAACACTTTGTTATCGATGCGCTTTGAAGATTCAATACAGATCATCGAAATCGTCCCTTTCATGTTTATTTAGATAGTACACTCCATTGGTTATGTTTTTATTATATACTCGTAGACGGAAGAAAGACAAATTCTTTGCGGTGTTCCCCAATGTCCTCTCCTTTTCCTTGTTTACGTAAACGGTTTGCTCAATTGTCTAGAGTACACCATAGTCTACCACACCAAGAATGTTTGCTGACGACATCAACCTCACAGCATCTCGGTGGAAATCAGTAAAAGAAACGGAAATGTGCTTGAACCACGATCTGTGTGATATTAAAAAGTGGCTGGCAGCTAATAAATTGAGCCTCAATATAGCTAAAAGCGAATTTATGTGGTTCCAAGCCCAAATTAAATAATCTCCGGTGAACAACCAAATGTCGTGAAGGCCCAGTAATACTAGACTTTTCCTAAACGGAGAAATTAAAGTCCGGGTGTGACGTAGGCTAGGTAATACGAGCAACAAAATCGTGCAGTAACTTGTCGCGCAACATTGTTGCGTTGCAAGTTGCAGAGCAAATGTTGCTCGTATTACCACCCCGCGCGCAACAAATTTTCTTTGTTGCACGAAGTAGAAGCACTGTCTACTTTTTGCAACAAAGAAAATTTGTTGCGCGCGGGGTGATAATACCCCGGGGGTATGGACAATTTTTGAAAATAAAAACCAGTGAGCAGCACGGAAACAGAATGGTTGTAAACTTTAGATAACTTTAATTTCCTACGCGTTTCGACTGTCTACGCAGTCTTCATCAGGGAATGTTTACAATAATGAAAAGTTACTGTATATATAGAGAGTACTGTTGGAGACAACAGAGGAATGTCATCCACCGGAACAGGATATATCGTATTTCTCTGAGAACCAAGGAAATGTTAAAGATACCTGGAAAGGTATTAATTCAATACTTTCACGGAAGAAAAAGATAACTAAAATTACAAAACTTAGAAAAGGCAATGTAGAGATTAGCAATCAACTTGAGATCAGCAATGCGTTTAATAATCACTTCACAGATATAGGTCCAAATCTGGCGTCTAAAATTGTCACCCCTAATACAACATTTGATAAATATATGTGTCGAGTAGAAACTTCTTTTCTACTGAAAGAATTGACTACTGAAGAGGTTATTAAGCTTGTTGGAAAACTTCCATCTGGCAAAAGCGAGGGTCTTGACGGCATCCCTACGCGACTCATTAAGTTAGCCATACCTTATGTTGCCTCTTCATTAACGCATATATTTAATCGAATTATTGCAACAGGGTGCTTCCCCAGGGACTGGAAAAAGGCTAGAGTTTCCCCAATCTATAAGGAAGGCTCCAGAGCTGATCCAGGAAACTACAGACCTATATCTGTTCTGTCCGTGATTTCTAAAATTTTCGAAAAAGCTTTGTTTAATCAAATGTACAGCTACCTAGAGGAGCATAAAATCTTGGCTAAATTCCAATCAGGCTTTCGGCCTCTCCACTCAACTCTAACGGCACTCCTTGATGTTACTAATACCTGGTATTTAAACATGGACAGTGGTTTAACGAATGCCATCCTTTTTATCGATCTTAAAAAGGCATTTGATACCATTGATCATGAAATACTTTTGAGCAAAATGGAGTGTTATGGGTTTCGAGGTCAGAGTCTGAACTTATTCAGAAATTATCTAATTGGTAGATCTCAATGTACAGTAGTTAATAATGTAGTATCGTACTCGACTAATATAAGGTGTGGTGTACCACAAGGGTCAATTTTGGGTCCTTTGATGTTTTTATTGTACATTAATGATCTACCAAATTGTAATTTGCTATCAGTCGCTCGCATGTACGCTGACGACACCAACTTAACCTATGCCTCTAGTGACCACGATGATCTGCTTCCCTCTATGAATCATGATTTGGTAGAACTGAAAAAATGGCTAGACAGTAATAAACTGAGCCTCAATGTCATGAAAACTAAATGCATGTTTATAGGCACAAGGCAGAAAGTTTCAACATTACCCGCTGAGCCCGATATTAGTCTTGATGGGACGGCTATTGAGCGTGTAATGACCTATAAGTGCCTGGGTGTGCATTTGGATGAACGACTCACCTGGGAAACACATGTTTCGGAGATTTCAGCTAAAATATCAAAAACGCTTGGTGCTCTAAGACGACTCAAACCAATTCTTCCCCAACAGGTGCTGATCACGATTTACAAATCGTTGATCTTACCATATCTAGATTACTGTAGTGCTGTTTGGGGTAATTTTGGTAAGGGTCTCGCTACAGACCTCCAAAAACTACAAAACAGAGCAGCCCGTATAATTACTGGGGCTGACTACAGTGTTCGATCTACTCAGATTCTTCATAATCTAAACTGGCTGACTTTAGAAGAGAGACGTTCTCAACAATTTAAAAAGCTCATGTTTAAAACAACTAATAATGATGTACCGGAATATCTTTACGAAAATTTTACTCGAATTAATACGGTACATTCTCACAACTTAAGAGGCGTTAATGACAATCTTTTCATTCCAAGGCCTCAAACTGAAGCGCTCAAAAAGAGCTTTGTATATCGAGGAGCTTGCTTATGGAACAGTCTCCCTACTAAAGCAAAACAGGCCACCACTTTAAGTTCCTTCAATAATAATCTTTAGAAACCATTAGACATATTTTTATAAATAATTTTAATCTTGGAAATCGTTTTTTATTTAAGTGTAAGTAGATTAGCAAATTAGTATTTATTTTCCTTAGAAATTTTTTACACGGCTCAAAGGGAGAGCACTTGTAAAGTTAGTGATTTGACACCGTGTTTAAATAAAGTTCATTCATTCATTCATATACGTAACTAATTAAACAACTACTGAGTAGTAATAGAGGAATGTTTGTACTAGATAAGGTTTGGGTTGGGGGTCCGTGAGTTTAACGTCAAACTCATGACCCCCAATCCAAACCTTATCTAAGTACAAACATTCCTCTATTACTACTCAGTAGTTACTTAATTAGTTGCGTATATCTGTTTCCGTTAGATATAATTTCTATTGTAAAACATTAAATATACAGTGACTTTCTACACATTGTAAACATTCCCTGATGAAGACTGCGTAGACAGTCGAAACGCGTAGGAAATTAAAGTTATCTAAAGTTTACAACCATTCTGTTTCCGTGCTGCTCACTGGTTTTTATTTTCAAAAATTTATTTTCAAAAATTGTTAGACACAGCTAGGGACAGTTGGGTATGGGTAGGGACAGTTGGTTACAGCTAGGAACAGTTGGTTACAGCTAGGGACAGCTGGTCACAGCTAGGGACAGTTGGTTTATAGCTAGGGACAGTTGATCACAGCTAGGGACAGTTTGTTACAGCTAGGGACAGTTGATAACAGCTAGGGACAGTTGTTCACGGCTAGGGACAGTTGGTCACGACTAGGGACAGTTGTTCACAGCTAGGGACAGTTGTTCACGGCTAGGGACAGTTAATCACAGCTAGGGACAGTTGTTCACGGCTAGGGACAGTTGTTCACAGCTAGGGACAGTTGTTAACAGCAAGGAACAGTTGATCACAGCTAGGGACAGTTGTTCACGGCCAGGGACAGTTGTTCACGGCCAGGGACAGTTGATCACGGCCAGGGACAGTTGATCACGGCTAGGGACAGTTGTTCACGGCTAGGGACAGTTGTTCACGGCTAGGGACAGTTGATCACGGCTAGGGACAGTTGTTCACGGCTAGGGACAGTTATTCACAGCTAGGGACAGTTGATCACAGCTAGGGACAGTTGTTTAAAGCGAGGGACTGTTGATCACAGCTAGGGACAGTTAGTTACGGCTAGGGACAGTTGGTCACGGCTAGGGACAGTTGTTCACGGCTAGGGACAGTTGTTTACAGCAAGGAACAGTTGATAAATAAATAAATAAATAAATAAACAACTTTATTGGTCAGGGTAACACCGTTACCATTACTGATAATTTTCAGGTGGCCCTCAATGATCACAGCTAGGGACAGTTGTTCACGGCTAGGGACAGTTGGTCACGGCTAGGGACAGTTGTTCACGGCTAGGGACAGTTGTTCACGACTAGGGACAGTTGCTCACAGCTAGAGAAGGTTGTTGACGGCCAGGGACAGTTGATCACGGCTAGGGACAGTTGGTCACAGCTAGGGACAGTTGTTCACGGCTAAGGACAGTTGATCACAGCTAGCTAGGGACAATTGATCTCAGCGACAGACATTTGATCACAGCTAGGGACAGTTGTCCAAAGCTAGGGACAGTTGATCGTGGCTAGGGACAGTTGGTCACGGATAGGGACAGTTGTTCACGGCTAAGGACAGTTGATCACGGCTAGGGACAGTTAGTCACGGCTAGGGACAGGTAATCACGACTAGGGACAGTTGATCACGGCTAGGGACAGTTGTTCACGGCTAGGGACTACTGATCACAGCTAGAGACAGTTGATCACGGCTAGGGACAGTTGTTCACGGCTAAGGACAGTTGATCACGGCTAGGGACAGTTGTTCACGGCTAGGGACAGTTGTTCACGGCTAGGGACAACTGTTCACGGCTAGGGACAGTTGATCACGGCCAGGGACAGTTGATCACGGCTAGGGACAGTTGATCACGGCCAGGGACAGTTGTTTACGGCTAGGGACAGTTGTTCACGGCTAGGGACAGTTGATCACGGCCAGGGACAGTTAATCACGGCTAGGGACAGTTGTTCACGGCTAGGGACTGCTGATCACGGCTAGGGACAGTTGTTCATGGCTAGGGACAGTTGATCACGGCTAGGGACAGTTGATCACGGCCAGGGACAGTTAATCACGGCTAGGGACAGTTGTTCACGGCTAGGGACTGCTGATCACGGCTAGGGACAGTTGTTCATGGCTAGGGACAGTTGATCACGGCTAGGGACAGTTGATCACGGCCAGGGACAGTTAATCACGGCTAGGGACAGTTGTTCACGGCTAGGGACTGCTGATCACGGCTAGGGACAGTTGTTCATGGCTAGGGACAGTTGATCACGGCTAGGGACAGTTGTTCATGGCTAGGGACTGCTGGTCAAACCTACGAACAGTCGATCACAACTAGGTACAGTTGGTGATAGCGATGTACAGTTGGTCAAAGGGATGTACGGTTGTCAGGGCAATAATCTCAGGACATTTCATGGAGGCTTACATGAAATACTGACCTAGATTTTGTCTGCAGTACATTTCCCATGATGCATTATTTATCGTTTTACACGCTATGTATTTCTTTGGGCTTCCTGTCTTGTGTTTCTTCAATCAAGATGGTTCAAGTTGAAAAGTCTCATTATGGTAAAACAAATGATGGACATGATGTCGATAAATACACTTTGAAGAATTGTAATGGTGTTGAAGTACAAGTTATAACATTTGGAGTTGTAACTGTAGCTATAAAGTGTCCTGATCGGTGAGTTTTCGTCTTCATATTTTAGTTCTTTTACCCTATATATTTGTCCAGGTTTGGTGGCAAGCAGATCGAACAAGGTATTAGCTTAAGTTCTTAATATAACTTAATGTCATGAAAAACTTAGGCACAACATAAAAGTTAAAGTTTTGTTGATTATGTGCATGTATAAGCTAATTTTATCCTTTGCACATGACTTTGATCACGAGATTAAGCTTAAGCTTATATGCATATTAAAACAAAAAATAACTCATGAGGAGTAAATGATTCTTTCCAAACAGCAATGGCAAAGTTGATGATATTGTGCTTGGCTATGACAACCTCGGAGGTAAAAGTGTCATCTAATATTATTGAATTTACTGTAATACTGTATTTACCTATCAATAACCACTGTATTTACCTATTAATAACCACTAATAACCCCCCCTCCCCACCCACCACCACTACCACTACCCCAAAATGTACATCTTCAGCTTAATTACAGAGCAAAGCCCAAAAGTATGACCAGCTTTTAATTCCCATTCTTTTGAAAGAGCAATGATCGGCATCCAAGGACTCTCTTATATCTTTTCTCTTAATTCTAAGCACTAATTGGAGGACTGGGTGAGACAAAAGTATGTGAATAATTAACACTGGTCACAGCTTTGAGCTTTGCGCTGTAAAAGTAGGGTTTTTGAATACCTTCTTTGCAAAGATGTCAGAGTTGCATAAATTAGTCAAATTTTGCTGGTCTCAAAGTCAGCATCTTGTTTTTCACTAAAAGCTGCCCCAGAGTCTTGAAATTTGAATTTTTAAAACAATTGAAATCTGTTAAAATATTTCTCACAAAAAATATGCTTTGTCTAGGATCTTGTAAAATCTGGCCTTAACCAATTGACACCTCTTAAAGTGTACATGTAATGACATTTTTTTGAAGGTTTCATGTTTCTTTAGGTTATTTAGAAAATCCTCCCTACTTTGGCTCAACAATTGGCCGATTTGCCAATAGAATTGCTAATGCAGAGTTTAAATTGGATGGCAAGGTTTACAAAGTGTCTTGCAACTCACCACCAAACATGTTACATGGTGGTTTTATAGGCTTCAATAAGGTACATTAAATCAATACACACTTCTGTAATATACATGATATAGCTGGCCTAATGGAGCCTGCTGTGTACATGTGTGTGTGGTTTTATAGGCTTCAATAAGGTACATTATTAAATCACTTGTGTGATATGCATGATATATTAGGCCTTGGGCCTGATGTACATGTGTGTGTGTGTGGTTTAATAGGCTTCAATAAGGTACATTATTAAATCACTTGTGTGATATGCATGAGGCCTTGGGCCTGGTGTACATGTGTGTGTGTGTGTGTGGTTTTATAGGCTTCAATAAGGTACATTATTAAATCACATGTGTGATATGCATGATATAAGGCCTTGGGCCTGGTGTACATGTGTGTGTGTGTTTGTGGCTTTGGGAGCACTTGGTTTGACAGCTGTTGGGTATGTGTATTATGCTGTGGCTCAGACCAGAAACTGGAAATGCCTTCAAAATTTTGCCTCAATTAACCAGAAAAAAACAACCATTTTAATTTACAATCCTATATTAATATAGAAAGGGTATTACTGTTAGCAATAATAGTTTTTATGTTATCCCTCATTTTGAATGACTGATGTAAAACAGTGGGAGGCCTGGGGCCAAGATGTTGGAATTGATCTGGTTACCCCCCTCTAGGGGAGCTTTGCCATGAAAAATTTGAAAAGTAGGTAGCTTCATTTTTCAGATATTTTCTTGTGTATTATGGGCTGATATTTTATGAGTCGCGAATGTATTTTGCTGAGCCTTTAGGCAAGGCAAAATGTGAGCAAGGAATAAAATGTCAGCCTGTAATACACGAGAAAATATCTAATAAACAATTTATTAGATATTTTTTATTATCGAAACAGTCCTTTTTGAAAACCAGCACGTGCACGCTTCAAACCGGTTTGAATTAGCCTTAACGTCATACATGGCCGAATACGCAAACCGGATTTCTAGAGGGTATTACTGCCCCATATTGGCCCTCAACCGATACCTTATTTGGTAAATTTGCATCACAATTATATATTAATTTCCCTTCATTGATTTTGGTCCAAAACTGATTTTGCCATTTTTTTCAGCATAAAAACTGAATCCCAATGCACCACACATCCATATTAGCAAAACATAAAGAATTTAGGTCCACTATCACTGTCAACATAGTCCATTGATATATTTTGGGTTTGTTGACATTTCATCAGAATCCTTTTGTCCACAGAAACTATGGGAAGCGACCATGGGAGATGATCACGTAACCTTCAAGTATACTAGTGCGGATGGTGAAGAAGGTTTTCCTGGTGAATTGCATGTTTGTGTTACTTTCACCTTGACAGAGGACAATGAACTCAAACTTAGTTACAGAGCCAACACTACTAAACCTACACCTATTAATCTGACAAACCATTCATACTTCAATTTAGCTGGCCAGGTATTATACTAGCAATTCTCCATCAGTTTTGTCCCTCATTAGAATATATCAGATCATAACCAGGTTACTGACCAAAGTGCATAATGTGATATGATTTTGCGTGCCTTTTTGACCACCGTGATAATACGGCATGTAATATGTCCTCATATTTGATTACGGTTAGTTCTCTCATCCATATTTGGTCAAGTTATGTCATTGTTATATAATAAAAGTACCATTATCACTTGCTACAGGTGACTAATGATGTTTTGGATCATGTACTGTGGGTGGATGCTGACAAATATCTACCAACTAATGATGTACAGATTCCTACAGGTACAAATGATATCAGTCCATGTAGGCTTATTTCTAGTCGCTTCATAGGCCATGAAAATATTCTTTCGACTTCTTTCCTTTCCATGTAGCTTGAAGTAGCATTAAATACCAATAAAATGGAGCACTGATGGAGAGAGGGGGTAGAATGAGCACACCGTCGGCTTCCTGGGAGACCAGCTTCTAGCTTTGCTTCTAGCTGAAAGAACTTACGTTAAATATAGTGCTTTACCTTTACCTTTTAATTAATTTGTTTTACAGGAGAGCAAAGAAGTGTGGCTGGTGCACCAGATGGTGCCTTTGACTTCAGAACTCCTAAACCACTTGGGAGAGATATCAACAAAATCACCCCTCCTGGGTATGACCATAACATGTGCATATCCAAGGGTTATGGCCTTAAAGCAAGGTACTTACCAACAGTCCTTAACAACCAGTACAAAATTTATTGACTTTACCACCAACTGACCTCAAAGGAGGCAGCATGGTCATGTGGTCAGAACATTCGTCTCACTGTATGGTGGCCCAATCTCTAGTTGAGGCTGAATTTGTTCCTGGTAGTCCCTAGTTGAAATTCAGCTTCTTGACCATGCTTGAAAATAGCCAACTGGTTTGGCTACTGGCCAGTTGGGATTCTTAGCAATTTCTGTTTCATTTGTATTATTTAGTTGTGATAAATTATTTTAGTGGAATATGTGTAAACTAGCTGTATAGCTAAATGCTTCTACATCAATTGACACCTTACTAAACCATTTACTAACACCTTACCAACACTGTACCAACCCTTACTGACACCTTACCAACCACTTACCAACACCTTACTGACACCTTACCAACCACTTACTAGCCTGTGAACAGGCTCTTGGGGAAGGGGAAGGGAAAGGGAAGGGGAGGGGAGGGGAGGGGGAGGGAAGAGGGAGAAGGGGAGAGCCTCCTCCTAAGCATCCTTTGGAGAAAACCGTTCTGCCCCCAACTAATTAATATTCAAAGCCACGCAAGAAAGGTCACGGTTGAGTTTTCAAAATGAATCAATAAGTGAAGCTTTTTGAATTACAGTGTAAATTATTATTAATTTCTTTGCAAATTGGACTTTTTTCTCGCTCAGTGACAAACAATTTTTTTTACAAAGATGAGTGATTGACAATGAGAGGAATTTGAATTCACTCAAAGACAAACTTCAGTCAAATGTATGGCCGTTAAACATACCTGGCATATCTCAAATGTCCCTCAAAACTTGAAATAAATTATCTTGAACGTGGTTTATCAGAGTTTATTCTCCAAGCTTTAGTCTAAAAGAGCTCAGTTGAATAAATTAAACAAATTATCTCTGAAATGTATTACTGTCAGCTGTGAATCATACTTTGCCTTTTGCAGCATCGAGTGTTAATTTGAAGACCTTTCAATAACTTAAAACATACAGAAACAAAAATCTGAATCAAAACCCTTACTACAGTGACACTAAATGAACTTCGTTAATAATGATGGCCACAATTTGCTTCCCTAGATTGCCATTGTGAAGCTCCTTCAGCCATGTTTCCTGATGAGACTTAAATCTGCACTCCCATAGACAAGTTCTGCATTGCATTTGTCGCCTTTAAGTTCTTTTATATCATCTTTATCTCCAAGTTGAACACCTTTTATTCATTTCTCTTGATACAGAGTTCTTCTTGTTCATTTTTCAAACTGTTTACAATATTTCTTGATTGTGAGATATTTTTGTCTTTGCCTTTTCTGTGACCATCCATGACCGCCAACGAAAAATTGACCAATCAGAGCCTGATACCAGATTCTGGTATCAGGAACGGTTTTCTCCATAGGATGCTTACAGGCTCCCCCCTTTCCCCTGTTCCCACCCCTCCCCTTAAATAATAATAATAATAATAATAATAATAATAATAATAATAATAATAATAATAATAATGGAAACTTTATTTGCTTATGAATACAGTTGTAAATCTCACTACGTAAGGCAATAAACAACTGGCTACTTGAATTGATACATGAGTAATATATATAAATGTATATTTACAAGGAATCCAATTAAATGAAAAAAAAAAAAAAAAAAATTAGGATTTTAATAGTTCTGGGTCATTCCAAATCTTATTTCTGCAGCAAAATATATAATATGTTGCTCTAATGGCAAGATTTATCGTTTTCCTAATAATATAGAGTTGTTGTTTTTTATCAATGCCAATGTCATTCATCATGTCTAGGAAGGTGGAGCATTCATCCGAGAAAACGCCAAGAGAACTCATGGAGAGGTTAACAAATTTAACACATCTGTAGTCACTGCTCAAGTCGTTAATCAAGTTCTTGTATTTTTCTCGTTTACGCATTGCATTTTTACAAAGGTTGGATTCGAACCCAACTGTTAGTTCTAGGACATACAGGCACTTGGAATGTATTAGAAAAAGAAGATCTGGACGGAAAGTGTCACCAGTTATAATTGAAGGACTCGAATAACCATTCACATCAGCATAGAGTGAAGAGCGATCATTAATTACAGGTTGAAGGGAAGTGGCGATGAAATTTAGAATTGAGTCGTGTCTCCAGGTAAAGCGTTCAAGGTAATGCTGGCAACCAGCGACAACATGGAGGAGTGATTCAGGATTAAGGCAGAAAGAGCAGTCAGGACTTTGTGACGATCCCCATCTGAACAGATTTTTACGTGTAGCGAGGGAGTTGTTTATGTAGCGAATGGTAAAGTTATAAATGTTCTTGGGAAGGTTAGACTGGACAGATGACCAAATAGAATTAACAGATGATAATGAAAACTTGATAACATTTGCGAAAAAGAAACCTTGAGATGTTAGGTGGTGTAGCAGTTTATTTTCTTGATTAGAACGGAAATCTTTAAGAACTTCTTTAGTAGATTTGTATACATCGTATTGGATGTTAGTGTGGCAGCTCGACGACTTCCAGAGATCTTTAATGGAATCATTACGGGACTTTTTTAAGGAATTACGGAGGACTGTTTGACATTGAATGAATTTGACAGAAGGAGGACAAATATTAAGACCAAATTTATTACGCTCAAGAAAAACGTTACTCAGTGTACCAGATATTGGGATATCAAGCCATTTACGAATGAATCCATTCACTATAGAATCAATGTTTTCTATTATCCAGGTTTTAGATATATCAGCTACAGTAAAATGCCAGGAAAGTTTAGATAAGACATAGCGGCTGTACAGGAGAAGTTTATTTTTAGGAAGCAATGGCTTCATATCAATGTCATTCATCAGATCTTGAACAAGAGAGGTCAGTTCAGACATGTGTTGGTAGTTAGACATGTTGAAATCAAAGAAACGTCCTAAGTAGCGAAATGAATCACCCATTTTGACGTAAGGGACAAGAACTCCATTTATTAACAGTTTTGGCAAATATTGGACGGATTTAGTGTACAGTTTCTTGATACCAAAAGTAATGCACTTATCAACCCTTATTATCATGTCAGACCATTGGCACCAGATTATAAAGCGATTGATTAAGTGCTGATTTTCTGATTCTTGGCCACTTATGACGGCAGCGTCGTCAGCGAACTGGAACCAGTGGATGGGATTTAAAAACTTTAGGGAAAAACCAAATTGTCTATACTTCTCGGATTTAATGTGCTGGAGAAACGTATTGAAGCATAGGTTAAAAAGAAGAGGGCTTAAGCAATCACCTTGAAGCACACCGCGACCAACATGTATAAAAGGAGTGCGAAAATCATTAGTAATTATGGAGGTTTGGAAATCGGTGTACAAGCTTTTAATTAGAAATTTTATATGATCAGGAATGTGGTGGTAATCAAGAACTGCTTGAATCAAGTTGTGATGAACTTCACCAAAGGCGTTCTTCAGGTCAAGTAGAGTAATAACAAGAGAGCGTTGCTTTATGCGAGCTTTGTTGATGATGTGAGCCATTTGAGCCGTATGCTCAAAAGTTCCAGAGAGACCAGGGGTAAAACCTTTTTGAATTTCATGCTCAATAAAGTTATTAGCGGCAAGGAAGTTAAAGATGGCATTACGAAGACAGGAGGTAAAAACCTTTAAGGGCACTGATTGAAGAGTAATAGGACGAAAATTAGCAGGGTCATTGGTGTTCCCTTTTTTATGGATAAGGATTGTGCAGGCTTGCTTCCATTCGCTTGGGACGGATTGAGTTAACCACGCTGTACGGATAATTTGAGAAAGATAAGTGCGAAGGAAGGGACATCTTTTGAAACAAATGATTGACAGTTGATCTAAGGGACAAGGAGAACCAGAAGCCTTCATCTTTCTAATGACAATTGAGATCTGTTCGTACGTTGGAGGTTCAAGGTTAAACGGAATTACAGGATCAGACAAAGTTGGTATCCAACTTGGAAGGTTGAAAACTTTAGTCGGGTTAACTGATGAAAGAGTTCTTGCAAAGTAATTATAACACTCTTCCATGGAGAATGAGGGGAGGATCTCATCTTTTTTATTGAAGATCTTTTTGACGTAGCCCCAAAAATTTTTGGCAATAGAGTAATCATGATTTACTGAGTCAGTGATGTCATTAGGCGACTTGTTTTGCAGCTTGTCACGCAATAGGCGAGATACGTATTTAATTTCCGTGATATCGGCGTTAGACTGTTTTAAAGCTTTGAGAGATTTCTTTAGATCCTGTTTAGACTTATCTTTGTACTTATTTGTTAGGTTTTTATCAATGACTTGTGAAACTTTACCAAAATTAGTACAGAAATATTCATAAATAGTGTCATTCAGAAGTTTGATACTTGAGCTGAGGTTCTGAGCTGTGATTGGAAGATTCAAGAGTAGAACTGATTTGAAATATTCGTTGGCCGTTGACCATTGATCGTCTGTTTTAGGTAGATTTATTCCTTGTTTAATATCGGGAAAGCTGTAATCTTCAGGTTGAATTAAAGGAACACCAGAGTTAATTAAAGGAACATTTACATTGTCGTCTCCAGATTCTTGATCAGCTGAGGTATTATTATTATGAAGGTCAGCACGAAGTTGATCATTCAAACCCAAAACAACTCTACAACTCCTTTGATGCATTTTTAAACCTCTATTCCCCTTGCAAAGCTTACCACAACAGCACTTAACGTAGTAAATAAGAGGGACATTATCAGCAGGATTAGTATCATTTGGCATTTGTTTCTCTCCATCAGCAGGACGTTCCGCTCGGTGAATTCTTTCTTTGCAACGCCACGCATGGCGGCCCAGCGAGACAAAATCTTGACCACAAAAAGAACAGACAACTCCAGCGAAGACAATGATAAGAAAACTTGGATAACCCATGCTTTAGAACTTGTAAAGTCAGCTGGACATAGATTAATTAAATGAAAATACCAATTCAAGTATAGAAAGAACGATAAAACTGAAGACATGTACAGAGCGTGTTCACTCTGCTCGATGTCTCGATAATTTTAATGTAATAATAATAATAATAATAATAATAATAATAATAATAATAATAATAATAATAATAATAATAATAATAATAATAATAATAATAATAATAATAATAATATGACCACCGTACTGTGAACACCACAGTATTTGAGCTCTGTAAAAATCCGTTTTTAAACGCTCTTGTAATGCGTTTTTTGGAAATTTATACCATCTTAATTGTAGTTAACATCAACTACAATCTATTGCCCACTTGAAGTGACTCAAAGGATACAGTTTTTTGCAAAATGAGTGCGGATAGAATCCAACATGGTAGGACAAGATGGACGGAGCAAATGTGCATTGATTTATTAATTTGTAAAGATGAAGCTAAAGAACTACACACATCGGAAGAATGCCCTACTAATGAAAAAGGAAGAAAGACTGGAATCATGCAGCTAACGTTAAAAACAGCCCAAAATTTAAGGGATAAATTAGCACATCTAGAAAAAACTTGCAAGGTGAGCGCACTACGCATAACAAATGAGCTACAAGAACAAAGAGAAACCAGCGACAAAGACCAAACAATGGAGAGACTGAAATCGAAGATCAACCAAGCGAACAACAACAAAGCATTGACTGGACAATTGAAGATCTTAGTAAGTGGATTACACAAATAATGCAAGCAGCCAAGTGTATCTATGATGACAATGTGAAAGACATAGGGATTATAAGCGAGATGTACAAACACCTTTGTCAAAAAGAAAACCTACATTAAGAAAATAGACATAGATTGACTTCAATATGCTGCCAAATCGCTCTTAAAAAAAAAAAAAAAAAAAAAACGTTAATTGACCCACTCCAGTACCTCTGGGAATACAACTGTTCAATTTACTCTGTTGTTAAAGCATGGAAATCAATCCACATCAAAGAAAAGAACGCGGATAAAGAAAGAAAAACAAGCGGGAAACCGCGATGGATGATCAGCATAGAAAGAAAAATGAACAATCTTCGAAAACAAATTTCTCAGATATGCGAAGAACTGAAGAGAATACGTGATAATCGTCAACTAACGCCGAAAATGAAGAAAAACCGATCCTGGATGATGAAAGAAATTAAAGGAAGAATAACCATCGCAAGTTTGACAACTTTAAAAGAAAGAAAGATTAACACCATCCGAACCCTGAAAAGACAGAAGGAAAGAAAGAAGACAGCCAATGAAAGATTCAAGACCAATCAGTGGTTTGATGCAGATGAAGGTTCGAAGCAAACCATCACTCACCAAGGGCGCTAGGACAAAGTCGTTGTGTGTTAGTGATATCAATAAACCAGCTACAAATTGTACTTACGGTATCTGATGTTAGTCCTTCGTAGTTCTCACGTTAAGTCACATTGTATTTATCTGTACTCCTTTGTGGTTATCATTCAAGTATTATTCCCTCAGTCTTTGACCTTTCTGGCCTCTGTTATAGTTTTCATAAAGCGCCATCCACCGAACACGAGTAAACGAACGTTCCAACGATTTGAATATCTGAATTTGGGTTCCAGTCCGTCCTCCGCCATAAATTAGTTAGCTATGATTAATAAGTTAATCAAATTCGACTTAATATCACTAATATCACAGACTCGTAAAGCCATTCCAGCTGAAAAAAAAAAATATATATATATATATATAAATAAAAGAACAAAACCATTTAAGATCTATATTTAAAGATGCCAAGAAGTACGCAGAAAAACTGAACATGGATTTTGACGATGGAGAAACAATCTTGAGAAACGGCGATAAAGAAATGCGCGTAAGTGGTAAAGAACCATACAAAGTAAAGACCATTATAAACAGGGCGAACACTGACAGGCACATGAGAGACACACAAAACCAGCTCTGGGTTGAGAAATTTGTGACTCAACATTGGAATGATCCTCAAATATCAAATAATTCATATGACATCTTGACACTTGAAGAACATTCCAGACATTGTGATGTCAATCGACACAAGCATCAGAAAACAACTCATGAATACCAAGATCTACAGATCTCAGAAGTTACACGAACACTGTAGAACTGTCCTGCCGACTTTGCTATATCACACGTACTTTGTGGCTGCTCACATATAGTTCAATCACTTTACAAAACTCGACAAAATGCTTTGCCCTGTCTATCATGCTCTCCTTGAAAATATGGTTTCCATGAATCTGATTATTCTTCTCCATGGCATATGCAATCTCATCCTCAGCCAACCAAAGAAAACAAAGCAGCAAAGATATTATGGGACATACCATGGCAACTTGAAAAATGTCCTAAGGACGGTGCAAACAAGCCAGATATTAGTATACTAGACAAAAAGAACAAAGAATGGTCTCCAGTGGAAGGTACTATATGTACTCCAGGAACAATTGTTGAAAGAACCAAGTACAAACAGAACAAGCATCTAGACCTTTTAAAAATTGGAAATAAAGACACGTTTCCAGGTTATAAAGTGAAGCTTATCACCATAGTAAAAAAGAACAAAGAATGGTCTCCAGTGGAAGGTACTATATGTACTCCAGGAACAATTGTTGAAAGAACCAAGTACAAACAGAACAAGTATCTAGACCTTTTAAAAATTGGAAATAAAGACACGTTTCCAGGTTATAAAGTGAAGCTTATCACCATAGTATTTGACTATCTTGGTGCAGACTACAGAGATCTAGACAAAGAACTGAATATGTTATTTGGGCCGAAAGTAGCAAGGTTGACAATTGAACGGTCCCAGAAATGGGTTATTTCTCAGAATTGTGAGATCGTTTAAGAGATTTTCGTGCATGTAATTACGAAAACGCATAAATATAGCAACACAATAGTTAAAAAGCAGATATTTATGCAAATGCATAAATATAGCAATATAATAGTTGAAAGAGTAATTTTAGCTTCATAAGATATTTTTAAGGACATGAATAATGAAAAATTTAGCATATATTTTTTTTTTAAGAATATGATTTACGTGTACATATAGATATCCTGTATTTAAATCCACATTGCTTAGGCTGTGCCCGCAAAGATGTTGATATATACCCTGAATGATTTTACTGATAAAGTCTACCATAATAATAATAATAATTATTATTATTATTATTATTATTATTATTAAGGGAAGAATAATAGAGAGATGTTAATGAAGGAATGTGGCAGGATATCAGCGGTGACTCTAGTTACCTATATCGAGAAGAAAAAGTCAGATCTCAGGAAGCTGAAGAGAACATTTCAACGAAGGAAAAAGCAAGAAGAATCAAGATCATTGAACAAACGTTTCCAAGTTGACCCGGGAAGCGTTTATTCCAAAATAGATCACATTATTGGTGAAGATGGAGACAATGAGAGACCAAAGTATAACACTACAAGCCGTACGGAAAATGACCATGAAGGAGTGTTTGAAAACGTCACTGAAGCTTGCAGCTATTGGAAATCCCTCTGGGAACAGAATAGCGGAACTGGCCATGGAGACTCAAATGTTATGTGGTTAAAGGATGTTAGAAGAGCGCTCAATGAACTAGTGCCAGTCCCCCTGAAGAAAGTTTCAATCTTAACACTAGCCAATGTGTTAACGTTATCAAAAAGAAGCGCAATTGGAGCGCTCCAGGACCGGACCGAATATCAAATTACTGGTGGAAAAAAGCTGTGTGTCTTCATGAGGGAATCGCAAGATGCTTTGAGGCAATTGGAACGGGTTCAGATAATTATCCGCAGTGGTTCACCGGGGGGAAAACAACTCTAATTCCTAAACCAGGCGAGTTCAGCAGTGCCAATCAGAGGCCCATTACCTGCCTCAATACAGTGTATAAGTGGTACACTTCATGCTTACTTATACCCATTGACCAACATCTTGACAAACATGGTCTAATGGAAAGAGAACAAAGAGGAGCAAAGGCCCATTGTAGCGGCACAGTAGATAATTTACTTATAGACAGAATGGTGTGCCAGGATAGCCAGAACGGAAGTAGAAATGTAAGCATGGCTTGGATCGATGTAAGGAAAGCTTTTGATTCAGTGAGTCACGCATGGTTGCTGGAAATGATGACGCTTCACAAATTCCCTGAGTGGTTGTGTAGTGCTGTGGAAAGACTGAGTAAAAGCTGGAATACAAGAATTGCAGTTAAGACCAAACAAGGAAATGAAATCTCTGAGACCATCTGTTTTAACAAAGGGCTCCCGCAAGGTGATGCGTTATGTCCGAGGCTCTTCACTCTATGCATCAACCCGATAGCCTGGAAGTTGAAAGCCTCAGAGGGTTACAAGTTGTCTAAGCCTATCTCTGATAAAGTGACACACCTGCTTTATATAGACGATATGAAGATCTTTGCAGCCTCAGAGAGCAAATTGGAGAGAGTTCTAAAGATGACCAAGTCAGCCATGGAAGACGTGGGTCTAGCGTGGAATGAAAAGAAGTGCTCGATTGCACATGTTAAGAGGGGATCCCTTGACAATAGTTCTACTGGTTTAAAGATCGACGAATCACAGATGATTACCACCTTGAAAGATGGCACACATTACAAATTCCTCGGTGTTATGGAAAACGTGAAACAAGATGATAATGTAGTCTTATGGGGTGCCTCAAAAGTATATCTACAGAGACTCTCGGTCATATGGTCGAGTCCATTATCAGATTTTAATAAAGTTGTTGCTTCCAACCAATATGCACTGCCAGCTCTCACCTACCCAATGTGGACGCAGACGTGGCCTTTGTCTGAGCTACAAAGAATTGACAGAGAAAGTCGCAAGATCATCAAGGAAAATGGGGGCATACATCCGTTAGGATCGAATGAGCTTCTATACCTATCAAGAAAGCTGGGGGGAAGGGGACTGAAATCCATAGAATCTGAGTACAAGATGACAAAAGTCAAGACCGCCACTAAAGTGTACACCAACGAAGACCCTACGATGAAACTGGTTCGAGAATTTGAAGAGAAATCTGTCCGGATGGGTAGGCGCTCCCTAATAAAGGATGCTGACAGGTATGCTGCGGAACTGGGAATTAATCTTAAACTTCAGTACCCCAACCCAATTGGTTACACTGAAACCAACGAGGAGATACAAGCTGACAAGATTGGAGCGTGGATGCGGAAAGCAGAACAGTGCAAAAGAGTCAAAGAGCTCAAAGACCAAAAATGGCAAGGGAAATTCCTTGAAGCAAGATGGAAAGATGAAGAGATCAAGGATTGCTTTAGTTGGCTACATGAATGGAAATCAGCACCATCACACACCATAGCAGGTGTATATGAGCTATATCAACAGTTGCTTCCTACGAGATTATATCATCATAACAAGACAAAGACAAATTCAGATCCAGATGTTAAATGCCGCATGTGTGGTAAAGCAGCTGAGAGCGTACAGCACGTTCTTTCCGCATGCAGCACCCTAGCTCAAAGTAAGTACCTTGTAAGACACAACGCAGCCCTAAAGATTCTATTCTACGAATTGCTTAAAGATCTGGACCTGATAGAAACCATCCCGCCTTGGTATTCGCCTGTAAAACCTAAGCCAGAATACCAGAATGACAGAGCCCAAGCACTATGGGATATCCCACTCTTTGCGGAAAATACTGAGGTGAGGTCCAACCGTATCGACGCACGCATCGTGGATAAGAAAGAAAAAAGAGTCATTCTCTTAGAAATGAGTTGTCCGTGGCTGGAAAATCGAGAGGAGAAGCAAGCAGAAAAATCATCGAAATATGCACCGTTGAGATGGGAGTTAAAGAAGAGATACCCTGATTATGAAGTCAAACAATATAACATCATTATCGACGTCCTGGGAGGATATTCACGAGAACTGTTTGACACTGTTAAAGAGTTACTTGGAGTTAAGAGAACAAAGGATGTATTATTTCGCATGCAGAAGTCAATCATCTCTAGCAGTTTGAACATTGCAAGAACTTTCAAGATTCAGACATTGTAAAAGGGACACCATATCGCAAGAATCTCTAGGATTCAGACTTTGTTGAAAGATAAACATTAGCTGATAAAGACTGTTTTTTTAAGATGTAATTTATTTTTTGACACTTTTAAATTAATTAGTTATTAACTATTAGTAATTTGAATAGCCTATTTTTAAACACATATTAGGATTAACATCAGATTTATATAGACACACTAGGATTGATATCAATTTCCGTTCCTTTGAATTGGCAATGATCTTATAAGTCTAATTAGGGCTTCCTTTGAGGACCTATAGGTGATACACCTATCTAAGTCTAGCATAGTAATTGTCTACATCGATACATTTAAGATTAATATCGGTTTTCTTTATCTTTTTGAAGTGGCAACGTTCTGATGAAGTGGGAAACTCCAGTTATTACACACCTCTAACTTTATTGAAAATTAGATCATAGTGATATATATAACATTAGCTTAGGACTAGTATCTTTTAGTACATAGGTTTTAAATTTTCCCACAGCATGTAGGTTACGTATACCACGCCCTACAGTACTGTTTAAGTAGTTTGCATATGGATGTATTTACTGCAAATAATAAAAATAAAAATGAAAACAAAACCTAAAGAATTTCAATAAAGAGTCAATAATAATGATGATAATAATGATAATGATAATAATAATAACAATGTCTTTATTGTATAGTTAATAAACAGCTATACTTACTTCCCTTTCCCTTCCCTTTCCCCTCCCCCAGAGCCTGTTCACAGGCTAACCACTTACCAACACCTTACCAACTACTTACTGACACCTTACCAACCACTTACCAACACTCAAAAACAACTTACTGAACCTTGCCAACCACTTACCAACCACTTAGCAACCCAACCACTTACTTGTTGATGCACTATATTTACGTTACGTTCCATATTACATTGTGGAGACTTTACAGATTAGCAGTAGAAAAACTAAAAGAAATTACAAGGAAATGACAAGTCAAAAAATGAATACAATAATACAAAAGATTGGCTTTGTAACAAGATTTTACTAAGAATGACAAAACACATATGTCGCGACGTTTCAAATAAAGACCCGCTTGAGAATAATGTTGAAGACATTGAAACGTTGCAAAATATGTGTTTTGTCATTCTTAGTAAAATAATACAAAAATAAAGAAAATATCAACTTACATCTGTGTGGTATGGTGATTGAAGACAAGTGAATAAATATTCAGTAAATGGAAAAAAAATATACAAAAAGACACTAACGATGGAATGTGAAGACAATGAAACATGGACAACAATGATGGATAGGACAATAAACGTGATAAATAAAGTTCTTAATGCAGTAACATTACTGACTGATCTTGCCAACCACTTACCAACACCTTGCCAACCACTTAGCAACCCTTACCAACCACTTACTGACACCTTACCAACCACTTGCTGACACCTCACCAACCACTTAGCAACACCTTACCAACCACTTAGCAACACCTTACCAACCACTTAGCAACCCTTAGCAACCACTTACTGACACAGCACCAATCGCTTATTGACACCTTACCAATCACTTACTGACACCTTACAAACCACTTACTAACACCTTACAATTAAACCACTTACTGACACCTTACCAACCACTTACTGACACCTTACCAACCACTTACTGACACCACAGTACCAATCTCTTATTGACACCTTACCAATGCCTTACTTTCCACTTGCTAAAACCTCTCTAACAATTGGAGCTATCTCTACCTAATATATTAATAGATGCCATGTTAACTCTAGAGTGAGCCATCCAGCTAGTGGCCGTGTGCTGGAAGTGTTCACTGATCAACCAGGAATCCAGTTATACTCTGGTAATGGTCTTGATGGCAATGTTGGTAAAGGTGGATTGCACTACAAGAAGTATGGGGCTATTTGCTTGGAAACTGAGAACTGGCCTAATGCTATTAATGAGGTATTAATGTGCTGTTGTTAATGAGGTTAAAACCATTTGTATCATCATCACTTTACTAACATTTTGAAATCATTTAAAATAATAGTTCTTTATCATGATTTTTTACAGCCAACCTTTCCAAACTGCGTTGTCCGCACTGGCAAAGAGTACACCCAGGAAAGTGCCTTTAAATTTTCTATTCAGTCATGAAGAAATGGATAAAACTAAGTCAAACAGTGAAGCATCAAATGCATAAAAATAATAGTTCCAGAGATAAAATCAATATTTTTACCAGATTCAGTTTCTTGCTATCTGATTGATTAAGAACTGCAGCAAATAAGAGTCCATACCAACGGGCCATATTGTAGTTCGACAAGACATTACTTCTTTAATTTATGGTAAAAAACAAAATTACAATGGCTTTCTGTGGTATGGACTCTTATTTACCAACATTTTACTTCAACACATGGTCGGTTATACCTCGTGAGTCCATAACATTTTGACCATGTGTGACGTAAAATTTGGGTAAAAATGTGGTAAATTATTAATACAATTTAAGAAAATTCAATGGATACGATTTTTCATGTAAAAGTAATACAAACGAAACATATAATAATTTTCGATACAAGTGATAAAATGTGGCAAAATAATAAATATATGCTATTTTCTCAAACCCTTTGGATTATGTGAATCGTGTATTATTGTTGATAACTTGCTATGCTGCCCGTTAAGGGTGCAGTGCTGTAGTTAGCTTGAGGAGAACCCTTTGCAATTTGACCGTGCCTCTCCTAAAGTAATTTTAAAAGAATGTTGGAATGTTCTATCCCTAGACAGTTAAAGAATACGAAAAAAATTGATAATCTTTTCAGCAGATCCACAGAGATATAACCTCTACATTTAAAATTTTACATACAAAATTAAGGCTTAATATATTGGCCTTAAAAACTCGACGTTGGGAAATATATTTCTGATAACAAGGACATTTTATCATCTTTATTCATTAAGAAACTCCATTATTACAAATGATATCAGTTTCGTGTTTTTACTCGGTGACAAAAGGGTTGCCAGACCAATCGACAATCTCAGACGCATCAAACCACATGGGGATTTCACGCTGGGCGGTTTCCAGGGAATCGCTTGCGTGCAAAACGTTCCTTTTGAAGAAAAAGGAAAGAACATTACCATTGCATGCTTACTGGAGTACAATGTTAATCCTATAAAGAGTGCTCATACCTGGAAATAGCTACCGAGTAGTCGCCTCTGATTGTACCAGGTGCAGAATCAGCCTGGGTAAAAAATCTTCATGTTACAAATGCATGCATAGATATGACTTGTACATCACCTGGGTTCATGGGGTTTAGTAAGTAAGTAAGCCCGGGGGGGACTCCCTTATAAAAGGGGGCGGGGGTCCTCGTCGGAAGTTCTGAAAATGACCCCTATATAAGGGACCTGTATTGTGAGATGATGGGCGTGGCAGTGCTAAAATTTCACCCCTAAGAGGGACCAATCAATAACCTGTCATTTTGGTTCGGTTTCTCGTCATATACAAATCGTTTTGCCTTTTTGTAATTTATAGTGAATACTTTTATAAAATAATACATTGTTTTTCAATTCAATTATATTATTGGTATGTACATGTTTTTTGATTCAATTGAAATCAGTAGTACGTATACTAATTCATAGATTCAATTATAGAACAGGAACATTAACGGGAATTTTTTGCGCATCTCGTTGAGCTTCATTGTATAGTTAAAGTTTCATTCGTGCAACTACATATGTCGTGTTTCTAGAACTGTGAAACATGCATTTAAGTCGTTTTCGTATGAGTGGAATGCCCCCCGGGTAAGTAAGTAACTTTATTTAACGAGAGGTTACACATAACAGTAATGATTAATTGATGACCCAGTCAGTTTATGGACTAATTTCGATGTTCGTTCAATTGGTAAGGCCATCCTCACTTATTTATCGTTTTCTATCGCGCGACTGACCCTTATTTTCAAAATTTAGAAAGAAATAATGAATCATTCAGCCAGCCAGTCAGTCAGTCAGTCAGTCAGTTAATCAATCACGAAGGATTCAAGCCGGACAAATTTGACATTTGTTAATTAGTAAACATATCGAACAATAAGTTCTTGTCAACAAAGTTTATTGTTTTTACGGTCTAACTTCTTGCAGATTTTTGTGTTTTCTGAGCATTTTGGTGCGGAAACAAAACTAAAGGGTTTTCGCATTCGGGCTTCGTGATGTATGAAGGCTTTTTTATCGATTTTGGCCGTTTTTTTATCTTTTAGGCCAATTTTGAAAAATGATTTTTAAACTGGATTAAAAAATCGCTTTGCCATGACACGACGAATAAAGAATTTCAAATTGCACGAGCTGGAGGCGAGTTCTTAATCTTCAACTGCACAAGTGATACTTTTTTTCAATAATTGATTTTCTTTTAATAATATGACCATCAAAATGCATGTGTGATGACGTCACTAGCGCGCGCATTTCAGTCAGTCAGTCAATCCTCTACTTTTTCACCTTTTTCACGCTAAAGTCGTCCCTTTGTAACCAATTAAAATATGGCGAGTTCTGATGCTTGGTAATGTATACAACAAAAGAACCGAGAAAGTTTTTCATTTTTGGTTTTTGACCTCGCCTTTTTTGCACAGTGATTCCGCCTTTTTGCACAGGGATTTGAAAACAATCATCAAGTAACCGACCAATCACAATCGAGAATTTTTGATGGTCATATTATTTGAATCGTAACACCATATAACCTGTAACAAAGCTCAATAAGGCCTCGCAGCCGGCTTATTATGGTAAGTTATTTTTTAAAATAGTCTGGATCGAACACAAATTTGCTGAACGAAACCTAAAAAGCTAAGCACGATGTACAAAGTTTTTTTAATCCCTGCATGCGTTGTCAGCGTGCAAGTAAACTGGTGCGCGGACTGGGGACTGGTATACGCAATACCGGCCCTTTTTTCTGCCCTGTCTTTCCCTACCAATATTTTACATTATTTATATATCTTATTTTATTGGTCCTACAAAAACGTGTCCTCAGATTCATTTTCTTCAAAAAGCCCAGAGAAAGCGCCATCCCACTTTTCATAGAAACTAACATTTTACCAGTTACTCTGCTATATTTAGAATCTTTATCTCAAGTAATGTATGACGCTGTCCATAACAGAGCTCCAGCTAATATCTGTAATATGTTTATACCTATTGAGAACATTCATCCATATAATACTCGATCATCATCGTCTGGCAATATCTATTTCTGAAACCCTCTAGAATAAATCTTCAAAAGAACTCGCTTTCAAGAATAGGCGTAAAACTATGGAATCGGATCCCAGAAAATATAAGAAATCTTCCGAAATCGCTTTTCAAAAAAGAATTTAAGAAAATCTTGCTTAGAAGATTGAAAGCAGAAGGTTACTATTTGGATGTATCGAAATTATAATTGGTGCCTTCCTATTTTCCTATTTTCTTATTTCCTTCTCAAACAATTCCAATTTCTAAATTTATTGCTGTAGCAGTATATCCCAATTCCTAAGCCTGAAAATCATTGTGCTCAGAGAAACGACGGATTATACTCTACTAGCATTCTTAAAGTTTATTCCTACTCTTCCCCCGACACAATATTCGATTTAACTTAATTATTTTTTAGCTTCTAGTTTTCCCCCTTTCATTTTCTTTTCTAGTTATTATTCCTAATGATATTAAGACAACTTTAGTAACTTGTAAATATTGTAATATCATTGTAAAATATTTGTAGATTTGTGCTTCTCTTATACTTTAAATCTCATCTTGCCTAGACTAGATTTTTCTATTTGCAGGTTAGATGAATTAATGTAAACTATTCAGTAATTTGTGTAAATAAACTTGAAACTTGAAACATTTTATTTTGGGCGACCGACCGGCCTACTCACGTGTGATCTTAGGGAAAGGACAAAAAATGAACAGTGAGGATGGCCTAAAAGCGAATGACCAATTGCATAAACATACACATCCATACTCCTTCTGTTAGAACAATGATCATTGTTTTGAAACAATAAGATGACATTTGACTAAAAGCGTTTTATTTATTAGACCCCTAGAGTCTGTAGTTTGTAACGTGTTATCAACTTACAGGGTTTGTTTCGCCCATCATTTTTCTGATTTCCTTTACTACTCCTTGGCCTTCCATAACCTGAACACAATTGAAATGTTAAAACTTGAGAGGTAAAGACGATCGCAGATTCAAATTAAACAACTGATAAATATGTTTATCGTCATAACATTTGACCTTGTGAATACACTTTATGATCCAAGAATCGAATTTTTTGGATTTAAATAATTATTTGAGATGAAAATGCGCACTTGTGCGCAAGAATTGCATTTTGGGACGTTTTGTAAAACATAATTGTTAGTTAGTACGTACCATTGCAGCGGCTGGTCCTGTTGACATAAACTTGCACAATCCAGGATAGAAAGGTTTCGATTCCAGTGCCTTGTACTGGTTCTTGTAGAAGTCCTCAGTTTGCTGCAATTGAGGACACACAATATCAGTTCTACAAATTTCAATTTCAAAGGGCGTTCTGGTAGCACCCCCAACTGAGTATCTCAGTTTGATGCACGTAAATTTAGTTCGTTACTTTGATAAAAACTGTGTGTAGCTTTAGTTTGTAATCTAAGCAGCTGTAAAACTCAACACATGCCAAGTTAAAGCCGCATATTGACATTTCATTTTGAAGAATTGCGTATTTAACAGCATTATTAGCACACAGATTATTTTATCAATTGTAACAGTAATAATATAATATAATTGTATAAATGGCTGTAATGGTGTATCAATGAACATTTTCAAAAAGGAAACATAAAATTAAAATGTATCTGAAAATACTGGTAGCACTTTTACACAATTTTAAAAAACGGTCACTAGAAACATTTACCTAACATACTGATGATAGTTTAGGGCGTTGGTTACACAATTTACCTTCTTGAATTTCATGGCAACAATTTTGAATCCTTTCTGTTCAAAGCGTCGAATGACTTCTCCAACAAGACATCTTTGTACACCGTCAGGTTTTACCATGACAAGAGTGCGTTCAGCCGCCATTTTTACTACAGCACTGGAATAAATCGTTGTTTAGGGTTCACTTTCTTCAATAAACCTAAAACTCCACCTAAAACACTGCCTTTTGTCGGCTTGGATAGTATGTCCCATGGTCCTGTGCGAGCTACAAGTTCAGCCAATAGCAACACGTCGCCATAAGTCAAATGTCAACGTGATTGTAGCGTTGTGATTGGTTAAAAGCAAAGTTAGAATCGTATTTAGTTTACTGTTCGTATTATAAGACAGAATTTAACAACTCAGGGGAAGATAAGCTTGCTCGTTGTATTAATTATTAGTTATCTTTATCGAGTACAGATTTCTACTTAAAATCAGTTTACAAATAAGTCAACACTAAGTAACATATTGATGGAATATAAATAAACCGATTATACGCCATATTTGTATGTGTTGGTATGTTTTGGTTATTCTTTAAAAGGTCACTCTATTCTACTTCAAACAATAACAACGGTTTAGTCAAAATCGCGTAGTATTATTCATTACCAATAGTAGGTTAAAGATTATTCAAGACTAGCTGAGCTATAGTTTGGTAGTTATTCCATTGGAAAGACCTAGTTCCAGCAAGACTTAGTTATCAAATAGTCCTTTTATTCAGTAGTGATTAATTGGATATAAGCCTCTAGGGTGGAATTTTAATTTGATACCATTCGTCTGTCTTGAGTCTGGATTTTCAGTTCTTTAAATCATTTTTAATGTAATTCTATACTGAACCTATGAAATCTTTTTATATATGCTTATATACACTGATCATAAGAAGCAACATGACATTAAAGCAAAGAATACGTAACGCATGGTACGTACCGCATCATGATGTAACGTACGGGCGTATCATATTCTAACGTATGGTATCGTAACTCATCCTCACTGATAAAATGGCAGCCTGCGTAGCTGGAGAGGTGGCCACGCAGGCTAATGAAATAGCCGCTCATTGTCTCGGCTGTGTTACGATATAGGGGACGCGACTTTGCCGAGGAGAGAAAGCACGTCGCCGAAGGGGAGGTGGGAAGGTCAAAATAGTCTTTTCTACGCGAGCTCTCCCGGCGTCACTTGTGAAAGAGGTCAAAGCAGGAACTTGACTTGGACGTCTCTGGGGACATTACGGCGTGCAACCGGAAAAACGAGGTACTGGTTGAGCCTTAACTACGTCCCATGATCGGGCATAGGGGCAAATCGCGATCCTTTTACCAGTGAGAATAGAAACGTATCGTATAACGTTGTTTTGTACCGTATCATATCATTACGTCCCGTATCATGTCGTAACGTATGGTACGTAATGTAACGTACCATATCCTGTTGTTTCGAACCGTATAACGTTTTAACGTATTGTACCGTATTGCAACGTACCGCATTATTACGTATCATGTTGTGACGTTCCGTTCTATATCACAACGCACCGTATTGTATTGCAACGTGCCGCATCATTACGTACCGTATCACAGGCTCGTAACATGGTATATGGGATCAGGGATCAAGCCCCAAATTATAGCCAGGATCAGGGATCAGAGACCAGTGCTCAGGGATCAAATGGTTGGGATTGAGGATCAGAAACATTGGGTCAGGATCAGGGATCAGCTCAGTATTTTGCACCAAGGATTAGGGATCAAAAATTTCTAAAAATATGGACTCAGGGATCAAAATTTCCGTAAAATCCCGGGATCAGTGAGACAAAAGTATACCATGTTACGAGCCTGGTATCATGTTGTGACGTTCCGCTCTATATTATAACGCACCGTATTGTATTGTAATGTATACTCGGTAAAATATTGCTAGAAAGCCTAGCATCAGTTCCAAAACTACAAATTCGGTTTTACGTTTGTTTATGAAAATAAAATTATACTTAAAGTCCAATTATTCACTTCTGATCATTAAGTTCATCATTTAGTGTATTTTTCTAGGATCTTAACATGTCTTTGTCGGCTGCAAATATAACAGCGTCGTCGGCATATAATAATATATTACACTTGTTGATAACAGCAAGTAGGTCATTGATGAAAAAAGCGCAAACAGTAACGATCCAAGAATTGAGCCTTGAGGCACACCAAATGCAATCTCACAGGGGTCAGATAAAGTACTTTGGACTGTCACCACTTGTCTCCTGTCAATGAGATAATCCAGAGATAATCTGGAGATAATCTTTGAACCACGCAAGCTCTGTTCCACTAACTAAAATATCCAACCAGAGCAACAAAAGTACAAACAGATAAATTTACCACAGACTAAACATTTTTGGCTTGGCCCATAAGTTAACTTTTGTTTAAAGAACATTTTTAAATGTATTAGTTAGTTGCAGTTTTGATATGATTTTGACACTTGCATGGTATTTTATCCGCCATATTAGCGACACTACCATGGCGGCACTATACAATTCTTCCCGGCCGTACCAATCAATAAAAATCGATCATCGGAAACTAATCGAATTCATCGATATTAATCGATAATAATCACTTGATTACTATTGATTAATATCAGCATTTGATGAAAATCGATATTCACAACCCGAGTGTCCTTAATCATATCGATATTGAAACGTGATCTAAAGAATTCGGTGAAATGATGAGAATCGATGATAATCGACGCTCATTCATTTCTGAGTTAGGGACTGTGCAGTAATTATCAGGAGGGGGGGCTGAAAAACCAGAGGGGGCATAAGGTACACGTAAACTTGATGCTAAGATGGGGGGGGGCTCAAAGTAAATAAATCATTTGACAGAGGGGGGGGGTCACGTTTTAGATGCACATGGTCAAGTGAAAATTCCCTTGAAGCAAAGAATCTGTATTACAATATATTTGATAAATGTATCAAAAGTCCCTAATAAACGTCAATTTCCAGTCAGTTATCAAGCTAATTTGACTGATCGTTAATGCAAAAGTCCCAAACTCGTTCTTTGGCTTCTCCAGTGAAACGAGAATGAAATAAATCACGTAAACAAGACTTGACTACGGTGGCCCATAGGGGCAAAACACAATGCGAAATTACTTTGAAAACACAGCAAAGTTTCGTGGAACACAACAATCTTTCAATGAACACAACAAAGTTTCGTAGAACACAACAATTTTTCACAGAACACAACAAGACCCAACAATGTTTTACAGTACACAAGTCTTTCACAAGCAACTATATTAGTTCATGAGGATGAGAAAATTCTACTAGTTTCAGATTTTTATATTAATGTCGTTTTGCAATTGGTTGAACACTTTTTCAGGTCCGTGGACATGGAGCTTCGAAGTGGACGAACAACACTGCCAATTGTATTAGTCTCATTATGTTCTATATTGGATATAAATGGTAAGTTAATCAAACGTTTAATTAATAACGCCGCTTGCTAAAGAAATAATGCAGCAGTTATAATACGTGGTACTCGGATTTCAACCTTCTCCATTCAGAAATCGAAAAGGGGTAAAATTCGTGTTCATATCTAGGCTGTCACGAAAACGAAAACCACGTTTTATGTCGGATCTTGAACGATGTAAATCAGAAAACCGTTTTATCTATCAAACGTTTAATAGCGCTGCTTGCTAAAACTAATGAATGATTTAGAATACTTAGTGTCATATTTCGACCTTCTCCATCCAGTCCATCCAGAGAAGAAGGTTCAAATCCAGACTATGCTCATGTCTAGGCTGTCTTGAGGAAACGATAGGTGTCAGTAGACAAGCACAAGGAAAGAGCATACGGACTTTAAAGACGTTTATCAGAAAACTGTTTTTATCTATGATTGTGTTTCATTTTAGAACACGTGTAAGAATTTTTGTTCGGGCGACGTTTGAACTGTAGCCCTGCCCACAACAGACGTATGCTTACTTGAGTAAAAGAACGAAAAATTCGTCGAAATTTATCCGAATTTTCGTTACTGAAGCACCACGCCATCTGGAATATGTGTGCATTAGCTCTGGAAATGATAGCCACTAAGGTTTGAAATACCAAAATCCAATTCATAGCAATTTAAGTAGTCCAAGGTCATTGCAATGTTGTGCGCAACAGAACGCGTGTGTTAACCCCTGCAACAGGCGCGTGCAATGCCCCAGAAAAAGCTCGGTTGTACTTCTGTACCTGTTGCGCAAAACGTTGCACGATCTGTTGCAAGGTTGGTATGGCTTCAGAAAAAGAACTCGTTTCTACTTCTCTAACTGTTGCGCGCACCTGTTGCATGTAATGGTTATATAATAACGTCACATCTCCCCTTCCATAGAGAGAAAAGAAGAAAATAAAGAATATGATAATAAACTAAATGTCACTGTCCTACATAATAATGAAATGCAAATCAATGTCTCAGTCCGGTATAATGTTTACAACAGTTACTTGAAACGATCTGGTGGCTTTACAACTCTTCCGCTTCTGGTGACAACTAGTGCACCTGGTGGCTTTGCAGCTGTATCTATCTTAGGTGTTGCTGGACAGCTTGCGTCAGGTTTTGGTACTTCTGCTGCCGGCTTTATCTGCGCAGTCGTTTGCGGTTTCGGTGTTGTCACAGGGGCTGGCGGTTGGTGCCTAGGTGGAGGTGGAAGTGGCTCGTCAACTGTTGGCTTCGGCATTACTTCCTTGGTCAGACGTAGTTGACGACGGTTCCTACGGAACACTCTTCCGTCTTCTGTGCGTACTTCGTAGGATCGTATGTCTACTTGCCTTTCAACTTCCGCTTTCCTCCAGGGTTTTCGGCTGCCTAGACTTTGGGGCGGCGCAATACGCACTGTGTCTCCTGGTTGGAGTTCTTGTAGTTCTTTGGTACCGCGGTTGTAATAGTAAGTTTGTCTGGCCTTCTGCTCTTTGAGTTTGAGATCGATGTTGGCAGGTACCTTAGGCTTGAGCAGTTGCGTTGAGGTTGGTAGGAGGGTTTTGGTACGACGTCCGAAAATCCTCTGCGCTGGCGATGCGTTGATTCCTTCTGATGGAGTGTTCCTCCAATCAAGAAGTGCCAGATAAGGATCTTTGTGAGTCTCCAAGGCTTTCCTCATTAGCCTTTTTGCCGTGTTCACTGCATTCTCTACCTTGCCGTTAGACTGTGGGTAGGTCGGTGAGCTCGTTACGTGGTCGAATGCGTAAGCACGCGCAAACTCCTCGAACTCAGCAGATGAATATGGCGGACCGTTGTCTGAGATGACTTGGTCAGGGATCCCATGCCTTGCGAAATGGGATTTAAGCTTACCAATGACTTCTTTCGCTGTCTTGGATGCTAGTTTGTCGACTTCGAAGTAGTTGGAGTAGTAGTCGACTGTGATGAGGAAATCTCTGTTCTCGAGGTGGAACAGGTCCGTTGCCACCTTTTCCCACGGTCGGGACGGGATCTGATGGCTGATCATTGGTTCTTTCCCCTGTTCTAGTTGGTACTTGTTGCATGTTTCACACTGAGAAATGTAGTTTTCTACATCCTTATTCAAGCCGGGCCAATAGAGAGCTTCTCTTGCTCTGCGTATACATCCTTGGATGCCTATGTGGCTGGAGTGTAGCTTTAGTAGCATACTGTCCCTTAGGGCGGTGGGGACAACAAGCCTTTCTCCTTTAAAGATGAGGCCATTCTGCAGGGTCAGCTCATCCCTAAATGGGAAGTAGTCATGGATGGATACTGCTACTTCTGATTTTTGTATAGGCCAACCTTGTCTAATTACTGCCTTTAGCTCCCTCAGTGTGAGGTCTGCTTCCGTTTCCGCTTGGATCTTAGTTTGTGTAGCTTCTGAAACGGGTAGGTATTGAGTCATGTTGATGACTTCTACGTCTCGTTCTGTTTCACCTCTCAACGTAGATGCTGTCATCTCTGTTTCTGAGGGCACTCTGTATGCTCTGCTAAGTGTGTCGGCCAATACCATTTCTGTTCCTTTCTTATACGTGACGTCTAAGTCAAACTTCTGTAGTCTTAAGAGCATACGTTGCAGTCTCTTGGGAGCACTGATCAGACTTTTCTTAAATATGCTCTCGAGGGGCTTGTGGTCAGACTGAACCTTTACTGGTCGGCCGTAGACGCACTGTTCAAATCTTTCGACGGCAAAGACGATTGCCAACATTTCTTTCTCAATTTGCGCGTAGTGAGATTCTGTTTCCGTCATGGAGCGAGATGCATAGGCTACTGGCTGGCCATTCTGCATGAGACACGCACCAAGACCTCGGTCTGATGCGTCGCATTGGATTTCGACACTCGCCTTAGGATCAAAGAATTTGAGGACGGGAGCCTCGGAGATAACTTTCTTGATGGCAGAGAAACTTCGTTCATGGGTAGCATCCCATCGGAAGTGGACATCTTCTTTAAGAAGGTCTCTGAGTGGGGCTGTCAGTTCTGACAGGTTTGTTGCAAAACGTTGTAGGTAGTTTAGCATTCCAAGCAGACGTTTCACATCTTGTTTGCAGGTTGGCGACGGCATTTCGTTGATCCCTTGGATCTTGGCTGGATCTGGTTTCAAGCCATCGGCTGAAATGACGTGGCCCATGAATTCTACTTCTTTTCGTCGAAGCTTTAGCTCTTCTTTGTTCAATTTAATGCCCTTGTCCCGGCATCGCTGTAGTAGAGCTTTGAGTTTCCTATCGTGGTCGTCCATTGCGTCTCTTTCGGTTTTACCGACACCGAAGACCAGGGTGTCGTCGAAGATCGGCATAACACCATTAAGACCTTGAAAGGCGTTATCAAGCCTTCTTTGGAACTCTTCGGGCGCTGGGGAGATCCCGAATGGCATGCGAGTCCAACGATATCGGCCCCAGGGGGTTCCAAAAGTGGTCAGCAGACTGCTTTCGTCATCTAGTTGGACATGCCAGAAACCGTTCTTGGCATCAAGGACAGAGAACACCTTCGCGTCTGTCAGTTGAGCGAGAAGGTCGTCAAACAAAGGTAGAGGGTAGTGGTTCCTCTTGAGGGCCTTATTAAGAGGCTTTGGGTCGATACAGAGACGTATCTTGCCATTTCTTCGCGTTGCGACTACCATCGATGATACCCAGTCAGTAGGGACATCTACAGGAACTAATATGCCTTTCTTTACTAGGCGGTCTAGTTCGTCCTTTAGCGACTCTTTAAGGGCGAACGGGACCTTGCGCACAGGGAGGACCACCGGGGGAACTGTTTTGTCTACCTCGAGGTGTAACTTATCCTGGAGCTTTCCGTCTCCGTCAAAAACATCTTGGAACTCGTCTATTAGATCATTGTTGAGAGCAGGGGTGTCAAGGGACATGATGTTGTCTAAGTTGACAGTGATAAGCTGAAATAGCTGTATTGCTTGAGCACCTAGTATGGGCATGTGGCCCTCTTTCACTAGGACAAACTCGAGTGAAAGAGCATCACTGTTCTTAGGATTGACAGTTTTGATGTTTACAGTTCCTAGTGTTTTCAGGGTAGTTTTATTGAACATCTGCAGTGTTTTAGTTGTGTTGTTCAACTTGTTGAGCGCTGGATCATTGGCAATTTGCTTGTATTTATCGACTGGTAGAATGTTTACGGTAGCACCGCAGTCAAGTTGGAATCGCACATCATTATCTAAAAGGCGCATTGTCGCAAAAATCTTGCGCGGGCAATCTGCTGCATCGATTGCGTCTACAGATTCCACATAAAAGAAGTAATCATCATCCGAATCTACGGACTGTTCTTCGATTTCATGCACAGCGGGCCTAGCTGGTTTTGCAGAGCAGACCGAGGAACCCGAAAAGTGGTTTGGGGCTCCGCAGTCTTTACATGTTTTGTTCCATGCTGCGCACAGTTCTTTTTTTCTCACGTGTGACTTCATACAAAATTTGCACTTGATCAGCGTTTGTGTGTTTTGTCCCTGGCCTGGGCCTTTATTACGTGGGACTGGGTTGTTTCGCTGCGGGTTTCCTGTGTTACGTGGCGGGTTTCCTACGTTTCGCCGCGGGTTTCCGTTTCGTGTCTGCGGGCGACGCGTTGTCTGCATAGCATGAATTTCATCACTTGTGATATCTTTAAATCGCTTTGTTGTCGATTCATTTGCTCTACAGATATTAATGCATTTCTCTAAAGTTAGTTTTGGTTCAGCAAGCAGTTTCTTTCTTGTACTATTGTCTAAGAGGCCTAAGACAATTCGATCTCGTAGTAAGTTGTCGTTTAACTCACCAAAATTGCAAGTTTTGGCTAATGAGCGTAGTGAGGTCAAATAGGTATCAAATGACTCACCTTGTTGTTGGTCACGTTTATTGAAAACATACCGTTCATAGGTCTCATTTGTCTCACCAACACAGTAATTCTCCAGGAGCTCCAGAACTTTATCGATGTTTTGTTTGTCGTCTTCTGAGGCGAACGGCAAACCATCATAGATATCGAGCACGTCCGGCCCAATACAGGTCAAAAGCGTGGCCACTCGAAGGTCATTGCTTTGAGTTCTGAGTCGTGAAGCAATCTCATAATTGGTCCAGAGACGTTTGAATTTCTTCCAGTTGGAACTTAGATTCCCACGAAGATCTAGTTTAGGCGGTAAGGGTAGATTGGGTTGTGTAACATGCACAACTTCTTGCGTTGCTGACGTCGAGGCTTTCTTGTCAGTCATATTCCGTGCGAAGAAGATAGTCGTCGAGAAAAAAAACCAAAACACACACAAAGAACACTAGGAAGTTCTTCAGATATGGTACTTTAACTTCTGACACCATGTAACGTTTTCTAAACGGCTTGGTCTCAAGGGAGACTAGACTCAAATATAGAATAACAACGGAGACAACAACTCGTGTGTGTGCTTCTTTACTCGCATAAAGAGCTCTTACATAAAACTAAAGGGTCTCATGTTACAATAGATAAATGAGTAAATGATTGGCATGTAATGGTTATATAATAACGTCACAGGACACACGCACAATGCATGTTGTGTACAATGTTACAAGCTACAGGGAAAATAACATCTTGTGATCTGGGTTTCTACAAATTAAGCAACAAGTCCCAGGTCGCATGAGAAAGTCAGAGGGGTAGTGAAGGGTTCTAGTTCTTTCCCACCCCCACCCCCATCCCACCCCCTTCCCCGCCCCAAGATTGATATGGGATATGAAAATAGGTACCGATTATGATAAAAAAGCAACTTTGGACGGCATCAGTTCTTCAGTTTTCGAAATTAGTTCCCGTTCCCTAACACAAGACTATCATCAAAAATAACGACTAAATCCAGGAGAGTATAATCAGGTGACTGAGACTCCACACACACCCTTATATACACCTTGACGTGTTGTACCCCATTCGATTTCTTTTTAGAACACGATTCGAACGAATTCACCTCGCGCTGGAAGCAAATGAATGTAAATGTTCAAAATTGACGAGCGCGTAAGTGACCTGTGGTTTAAAAATAGCACAAATGCGGTGAAACATGTCAAATCACGTGACGTGCGTGTCTCAGTCTGGTGCTTACACTCTGGTTTTTACAATCGTGTAATTTTAGTTATCTTGATAACTCGTCAGGCAGAGCAGTGAATCACTTGAAAGATTTCATCATGTAATGAAAGCACTAGGAAAGATTTACAAGGTTTACTTTTTTGTGTTATTAAGTTAAGTGTTATTAAGGCAGAAATGACATTTCCCAATATTTTGAGTACGACAATATAAAATCTTGCGCGAGTTTGGCATTCAGCTGCATTACGAGATTCTCTGTGGAGTTTTCGGGATACATTTTGACGAGATCAGTTATAATTTAATTTCTCGTCTACTTACACAATTAAACTCAAATCGACCATGTAACTAACAAATTTGGTGCATGTTAATATTGATGAACAAACGTGTACATGTAAACAACTATGAGCTTTGTTTTAAAACGATGAGCTAAAGGTATCAATCCAAATTTTAAATCACTTTAATTTATAAAAGAACTTACCTTTGCTGATGTCTTAATCTGATTACGCTCTAGGGATATTCCTGAAATAGCAAACGTGGACATCTTCAGTGAGGTCGACCATTTCACTTTGGAACGGAAATAGAAATCCATAAGTAATAGCGTACGTAACGGCTTGAAGCTTGCTGTACTTAAAATAATCCATGGAAATTTATTGATCCCTCTTAAATCGACTAGATTTTGATTGGTTCGATCTTCTATTTCCCTGGGGAATTGGGACAAATCGATGGAGTAAAACAATGCGGACAAGCTCGATGTTCCTGAAAACTTATTCTTTTATTTTCTCTTTCTATTTATTTACAAAACAGCTATTTTTTGATAGCTGGACTCTGATTGGTTCATTTCTTTCCCTGGGGAGTATTAGCATTATGATGAAACTTCGCCGAATAGACTACCCCAATTAGTCATTAAATTTATTAAGTGTCTAGGTAGCGCAGCGGTCTAAGGTGATATCTAAAGGTATGGATTAGGGTCCGGATATTGTCTCCCTCCCTGGCCTTCGGGCTAAGATAACTGTAATATGTAGCACCGGGATAGCGTGGATGGGGCCGAAATCTTCATCCGTAACGTAAGTCGATTCGATGTCTCAGCTTCTCAGAATGTCTCGGGAGAATCGTCCCAAAATTTCTTTTTCTTTTTTTCTTTTTTTACAGTTATTCATTCAGTCTGTTATTATATTTCCGGGGGGTGCTCTTTAAGGGGTTACAGGTTCGATCCCCGTCGACGCCGGATTCTTTTCTGACTTCTTTTTTCTTCGTTTTTTCCGTTTCTTTCTCAAGCTTTAAGTAAAAATTACATCTTTTTGAACTTGTTTTTAAAAGTTTGGTGTTTTTGATATTTTTTCTGATAAATTTCATTTTCATTTTATATTTTTAATTATAATTATTCATATATCTTACTGCATTGTTTCTGTGGGGTGCATTTCCTAGACATTACAAATTTCTTTCTTTTTTTTCCTTTTCTTTTTTCGAATGTCTCGACGTTTTTTCCTATTTTTTTCTTTTTTCGAATATCAGGACTTTTTTCCTTGCAAGTGATAATATTTTTATTTATAAAAAATACCTATTTGAATAATAAAATTGGAAACCATTTCTTACAAAATTCCTGACTTACATTAGAATTTGTCCCCGTAACATGAATTCAAATCGCTTTGATTTGATTTTATGCGTCAGGTAGCAAATACATACAATATGTTATCCTACACTAAGCCCATACCATAGAAAATACAGCAAATAATGGCAATGTGTCATGGGAAGAGACAGTTGAATACCGCCGAATATACAACGGCTTTCCTGCTTTCTGATTGGCTGTTTTTCTTTTGGTGTGGGATAAATACGATATAATGCCTGGTTCACGCTAACGACGCAAGACGACGCAAGACAACACAAGACGACGCAAGACAACGGAAAACCACGCAAGACCACGCACGATGAGTCAACACAACGCATGTAAGACGACGCAAGACGACGCAAGACAACGCAAGACGAAGCAAGACGAAACAAGACGACGCAAGACGACGCACGACAACGAAAGACGTTGTAAAAAGGGTAAAGCACTATATTTAACGTCGGTAGTTCCTTCAGCTGAACACTGGTCTCCCAGGAAGCCGACGGTGCGCTCTTTACCCCCCTCTTTCCATCAGTGCTCCGTTTTAAGGGTATTTAAAGCTAATTAAAGCTACACGGAATGGAAAGAAGTCGAAACAAGGATGCGAGATCTGGGGGTCGAACTAGGGACCTCTCTAGTCCAGACCCAGGCCTCTTTTTACCCCGCTCCGCTTCGGTAAAACAGAGTTCTGTTTTACCGAAGCGGAGCGGGGTAAAAAGAGGCCTGGGTCTGGACTAGGGACCTCTCGCACCGAAGGCCGCGCACTAACCAACTGTGTCATCCTTGCTTGTATAATGGAGGGGGGAGGGTCGAACGTTATTCTCTAGCATATCTGGAAGAGGGGTGAGAACTAAAAGTTTTGTTTTAGAAGGGGGGGTATTGCCTAATTTTTGGCTTGATGAGTCTCATTTTTCAGCCCCCCTCCTGATAAATACAGTCCCTTATCAATTTTACTTGCTCTTCATGAAAGTGCTTTGGTTTTATTTAGGACTCTGAAATGGACTGAAATTTTTTCAATGATATAAGTGATAACCACCTATATATATTATTGCCTAGTTAATAATAATGAGTTATATATTTATTGCCTTATAGTTACAGTTATTCTTATTCTTGTTAGGAATATTGTGACATTCGTAGTCTTTTAGTTTTTTTTTTTCAATTATTTATTATAATATAAGAGACAACACGACACATTTACAGCGTGACCACTCCGACCAAGGTCACCCAAACAAATTTTCATGCAAATGATCCAATCACAATCAAGTATACAAACAACAGAATTGCTACAAATGTTTAATCTTGATTTCGCTTAAAATGAATATAATTGACTTTGTATGTGTACAAACTTCATCGATCGAGATATTTGAACAAGAAATACCTCCGACTGTAGAAACTCACAACAAATCTGTGGTTTAGTGTTAAAAATAAATTTGTTTGGGTGGAGTAGTCACACTGTAAATATTACACCACTTTGTACAAAGCAACTGACAAAGTATGTATTGCAAATTCAAATGTGCCGTGTTGTCTATTAAATTTCAGCATTTAACAATATTTAGACTTTGAGTATAGAGCGATGGCACTTAATCTGTGAAACAAAATCTAATAGTCAGTGTCTAATAGTCTAATAAAAAAAGAATACAATGGAAATAGTGTCTACTAATGTCTGTTAGAATAATATCTATTTCACGGATTAAGTGCCATCACTCTATTGATTTTACTTTTACTTCATAGTTGTGCCAAAATAAATGTAGACAATGACTCATTAAATTGATTTGCATAAATTTGTCACGAATGTACAGATTGGTTTTTTTATAAAACATTAATGTAAGGAATGTAGCATCAACGCGATGAAAAAATAGATGTTGTGCGCTGCTACTATATACCTGAAATACCCAACCCTTTATATTAGACTACAGTGATTGCAAAAAAAACGTGAAATAGTTAGTAGACTAATAGACACTAGTAGACCGTATTTCGATTGTTTTGTTTAATTTGTCTATTAAATACACACTATTTCACGGGTTTTTGCAATCACTCTACTGATTATCAAATATACACCTATTCTATCATTCTCTGTCTTTAAAATATTTGACACGGTAAAAAAATAACTCTTTTGCGAAAGTATATAGTCGTGTGTCAACAATGTTAAGCTTTTTAAGTCTTTGCAAATCTGTTGGTTCAATATCTGTCATGACATCGGCTGCCCTTGTCTCGTCCTCCGCTTTCTGCCCAAATGGTTTGATGAATTTGGCCCCAAAAGTCTTTTCGAATAAGTACTGGCTTTCCTTTTGGTACTCCGTAAGTCCAAAGTAAGCCATGCTCTGAAGGTTACGCATTGCACTTTTGAGAATAATTTTATTGCGTTTTTTCGGCGGCATACGCGCAGTATTGTAACAATTTACGAGCGTCAAATCAGCAAGCATTCGAGCTTGTCTATTGAAGGCTAAATTGGATTTGCACGCTAAAAAATCTTCTATTGTAACATCTTCCCATGTATCTCCTTCGTAACATGGAGGTAATTCCTTTCTTGTAGGGGCTCTCCCTTTGCATTTATGGGCAGAAGCAGCCCAAGTTGTCCCTCGTTGGTAACAACGAAACTCACTTAGCACCCGACTAATGGGTTCTCGCAAAAAGGTGACATACAAATATTGTCGTTTTGCGTCTGCTCCATTTCGTTTTTTCATATATTCTGGCACACAAGAATGAAGTTCTGTCCAATCTGCATGCAATCCGCAAGGCCAGCCCAAAGAATAACGAGAGAAAAGCCAAAGTTTCGTCGAATTCGGACTCGTACACTTACATCGCAGTTTGGGTAATTTTCGGCATTTGCACGGGGAAGATATATTCAAATCTGTGACCAAATGCCTACCAAAGGTTGTTCCTCCTGTCTTTTGAATATGTAGGAAAACCATGACATCATTGATAGAAGTACTGAAATTATACATCTTGACGACTTCTCTTGTAAAACGATATAGTCTCGGCTGTGTTCGACTTGACGACACTTTGCTAACACCAGCGGCGACATTTCTCTGAAGAAATTGATTTACATCACAAGACCGTCTTGGACAAAGGTAAACTATAAATATTGCTACAAACAAGAGCGAACATACAGTAAGAACTGCAAAGCAACGACCAAAGGAATTCATTTTTCGCGAACAATGTTCTCAAACATGTTGCTGCTGTTCTGTCTTGTATCGCCCCAGGCCCTACCGTCGACAACTCTTAGATTCTAAAACCACTTAGAAAAAATGTAGCTCGGAAAAGAAGACAAAAAAATCATTATAAAAGTTAGAAAGCCCTAGAATTTGAATTTATTCCATTTCGCAAAAATGTTTACAAATTTGATAGTCTCCCTCACTTCGTCCTCACCCCTCCCTCCTTCAAGCGGAAGTGAAAGAAAGCAGCGCGCGGATGTCAAAACAATGATTCAGCTGTCTACCTAATAAGGAAAGACTGACCATATTTAGTATAGGTTAAACATGACGTATTTGGCGGGGTAACCACAACGACGGGTCAATGTACAACAACGTTCAGTCAACGTTGTAAGCCAAGCTAGATTGTTGTGTGTGAGTTGCTGAAAAAAGTCAAGACTCAGCAGTATTTTAAAACGTTCATTCAACGTTTTTTTGGGTGATAAAACGTTTGATTTGGAACAAAACGTTTATTTGGACGCTTTACTTGAAAAACCGATGTGTTTCAAAAGCCTTAGCTCAAGAAGAAGAACAAGAATGAACACCGAAGGACTACCCGTACAAGCTCTTAAAAGAAAAAAGACCAGAAGACTCAAGAAAAGAAAACCACAAGACTACCAGGACACCGACTTCCTCGAAACACCTAATAAGAAGATCAAAAAACAGACTGCGGCCCCTGAAAACACAACACAGTTCCTTATGAACGACCGCGAGAAGTTTGAGCCGTTCAACTTCTTTGTGTGTTCACCGTTGTCCAACTCTCCTACAAGTACTTGCAGTTTTACTTCAAATTCAACATCTTCAGTTCGAGGAAGCCCTGTTGATGACAAAGTGTTCGAATACTGCTCAGATAACGAAGAGAATTTCGATCAGCTTTACTTTGAGAAAGATTTCAACGACGTCTACGATAACATCCACGCCGAAACACTCTTTGCTCTTACGAAACAGGAGTTAATAAGTCGATATTTAGACTTGGAAAAAAGGGAAGAAGAACTTCTTAAAAAAGTGAAGTCCGTATGCTGTAGTGAAAGCTGCGAAATGCCATTCAAAACACGGCAATGCGAGGGAACTAGCAGCACTTCAGAAGAAAGAACATGGCCAGCCCACAAACAAGGAGACAAGAAGGACAGTTTAATTTCACAACTTCAAGAAATACGCCATGTTAACTCACAACTAATTCAAGAAAATGAAAGACTTCGAGGCTGCTAGTGTGTACGATGAGTAAAATTGTTTTTCTTTGCTTCACCTTGCTTATCCTGGTAAGACTTAGGCAAGGTGACGTGGCCATGTGAGAATTTCAAAATGGCTGACATTAAAGCGCGAAACCGCGTTATATATAATTATGATTTATAGAGAAGAAAATGTTCGGAATCTACTCAGTTTATTATTAGAAGGACAAAAGAATGTGTTTTTGTTATAAGATATCTAAGCATTTTACTTAAAAAAATACGTAAAAGGAAGATAAGCACCCATACATAAATATTCATAGTTTTCATATATAGCTATTTCAATTAACGTTGTCGTTGAAAAAAGCCTAAAGGCTAAAGCCTTTCAAATATCTTTTGTGTACGAACAAACTTATGTCGGCTATCTGAGAAATTAAGGAATATGAGTCCAAGTTGTAGAATTTGCAAGCATACAGTGAGTTTCTTATTGTAATGATAAAACGGTGATAAAAATCTTTCATTATTCCTCTCTCAAAGCTTTAGGCTTTTTTCAGCGACAACGTTAATTGAATTAGCTATATATTCAGCTTGTACTTGATCAAACAGTGTTAGTGATGTTATCAGTATGATGTTATTTCAGGGCTTTAGTTGGTGAAGAGCATGTGAATACCAAGTGGCAGACAAGACCAATGCCCACTAGGACACACACCCAGGTAATGGCCTATTTCTGGTTTAGACAGGAATAGTCTCTGTGTGTGAGCTGCCATTAACTGAACACTTAGATGTGAAAGGTCTTAATCTTTTGTGATAATTTTGGGGACAGTTTATGTACTTTTCATTTTGAGATATACTTGTAAAAATTAAAATTTAACCCATATTGATATCAGTATCAAGTTGTTATTGATCAAACTCTTACTTTCCTTTCTAACAAGTTGCCTCCTTTTGTATTAAAGTTGTTGGCTCATAGCGACGACATGGAACATCACCAGCCACCTTATGGTGTTGGAAGGACGGAGGTATTGGCTTTGTTTTCTCTACAGCTGATTGACTTCTTACAGTAGTTTCAAGGAATAAGGAACAAAATGCACTGCTTCTGTTTGAGTGGATAGCACTCTTACAGATAATTTCACAAAACTTTTCCACATGGATTCAGAAGTTCATTGGCAAGTTGCTAAGGTGATAACAAACTTTGGAATTTTAAACTTGGTTCAGTGAACCACATGTTTGCATCTAAAAATCAAATATTTACCAAAACTAAATGTCTCCAAAATCATATTTGAAACTGTCTACTGACATAATTTTTTAGGAATATTTGGGTGTTGTCGGTGCAATTTCGGTAAATAATTGATTTTTAGATGCATGCATGTCATGATTCATTGAGCCAAGTTAACTTTGAAATATCAATTTGGTAACTTGCCAATGAATTCATGTGGGAAAGTTTATTTGTGACCCTTATTCTGTGGATTGATTTACTGGATAATACCATTAATTTTATCCATTGAAGGGTTTATTACAGTTTGAAAAAACGAACTATGGTATTCTTGTGGTGGATTCACTCTTGTGCAAACAGACCCACTAAATCCTTAGACTGAAAACGATTTGTCAAGTGACTCCTGGCCTTCACATGGTGCACTTTGTATTATGGTCACCAAGAAGTTCACACATTGTCAATGAATTGTCATACAGATGTACAAGCATTTCCACAGTTTATTGACTTCAACAAAACAGCTATAAATAGTTGAATCAAGTTGATGAACTATACATGTCCAAACGTTTTGGTGACCTCAACATGAAGGCTAGAGGCCAATTGGTGAACTTACTTTAAAGTGCAAATTAGCCATTGAAATGGGTTATTTACTCTGTGCTGTTCATTGATCTTGTTTGGAATCAGTGTTGTAGGACTACTAATTTGTGTTTTGCAGGACTGAGCACAAAGTGAACTGGAGGCATTACAGCAGACTTTCAAATAAGTATAATGAACATTTTTCACAATAGCTATTAAATGTTTGCTACCAATTGACAAATAAAATCCTTTTAAAACTATTTTATTGTGTTGCTTCACTGTTATCTAGTAAGTGCATCAATAGACTAGCATAATTTCAAACCAAACCTTTCTACTTGCTGAAATGTCAAGCTAAAAATATTTGGAGCAAAGATGTCAATAATTAATTTTTTTATTGCCCTGCATTAACAAATCTAATCAATGTATGAATCTTCTTTGCAAATATCCTAATCTAACTTGATAAGATACAGTATCTAAATGTATGTATGGCCTACACTACTAATGTCTTTCAACGCATTTGAAGAATACCAACTTCCATTAATTTCTGGATTTTTCTGAAAATGTCTGGATTTTTAAGATGGCTGAAATACAAAGAATATTCAATAAATTAAAAATGAAAATGTTTCACTCAGTCATGAATTGAGAATTTGAGTCAACTAGAATGACGACAAACCCATGAAAAAATACAGTTGCTCAAAATGACATAATAATTGGCATATGCGCGCTCTAAGTCGTCGAACAACCATGTGTGATTAGAGTACACACAGATGGCGTCATCGAATCTTAATCTTACACGCGCTCTGATTGGTTGGAATGTTTCGATAAATATAAAACAGATTCCATTTTTCCATGCGTCTGTACTCTGATGCACAGAAGACGTCAAAATGTGGTGAGAACAACAGTCACGCCACTCGACTTTGTCTCGTGGCGTACTTTTTTGTTCTCACCACATTTTGATGTCATCTGTTGATTGATTAAAGTACAAACGCATGGAAAAATGGAATCTATTTGTTAATTTCTTAATGGTATGACATTTTGCAAATGACAAGGGTACATTAACGTGGAAAATTTTGTCCTGGATTGCAACTTAGAATAGAGACCTTGTTTTTGGATAGAAAAGGCTTGGGATGTGCATGTATATCTGATAGAGGGATTATATTTTTAACCTGTAAAAAAAGTTGACAAACTAGTCGTCGTAGACTAAATCCATTGTTTTCTTTCCTTCACCAACTAGCACTAAATGGTCAATTTCCACAGGAGAAATAAAATCACTCTTCAAGAGCAGAACAAGAGACAATGCAACAAAAATGATCTCGAGTAGATTTGGTATGACTGTGAAAACAACATGGTATGGTACATGGTGTTGACATTTCACTGCACATCACAGTCTGTTTCACACATACAAAAATTACTATGCTCCTTACTCTTGGGCTGCTTTTGGATCTTGCTGCATTTGGTCCAAGATAATTTTCATTCCAGGATCAGTTAGAATTGCCTGATGGTGAAAATAAGAAAGATGTATCATTAGTTTCTGTTAAGGTATCAGGGTACCCCTAGCGACCAGTGTGCACTCAACTCTATATTGCGCCAAAACTTTTAGTCTAAACCCCATTAAGGTATACATTTTTAGAAAGCTGAATAAATGTAGAAACTATTTCTATTATTTTTATCGTAAAATAATTTTTTCCTTTTAGGTTAGAGCAAATTATTCAAATTTTCACCAAGGTGTCTTCGTGGAGTTCCTGGTCAATCAATATTGATCCAAAAACAATCTTTACTATCTTTCTGAGATCATGAGATATCACTTGTCAGTGAGTCTCAGATTTTTGATTAGTTGCCCCGTTGTTCTGTTATATGTTCCTAAAGTTACAACACCACCAAAATAGCTGTATCCGATACAAAACAGACAATAACTTTGGAATGGAGCAAAAAATCGAAAATCGGAGACACGCTTTTAAAGAACAACTATCGAAGACGACCTCTGCCAAATTTCAGATGAATCCATTAAAATCCCTTTGACCAGGAACTCAAAATACACGGCTAATTAAACGTAAATTCACTTCCGAGATAAACTGTGTTTTGGAGCCAAGAAGCGGGTTTGTTGATACAAGGGGATTATAACACCTCATAATCTTGCCCGATGACAGCTGAAGTAAAGGACAACCAAAATCTTGTTATGTTTCCCACACAAATGGTGGGAAGTCAAGGCAATTTGATCCCATTGAACTTTGGCTCTTGTTGAATAATCTTTTTACAAAGGTTTCGATAGTTAGGGACGGACCATTAGAAAAGTGATGGGGGGGGGGGGGGGGGGGGGCAAAAGCAAAAAAATATATATATATATATATATATATATTTCCAATAAAAATTTTGAAAAAAAAAATCTGCCAGGACATTTTCTTTAAAAAAATATTCCTGCCAAAGTGAAAAAAAATTCATTTCCACTTTTGGTGGCCAAAAAAAAATTTATGCCAATCCCAAACTCCCCATCCCCCCATCACTTTTCTAATGGTCTGTCCATTAGACAAATATATTCTTCACCGAAAAGCTCTCTTGATGACAAGTCAATTGACAAGTGATGTCAACAGATAATTGACAGGGATTTAGCCGGGAAAAAGTTTTTCGCTTATAACTCGCTATTAAAAATCGCTAGTGAAATAATTTTTTCACTAAATCATAGCTTATTGTGTATTCTATCAGAAAGTGTAAAAAAGTAAAAATTGACCCTTTTGAGAAACTTTGGGGTACCGTGATACCTTAAAGTTCTACTAGAGAATGATCACCTAATAGTTTAAGAGAATTTAATTTAAATGAGGGATGTTGAATGGTCAACGCAAGACTTTGCAGTATGTGAGACAAGGCTTTTGCAAGCTGGAGACTTTAAGGTCCATTTCTTTACAGCCAAAATCGTTGCATCGCGACCACCAAATTACACATTTTGTTTTGATTTTGGTATTTTTCTGAGCCGTCAAACAGTTTGGGGGCAGAGCTTCTTTCAAATCAACTAATCACTGAATGAGTTTGTGAAAGCTTCCACCCCCAAGAATGATTAATATTAATGGATTCCATTGTATTCCCTGGTAAATAATAATCCATCAATACCTGTACTTCAGGGTCAGCCATTGCACGTTGCTTTATCTCTTCTGGGTCTGTTGGTGCTTGAGCAGAATTTACAACGGCACTTAAACCCTCTTTTGCTTCCTGCAAAAATATGTATGAGTTTATTTTGTGTCTTTATTTCACTAGCCAGCATTACTGGTGGTCTGTAGTTTTTCAAAAGATTACAAGTTTATCAGTTAGTTGTTCTGTCAAAAGTTGCCTTCCTATAAAGCATTTCAATTCATTTACTATTTCCTGTAAAAAATTATCCTCCACAAAGAAGACTACACTCTGTACATATTTAAACAGGGTAGCCCATTCAATTACATGGCTGGTATTCAGAGGGGCCCACTAACCCTTTGCCACCAATCTCCAAAGCTACACCAGCCTTGGTTCAGACAGCATACCAACCTTATTGTTTGGATCAAGTTCTAAGGCTTTTGCATAAGCAGTTTGTGCATCAGTGTACTTCTTCAATGCAAACAATACACCTCCTTTTCTTGTATATCCTTTAACTGATAAGAACACAAACAAGATTAAGTTAGCTTCTTACACTTTCACTTGATTGTCACTTGTGATACAAATGAGGTACATGCAAAATGCACATAAATTAAGGTGGCTCTATCCAGTTTCGCCAGTGTGCAGGTAGTCGAATTTTGGTTTTGCACAGAAGACTTCAATAAAAAAAACTGAAGACAAAAACATAATTTTTGCTCATACTCAATGACGGTTCTTTTCGTATTTGTCCAAATTCACAAGATGATACAGGACAACCCCGATTAATATTAATCCGTGGATTGTAATAATGATGGATTATAATAAGATTATTATAATCCAGTAATGGATTATTATAATCCTGTAATGGATTATTATAATCCAGTAATGGATTATTATAATCCAGTAATAGATTATTATAATCCAGTAATGGATGAATGAAATGGCAAAAAATCTGAGGGATTATGTTATTATCAAGATTAATATTAATCTTCACTAATAATGTCTTGATCCGCTGCTTATTGACTTTTTGTGTCATCACATGTAACATAAATAGAATTATAAATCAATCACGTTGCAACACGTGGACATCTGTATGGCTGGCCATAACTTCAGCTGGTTGTAATACTTGGTGTGATGGCAGAGTTACAAGCGACTGGAACGAAAACCTTGCAAATAAGCGAGGTTAACAGTTAAATTAAAATAACAGTTCTAAACAATATTACCAAATGTTGGGTCTTTCTCAATACAGGTCTCACAATCCTTAAAGAAAATACACAAGTTGCAGATTACCAATTACTGCATTATAAATATACAATGTTAGAAACAAGAAAATATTGAATTACAGTTTTTTAGATAATGAAACAACTATTTTAACATGGTAATCTTGCATCATTCTTTGTCTGTTTGCATCTATTTCTTCACAGGTTTAATAAATTAAATTACTCAAGTCCTAGTCTCCTTTGCAGTCATGTATATTCTCATCCAAAGCAATCCATCTCCACACATGGCTGCTTACCCAAGCACCATAGTGTTACTGCCAATAAGAGCTTGGCTCTTAAAATCAAAGTTTTGCACCATATGGACACGCTAATGCATGGACAGAATGATGTCTCTTGTACTGACAGTAACAAAATTACAACTCTGTTGTTGAATTACATTTGACCTGTATTGGTATAACCAATACATACAAAGCCAAAGTTGAGGGCCTGTGTTGATGCTACTAGTAACACCTTGATTGCATTCTTCCATTATCACAAAACATTCTTTGCATACTTTCATAATACTCTTTCAATCAAAATTGTTTATTATTGACCCCAGACTTTGACAAGCGTTATTTGACATTTGGAAGAGACACGAATAATTGATTAGTTGGCATTTGGCATTCCTTCTTCCTATCCCCTTCCCCACCCTCCCTTTCCATCTCTCCCCTTCACCCCCTCTCCAGGGGTTTCAAAAATAGGAAATATGATTATGGCCCCATTTGGGACACAGATGCCTACTTCAATCACTCGGATGCTTATCCAAAAAGATAATGAAATCCCTGCCTCTCCCTTTCCCTTCCCTTCCCTTCCCCCTCCCCTTCCCCTTAGGGTCACTATGCAGACTGGAAAATATTCCATATTACATGCACTTAGTTGCTAAACCACCAAAAATGCAATTTTTTGCAAGCCAGCAATAACTTGCAAGTGAAGTTGTCACATGCAAATATTTTTTAAGTTATTTTTGCTGAATTAATAGCCCTTGTTAATCAACTATAATGTTAATCGACCATAAATTTCACATCCAGAGGATAAGGTGGATATGGAAATTGCAAGGGATTGTGGGGCTACTTTGAAAGAAACAGAAGGTAATCTCTGCTGCTGGGCAAAAATTAGTGTGAACTTGACCTACCTTTAGAGCAAGCTCAAATGCAGCCAGTTTTTGGTATGTAGCTGCACGATTACTGTATAGTTTGGCATCATCAGGGTTTCTATTAATTGCTTCTGTGTAGGCTTTTAATGCATTAGGGAAATCACCTGGAAAACAGAACATCAATGATGCCAAGTTAGTTGCTATAGATATACATTGAAATAGTATCACTAAATGTACTTTTTTTCCGTTGTTTTGCACTGCACACTTTTCTCCTGGGGGGGGGGGGGGGAAACTCCTATATATATGAGGGTGGGAACGCTTGTCAGAAATTTTGAAAATAACCCCTAATAGGTACCTGAGTCTTATCCTAGTGGGAGTGGCAACCACTGATTTCTATGCCTAAAAGGTACCAATTCAAAAACAAAAAATAGAAAAATCCAAAAGATAAAAACTCCTATATTGATGTGCTCAAGAGACCCACGTCAGATCATTAAAATCTTTCCAGTAATGCTTATTTTAGGCATTTTATTTTCTGAAAAGTGCCCTTAAAGGTACCACCTACATGTTCATCTCTAGTAGTCCACTAAAGTCAGAGACACCCTAAAACGTGCCAGATCACTAATTTTGACACCTAAAATTTATGACGAGTGTCCTGCCCAATTCTGATCAGAGTGGATGGGAAAAAAGAAGTTATGAATGAGAGCATGAAGTCAGCCAGTCAACTGACAAAGTCTTTATGTGAAAACTTAAAGATCAGAAATGACAGTGCAAGAAACTAATGTAGTAAAATCAAGTGCAAATTGTCCTCCATGAAAGTTTTCATTGAGAGCATTATCATAATGGATATTTGAAAACTGCTGTAAACCATCACTTATGATAGGTTATTTCATTAGTACCTCTTCAATAATACAATTAAGCAATTGTTTGAAAGAGGTTGAATTAAATGGGGATATTTTAATTCTTTATTTGAGAACTTAAAAATAATATAAAATAACAGCCATGTCTATACCTTTTTTAAATAATGTGTTGCCTTTTTCCTTTTCCTCTAAAGCTTTTTCTGGGTCAATGTAATCAAGTCTTTCTTTTTCTTTCATTTTTTTCTCTGCCTATAATCATACAAATAAACACTGCCTCTCAGATGGTTGAATAATGTCATTTCAATAGGGATGTTAGGGTTTGCAGTCAGGGTCTTTAAATAATAGAGGACGAAAAGCTGCCTTTATAATTGCATAAATATTTTATATATTAAATGATTAGAATGTCACTTGAATGAATATGTCCCATTCTCTCCACAATCAGTATGTAAACCTCATACTGGAGAGATGCATGTAAAAAAACCCAATGCTATTGACTTCCAAGTGTGTGGTCTGGTTTATTACAGTGCTGTCTAGAGGTGGGCCTAGTTGTATTAGTTGTTATGTTGACTATAGTCTCATTACTCAACACTGTGTATGAACCTGGTATCACAGGAGGTGGGGTAAGCCCCTTGGAGTGTGGTCTGGTTTATTACTATGGACTAGGTGAGTGCTCTCCACACTTCTTGAGTGTTCTTGGCACTTCCTAAGATTCCTATTAGATTTAGTGAATGGGACACTGAAAAAGATGTTCTATTTGTTTTATTATATATTTTAAAGTAAATATTTGAGGAAAAAACTTCAATTTTCTCCATACAAAAAATTAAAAAGGTGCACTCACACAGTCGAGCTCGCGCTGCTGACACCAGAACTGTGCTGTGTTCTCTGATAAAGCACAGCTTTCAGCCAATCAGAGTGCACATGTCAACAAGGTCATATAAAAAAAACTAATAATGCTGTTTCAAAAGTCATATTTAGTGTTGCATCAATACTCCAGTTTCGAGTTCTGTGTTGCTCAGCGTTAGCCTCGATTAGATGTGAGATATTCAAAGAAATCAAGCAAACCCCAGTGGAATTCTAGAGCATTTTCTTTGTTCATTTGTGTACATTCCATTTATTCCCAAAGGTTAATGACTTGAACACAAAAGAATATATTACGCGGTATTGAGGCTAACGCTGAGCAAAATGAACTCGAAACTGGAGTATTGCAATTCTAATTATTTTTTTTGAAGACAGGAAAAAAACCATTTTGGTTGAAAGCAAGATTTTTTATACCTGCAAAGTTCAGTAAAACGTGCATTCTCACACACTCACTATGCCACTGAGTGCATGCTCAAGAGATTTCTTTACTAAGTAATAACTTTTCTCAATTTTTTTTCACAAAAATATAGTATTGTTTTTGGTCATTTCACTTGTGGATATTATTTAAAAAGTTGCTGTATGTTTGCTGCTTAATTTAAAACTGATTTTTTGTAGGTTTCTGTGATTTGAAGAAACCCACTCTGATGTAGTCCTCAATTATTGGGCCAATCATGTACCCTGATTGGAGACAACACTACCAGAAAATAAGTTGTTAATTCTATGTATATTTAAATGGTATGGAGAATTGCTATCCTGTACAGTAATTGGCCTAAGCTGTTATGGTGTCCCTGGATTAAAACACAATTAACAAAGTACAAACTAATTTAATTTACAAATTAATTTCAAAATATATAGATTCAATATAACTATACCAGTTGACATTTCTTGGCAATATCAGGTGAACGGTGTTCAGTTAGAGATTTTTTGTAATATTCTATGGCATCCTTGTAATTTTCTTGTTTAAAATAAACATTACCAATTCTAGAGAAGGCCCTGCAACAATAATTTTAATATAACATTGTATTACTTCATTGAAAACATTGTTGCATTTAATTACATAACGCCTCGTGCAGTATTTAATAAAATTTCTCGTTCATTGTTAGCAAACTCGTGAAGATAAATCCTGATAATTCACTCGCTGCTTGGGTTAACCTCTAAATACTTACTTAGCAATACTACATTTATAGTGTGATGATATATTATGATATACTTACTTAGCAATAAGCTTAAATTCTGCCTGGTTTGATCGACCAACTTCAACAGCATTTTCACATTCTTTGATACATTCATCATATCTGCCTTCCTCAAAATATACAGCTACACACAAATAAATTTCATTGGCTTTATGAAAGTATGCAGTACTTTATTCTTATCTTGGAATAAGGGGTGAAAATGAAAGTGACCTAAATGACTTTTGAGTGATTTTTAAAAACTTTTTAAAAATCACTCATTCAAATCATCCCAAAATTACACCAAAAAAACTTCTGTTAGTTTAAATATTATTGTTTGGTATTTATTTTAAATATGGCCCCCACCTCCCCTCTCCTGTCCACCTGGCCATATCCATTTTTTTGAATTTATGGTTAGCTTTTTAGTATTGTAAAGAAAGGTCTGCACCCAGGTGAATCAATGTTGATTGAAGTAACAATATTTGTTGAAGTAACAATATTTGTAATGTGATCATTTGGGTGGATGTAGTCCTGAGAAGGACCTATCTGACTTTATTCTTCACTTGACTCTGAAGATGACTTCTGCTCAGGTTGTCAAAATGTCAGTCACATCAAACCACGGGCGATAGGATAATAATCATCTGAAAATTTACTTAAATATACAGACAGTATTTATAAATTATACCTTGAATTACTGTTATTTTATCTTTTTGTATTTCTCCCAACGTTTTAGAAAGTCTTTTACAAGGCCCGTAACATCTTTAAAACTCCAACCGATGCGTTAGAAACCCGTACGGTTCAACTGTAGCCAACGGTCTGTTGACGCAAACATGATATCCCCTCGCCAGTAAACGCGATTTAATCATTGACAAAGGAAGCCTGGAGATGTTAAGAGACCAGGGTAGGCAACAAGCCCCGGTTCCATTGTTCTCTCGTCTGACGATTTTCGTAGTTCGAAAGTGACATTTGTTGGGGACAACGATGACAGATTTTGCCCCTTATCCAAACAACCCCAGCGCTCACTGAACTTTATGTGCCTGGCCAAGGTCTTGTCAGCACCACGGTTAAGCAAACACAGATTAAAAACATAATCTGTGTTTGCTTAACCGTGGTGCTGACAAGACCTTGGCCAGGCACATAAAGTTCAGTGAGCGCTGGGGTTGTTTGGATATTAAGGGGCAAAATCTGTCATCGTTGTCCCCAACAAATGTCACTTTCGAACTACGAAAATCGTCAGACGAGAGAACAATGGAACCGGGGCTTGTTGCCTACCCTGGTCTCTTAACATCTCCAGGCTTCCTTTGTCAATGATTAAATCGCATTTACTGGCGAGGGGATATCATGTTCGCGTCAACAGACCGTTGGCTACAGTTGAACCGTACGGGTTTCTAACGCATCGGTTGGAGTTTTAAAGACGTTACGGGCCTTGTAAAAGACTATTTGGCTTTCTAAAACATTGGGAGAAATACAAAAAGACAAAATAACAGTACTTCAAGGTAATTTATAAATACTGTCTGTATATTTAAGTAAATTTTCAGATGATCAGTTATTATCCTATCGCCCGTGATCAAACAGTCCTTCTCAGGACTATATTCACCCGGAAGATTACATTACAAATATTCTTACTTCGACAAATATAATGTTACCTCCATAAACATTTTTTAGTACATACACAGTTCAACTCACATACCAAATTTTGACAAGGAACAAAAACCAAATGAAAGACCCCTAGGTAGGAATCAACTCATCAAACAAACTTAATTTATATATGATCCCATGCTGGCAAAAAAAATTGGGGTCCGTACTTGGGACGGCAGTTTATTCACAGCTCTGGACTTATTTGGTTGGTATCTGGTCATCTCATCCCCTCGTCATCTCACACCCCATGTCAAAGTATCCATCTTGCCCCCATCTATTGCCATGTCCAAGTATCCATCTTGCCCCCATCTATTGCCATGCCCAAGCATCCATCTTGCCCCATCTATTGCCATGTCTAAAGATCTGTGAAATATCTGAGTTTGCTGAAGAATGTGTTTGTTTAATGATGTCAATTCATGTAACAAAAAGACAAGAAAGCACAAAATTTCAATGAAATTGATTTCATGAGTAACAATAAATGAAGTGCCTAAGTGTGTTTTAAATATGGTTTGAAAGGCATTTATACCCGGGGGGGGTACTTGACCAGGATTTGGGTGGGGGTGTTCCGCTGGGATCCTAAAACGGTTACCCTGTTTATGACAGAAAAATGCAAAATACCATACCCTGTTTATGACAAAGTATAATAATTGCAGAATGTAATGTACTTATTTGTTTGTAATGTAAATGAGTTTCATAACGAGTTTGTTGCGATCGTGATCGAACAACGATAAATAAAGCATCTAGACAGATCGTTGCTGTCGTGGCTAGCTAATGACTAAGGTTGATGAGAAAGCTGCTACCCTTAAAATGACAAGAAGCTCAAAAAATTGCAAAAAGGATACCCTGTTTATGACAGGGAACTTGAAAAACCATACCCTGTTCAGCGGATCATCCCCGTATAGTAAATATATGGGAGTACCCCCCCCCCCCCCCCCCGGGCATTTATAACATGTCAGTTGATAAGCATTTTCAACAATACTTCGTACATTGACAGAACATGGCCAGCTAATGGACACATTGCAAGAACTGCCATAAATGCTCAGGTATTAACGATCAGTTGAGGCCTATCACAAACATAAGTTCATGCGAAATGATAAAGGAATCAATTTGTCAACCAACAGTGTTGTGTGGGTATGTTGTCTTAAATAATTTTGGGGATCATTAACAATCACAATCTGTTTGTGCTGTTTAACATAAAACAGAAACATTAGAACATTATATAAGGGACTAGATGGTGGGGTAAGATGGCAGATTTGAGGCAAGATGGTGGGGTGAGATGATGAGGGGCCAAGATGACTGTAATTCATTTGGTCATGAGTAAGCAACAGGATGTCAAGAAATCCAACTTTAATCTGATCCCAAACTGAAAAAGAAAATTTAACCAGTGACTAAAAGCTTAATGACTATACCTGCATTATTTGTAAAATAGGTTATGTTTTTGGGATCCAATTCTTTGGCTTTATTGTAATGTTTATGAGCTGTTTCAAAGTCTTTCTTTTTGTATGCTGCATTGCCAAGTTCCTTTTCTGCCATGGCCTGCACAAAATACATTACACATTAGAGAGACAGAATGCAACAGTAATATAAAGTTCATATGACTGTCATTGAAACTCAATGACAACTTACCATTAATAATCATTTTCAGATCCAAATGAATAACAGAGTCAACATGAGTACTTTGTAACATGATTTTAGAGCTAACTGGCAGTGACTACTGAGACCCAAGTGATATTCAGAAAGTACTTTGGTATACAGCAAGTTTAGTCTTAGGTTTGTAGCATCTGCACTTAATTAGCCTCCCCTCAAACAAAACTACATTTCATGGACCCTGACATTACCTAAGCAGTCGGGAAAGGGGGGTCATTATAGCCCATTTGGCAATATATATCAAAACAGTCTCAAACTTATTGAAAAGAAAAACACCCAGAGTGATGAACTATTTTATGGAGTTAGACAGGGCAGTTTGTTATTACCTCGAATGTCTTTCGGAAACATTCGCAAAAACTTGGTAAGTGATATTTTCAACAGTGTTTTTACGTCCATCAATAAGACAGCTAACTTCGTAGAAAGTGTCGTAGGTTTTGTAAAAGAATTGCTAGTGTTTGTTTGAGCTCTTTGTACATACGAAGGCCATACTTGTACATACGAAGGCCAAAAGACAGTCTTCTATCAAAATATAACTTTGACCTGTTTTTGATCGTCATCTAAAGATGGCTCTTCTTCCATTTTTTCAGGTTTTCCATTGGTTGTCTTTTCCTCAGATCTTGTCTCCTCAGCTGTTTTTTCCTGCTTTGGTGGAGGTTCATAGTCTAAACACAAAAAAACAAAAGAAAAGTTTGTTTGGATCACATTTAATCCATATTTTTCTTATCACAATCCAATCAGATCTCTAGTCCATTTAGTATTGCCAGCAACTAAAGCCATGACATTGTTAATATCTACCTTAGGGTTAGGGTTATTTTATTTATTTTTATTTTATTTTATTATCTTGAATTGCTTACATGAATTGCTTACATGCACAAATAGATATATGGCCGCCGGTTAGGGTTATAATTACTTCTTTGTTGTCGCAAAGATGTCTTTTATTCCTCTATATTGTTGTTGTGGGTATTTTTGGTATTTACAATTATAAATTCTAATCATTATTGTGATTCTTATGTTTAAAAATAAGTTATTTAAACACTGTAAAATGTATATGGCTCTGTACTGTGATATAAACACACAGGGAGATGTAGCACACAAGAAAAGTAAGCCATGCTATGTTTCTCTTGCTTTTTCAGTGCTCTACATCTTCCAGTTTTAATATTTTTGGACAAACCATGTCTCCGTCCTCTGATGTAAAACATGGTACCCAGTCAATCATCACACGTTTTATCTAAATGCAATATTTGTTTTCAAATATGATTTTATGTGAAAATTGAGCCACCATTTTTAATGCTACCCACAATGCAAAGGGAGGTTGGTTAGTGGGGATTGATGTACAGTAATTTCAATCCTATGATGTTGACACTCATGACATACAAAGGATGGTGTGTATCTAGGACTTGCTGACACACAGCTCTTGAACTTTTACATGGTCACTGCACAGTCCAGCCACAGTTTCACATTCACATGAAAACTACTCTATTTCACTTTATAAAGTATTGTAAAGTATTATAAAGTATTGTAAAGTATTTTATTATTCAATTTTCATACACTGTACAAATTCTGATTTTCTGATTGGTCAGTTTGTACCACGTGACGCGTTGTTATGACGTGACAACACGTCACGACGGATTAATACCGACGTATTAATTTTATATAAATCACGCGTGCGTTATGAAGGTAAACTCAATTTAATTGAAGTTTTTGGAGCTTACTGAGATCAACATATTTCAACGGCTTAAAAACAGAGTTCGCCGGCTTTCCAAATTCATCTTAATACTTACTGTTTTTTAGACTGGTTATCCAAAACCTATCTCATAGAAAGTTTAGAAAGTCTGTCGCCACAAGTCTGTCTCTGTTTTTAACGGTAAGCTTACGAAGTTTTTGTCAAAACACTATTCGCCGGCTTTGCAAATTCATCATTATAATTTTTGTTTTTTAGACTGGCTATCCAAAAAATATCCAACAGAAAGTCTGGAAATCCTTTCCCCACAACTTCTCTCAGATGCGGTAAAGAAATTTTATCAGGAATCGAAGAAAACGCCAAATGAGTACTTCAGCCTTCGGCTGTCGACAAACGAAAACTAAGCTTACTTCTTCCCGGCTTCATGCACCAAGGTTTAGCAGCGTTTCAACCGTAAGTCGCCAGTTTAAACCTATATCCAAAACTCCAGCGATAATTTTCTAGACCTTTCACTTACCGAGTTCTAGGACTCAGTGCTGAATCACTTTTAACGATCCAAAAAAGTCTGAGTTCTTTGTTTATAAGACTTATGGACGATTTCAATTTTACCGAGCAAGTTGTAAACATGGATTCTAAGAACTCGTTTATTATCTTTAATCTAAAGTTCTTGTATCACGGTACTTTTCTCCTAGTTTTCTTCTGAAAGGTTTATTTTGTATTGTTAAAATTACCAAATGCTATCAGTAAGCTTAATGAATTTTGAATAAGTCTTACTATTTTGAGTGATTTCTAGTGATCTTAGATGTCGACTGACAGTTTTAGCCTGCTTCTGCAGTGTATTCAAATTGAATAATAAAAAGGTTAACGCACTCTTTGCTCGTGAATTATCGGGATTTCATCTTCACTCGTTTACTAACAATGAACTCGAAATTTTTTCATACTGCACTCGGCTAACGCCTCGTGCAGTATTTAAAATTTCTCGTTCATTGTTAGCAAACTCGTGAAGATAAATCCTGATAATTCACTCGCTGAGTGCGTTAACCTCTAAATAAAGTATTGTAAAGTAGTGTAAAGTAGTGTAAAGTATTATAAAGTATTGTAAAGTATTATAAAGTATTATAAAGTATTGTAAAGTAGTGTAAAGTAGTGTAAAGTATTATAAAGTATTGTAAAGTAGTGTAAAGTAGTGTAAAGTATTATAAAGTATTGTAAAGTATTATAAAGTATTGTAAAGTAGTGTAAAGTAGTGTAAAGTATTGTAAAGTATTATAAAGTATTATAAAGTAGTGTAAAGTAGTGTAAAGTAGTGTAAAGTAGTGTAAAGTAGTGTAAAGTATTATAAAGTATTATAAAGTAGTGTAAAGTAGTGTAAAGTAGTGTAAAGTAGTGTAAAGTATTATAAAGTATTATAGTGTATTATAAAGTATTATACAGTGAAATAGAGTAGTTTTCATGTGAATGTGAAACTGTTGCTGGACTGTGCAGAGACCACGTAAGTGTTATGTTCCCTTTCTCTGCTGTAACCTTATCACTACCCCATTACTGTGTCATTAGTTTACTCTATGAGACAGCAGAGGCACGTAAGTGTTATGTTCCCTTTCTCTGCTGTAACTTTATCACTACCCCATTACTATGTCATTAGTTTACTCTATGAGACAGCAGAGGCATGTAAGTGTTATGTTCCCTTTCTCTGCTGTAACCTTATCACTACCCCATTACTGTGTCAGGAGACAGCAGAGGCTGCATACCTTGTTCACCTAAATTGTCAATGCCAATCAATATACCAAGGGCTTGCATAATCCTAGGATCTTGTAACAATGGACTGAAACATTGAGACTATTGTTAGTGAAGTCATTTAGTGAAAAACAAAACATGTAAAAGGAAGAGAAATAATTGCAATAAGGGGTAGATAATTGGTTTGCTTACCTCTGCAAGGCATTGGGATTTTGTCTCAAGCTTTCAAGCATTTGCTTGAAGTCAGGCTGGTCTAAGAACTGTCTGGTTTTAGGGTTTGAATGCAGGAGTGCATACAGGTTAGGGTTTGCAAAAGGATTAACCACATTACTGGATCTCATATGTGACCTGGCATCATTCAGTCCACTTTTTAATTGTTCATTGTTAGGATCGTATTGAAGTCCTTTCTCATATGTCACCTCTGCTTGATCATACATCCCAAGAAATGACAAAGCAGCTCCAAGACGCGAGTAGCCCTGACAACATGGATGAAAAGGGTTTTAAAATCAATTACACCATTTCATGAGTCTCGTCATTCAACCTCACCCTTGGCAATATGAAATATATTCTTTAGAAATTGACTACAGCCCACGGTAATGCAGGGCTGTCAACCCCCAAGGCTTTCGAATTTTCACGCTCAGTAAGGGGGGGGGGGGGAGAACTCATAGTGAGACAAAATGTACACAAGGCTACACTTCGCTCTCTCCGAGGTTGATTTTCATACTTCAGTTGGAGGGGTGTGTGTGTGTGTGTGTGTGTGTGGGGGGGGGGGGGGGGGGGGTTAGAGAATATTCCAGGAAAGAAGACAAATTTCAGTTAAAGTAGCCGCAATTTTAGGATTTGAGCAATTATCCGGGAGATTTGAGCCTCTAATCTTGAGACCAGGAGATACAGTCCAAAATCTTGAGACTCCTGGCTTATCCGGGAGAGTTGACAGCCCTGGTAATGTAAGGAATGCACACATCAACAAACAATTGAAACACTTAAAAAAATCCAATGAACTGTATAGTCAAATTCTAAAGAATATATAAATGACAAGAACCATAAAATGGTCTATTGTTCGCAACCAATTATTACCATAACACTAAAATGGCCCACATCTCCTCAATTAGCCAAACACAATAATCCATAACAATTTCATTCTAATGTCAGTTTTGTACAAATTCTTTTTAAAAATTAGTTCAGTAAATTTGTAGACACTTACAAAAGGCTCAATTCAAACTTTACCAACCTTTCCCCAATCTGGTTTCAATTCTACACATTTTTTAGCGTCTTCTAAAGCTTGCTCATACTTCCCATCTTTGGCGTAAGCTGCTGATCGATTGCTGTAGAATACGTGGTTTGTGGGATCGATCAATATTGCTTCTGTATAGCACTCAATAGCCTTTGTAATATTGCCTTCTTGTAGGGCTTTATTACCCTGGTCTTTTAGTTTAACAGCCTGGAAAAAAAATAGACATTGATCTTTTTTCAATGAAAAGAAAATCAAGAAAAAGAAAACTCACTTTGACCTTGTCATCCGCCATTTTGGATACACACACGTGCCTTTCACACATGCGCAATTACGAAACACTCGTTCTGTCGGACCCAGGCTTCTAAAAATGGCACAATTAACTACCCCAGACGCCGTGCGCGCATACATCGATTAAAGAAAATCTGTGTACAAATTTGTTTGGATTTACTGTGAATAGGATGCTAACAACACTATGTACTAGATCCTTTGACCTAAAATGATCTCAGTGTTCTTCCTTGAGTAGTCATACTGTTGTAAATACAAGTAGTCCTACTGAAGAAGGCGCGTAGGCCGAAACGTTTGGTCAATAAAGTCTTTCGACCAGCTAGTGGTTCGCTTGATGTCGTCCTTCTGATCCCACTCGCTAGTGGCTTGGTTGTTGGTGACCCAACTTTTCCTAGTTCTACAGTAAAATTATATATGACGTTTTTTGAGCGAGCTATGTCTCTGTCCTCTGATATAAACATGGTAGCCAGCCAATCAGCGCGCGCATTATATCTCATATTATATATATATTGATGATGATGATGATGATGATGATGCTGATGATGAAGATGCTGCTGCTGCTGCTGCTGCTGCTGATGATGATGATGATGAGGCGAAATCGAAGAAAAACGCAAAGAATCGCAACTAAAATTAGCCCGGCAGTATCTGATCTACGTACAATCTGGAGAAGACTGAGCTCTAGCCCGTTAATACCGAGTGGGACTTGGGGGTTCAACAACTTGACATGGAAGACCTGACCTAAATATCAATGGAAAGCTGACAAGCGATCCCCATCTCAAAGCCAAAGCACTAAATGATCATTTCTCTAGTGTATTTACTAAGGAGGATACCACCTCAATCCCTGTCCTCCCAACATCTAATACTACTACGAAAATAAGCCCTATCATTGTCACCTGTAAAGGCGTAGAAAAACAACTTCAAAATCTCAAGTGTGATAAGGCCAATGGCCCAGATGGTATACCTCCATGGATCTTAAAATTGTTGTCTTCAGAGTTATCTCCAATATTAGCTGACATATTCCAAGCATCCTTAGATCAAGGTGAATTACCATCCAAATGGAAAGAAGCTAATATCCATGGGGTATTCAAAAAAGGAAAGAAAGATGAGTGCAAGAACTACAGACCTATTTCACTTACTGGCATCGCATGTAAAGTCTTGGAACATATTGTACATAGTCATGTCATGAAATTCCTTGAAGCCAACAACATTCTGGTTGATAACCAACATGGCTTCCGACAAAAACGATCTACAGTCACACAACTGCTGTCCACCATTCATGAAATATCGTCATCATTAAATCAAAGGAAATCATCACACTTGGCGATCCTGGACTTTACCAAAGCCTTTGATAAAGTCCCCCATGAAAGACTTCTATCTAAGTTGCTCTATTATGGCATTGATGGCAATTTAAACATCTGGTTCAGAAACTTTCTAACACTCAGAGTTCAACAAACAGTATGTGATGGTATCTCATCTTCGACACCAACTAGTCACATTCTGGAGTCCCTCAAGGGACAGTTCCTGGGTCCATTGCTCTTCTTACTATATGTTAATGACCTGACTGATAACCTTGAATGCTCAGCCAGATTATTTGCTGATGATTGCCTTCTGTATATTCCTATAACTACCACAGATGATATGGATAAACTACAGTCAGACCTTTATAAACTTGAGAAATGGCAGAATACCTGGCAAATGGAATTTAATCCAACCAAGTGCTTCATTATGTGCATATCCTTGAAGAAAGATCCACCTCACAGAACTTATATGTTCTGTAACACTGCTTTACCCTACGTTGACACACACCCATATTTAGGTGTAAACCTAGATATGAAGTTGAGATGGAACCACCACATTCATGAAATTTCCTCCAAGGCAACTAAAATCTTAAATTTAATCAAACGTAACTTTTGGTTCTGTCCAAAGGCCACCAAGGACATACTATATAAGTCTCTTGTCAGACCAAAACTGGAATACGCTTCAGAAGTCTGGGACCCACATTTCCAATGTGATGTGAAAAAATTAGAAAATGTACAGAGAGCAGCAGCACGTTTCTGTAAAAGGGACTATAGTTACAAATCCAGTGTTACCCTCTATGTTAAAAAGATCTGGAATGGGAACCACTTGCTCTTCGCCAGAAAAAAAATCAAGATTAATGACAATGTATAAAATTACCAATGACATTATTTCTTTAGATAAATCTAAATATATGATTCCGCCTACAGAACCCTTACACGCAGGTCACATATTTTAAATATTACTCTTCGAACAGACCTAACATTGATGTATTTAAATTTTCGTACTTTCCAAGGACAATAAGAGAATGGAACAATTTACCTACTGACATTGTGTCTTCTACTAGTGTAGATGTATTCAAGAAAAAAATAAGCCTTTTCTTGAGGGAAGATTAATTTTTTTTATTTATTATCACTCAATATGATTTTTAATATATATATATTTTTATTCAAATTTGTTAATTTATTTATTATTATTATTTTAATTTATAGTTAGCGTGATAACTGTAATTATAGTTTTTGCTAACTCAATAAATGTAGATGTAGATGTAGATGGAACAAACAACTACTAGACAGCCACATCTGGATGCTAGAGCAAGCTGCCAGTGTCAACAGGTGTCAACACGCATTGCACTGAAAACACCTCCGAGAAGCGATCAGTAGATCTCACTCTTAGATCGACCTCGTTTCGCAAACACAGCCCAAATGTGGACCACATAGACTACTGACTTGACATCAAGAATGGGAGGATCAGAACGACGAGCCACCAAGTGTATCCTTGATGGACCATTTTCGTGCACAGTCGCTTACAGTTCCTCTAAAATTCCGACTTGGATACTACCAATGACTGGCACCACAAATAGAAAAATCTTTCCTAAACGTCCATGTGGCAAAATTAGCTTTCGATCCTTGCAAATTGGAGCTCTTGACACATAAAATACTTTTTGCGCAGTGCAGCTTTGAAACTCCAGATCTTACAGAGATTGGATTGGCTCGTTGGCGCGTATGACCCCACAACATCGGAAAGCTGATATCTCGTTGAATATGAAGTAATACCGAATCAACTGTGAATGTTGGAAATACTGTGATGAATCTAGAATCCACCACATATTCACTAAGAACTTTCTAGAACATTCTTGATGTATTCAGGCGCGTCACGTCCTATACGCATATACGCACGTGCGTACTTGAAATTTTTTAAGCAATTGCTTCTAAATTTTTAATTCTCAAATACTGCACATACACGCAAACAAGACTTGGTTAAATTCTAAAAGAACTAATGGCTACACTCTCCAGCCATGTAAGAACTAGCTCTCAGATTTGCAAGTATTTGTTGTTGTTGTTGTTTTTTTGCACCAATTTTAGGCCATCGGGCACCAACTCAAAAATGCGAGGTTACAAAGGAGTGACGTTCTGAGAACGTTGTTTACAAGATTCACGCTCTAACTTTGGCTTACAGGTTTCGCGGATACGGCTTTGGTTTTACATGTTTTGCGGTTTGCAGAACAAAAAGGGAGACGCCTCCCTCTTAACTAATGTAAACAATAAAACTGCACTTAATAAAATGCAGTTTTGCATGCAATTAATGCTTGCTTAAAACAAGAAAGGACGTTTTCTTTGCTTCTATTTACATAACCCAGTTTTTGACCAGTTGGATGAATTTGTGCGTACCTGACAAAATGACCACGCGACGCTCCTGGTATTATGTGTGTGAGTTGAGTATTTTCCAGAACATTCTTAACTAAGAGAAATGCTGAGTCATGCCTAATCCTCGATTCCGGAAAAGATGGCGTATCGCGTTGCATTTTGGGAAAATGTACCAAATTTAGTTGAATACCAAATGTAAATATACATGTCAAAACTTCGATATCTTAAGTAAGTTTTGCGCCAAAAATCTCAGCTTCTTTCAGCGAAATGTCGCTCGCCGCCATGTTTGTTTACATTTGGTTTTCAACTAAATTTGGTATATTTTCCCAAAATGTAACGCGAGACGCCATCTTTTCCGGAATCGAGGATTGTACCCGTAGAGATTTGTAGAGATTTCTAGAATGATGTAACATCTATATTTAGTATCATGATTGTATATAGTAATAAGCTATTTTTAGAACCATAAGGGTATATAAGAGAGTCGGGCGAGTTTGAAAACAGTGTAGTAAGACCATGCACTCTGAGAAAGTAGTATGAGTATGAGTTGTATAAAGCCAAAGTTCAAAGAAGTACAAGAAGATTAAAGGAGTTTCAGCCGATCTTACTGTCTGGTTGCTGTGATTAGTTTGTGACAATACATGGCAAAATTAACTTTCCTTGCAAATTGGAGCTTGACGCACAAAATAGTTTTGCGATGCGGCTTGGAAATATAGAGGTTTTACAGAGAATTAGAGGCTCATTAGCACTTTAGCCTTCCAAGAAATGTGAAACCTGGTATCTCGTTTAATATTACATGCAAAGAGCTAACAATTTCCTAGAATACCTATAGAAATAAGCTAGTTTATGTTTTGGACTCAGGTTCAAATTTGTCCGACATTAATTCGTTTGCTAATGAGCCAACAATCGCAAACAAAAATTTGCATAGATCGAGGTATGTTTGGAATGACCCGTGGCCTGGTACGAGTCACCAGCTCTTCAAGAACCTTGTTCGCACTCATGCTTGCTGCGTGTTAACTGATTGAGATTCCATTGAATTCTTAGGTATTATTCATGAGCAAATGAAGTGTTAATTGACCACTCGAGGACCCTCTCAGTGATTGGTGCCTGCCCAGGTGCGGTTTTCCTGCTATAGAGCGATAACACTTAAACCGTGAAATAACTTAGCAACTAAATAGAGACAAATAGTAGCAAAACCCATTGTTTCTATTGTTTCATTAGTACTATTTGTACTTTTTAGTTAGTACTTGTTTCACGGTTTTAGTGTTATCGCTCTTTAAAATACTAATTAATAATTCATAAGGCAAACACAATGAAAATCGCAACCGTGACGAGTGTTGTATATCTGATACAGATTCGTCCTAATTTACATCAAATTTCACCTCGATTTTCTCTAAGATAAATAAAGATATTTTGATTTTCTTTCCGGGAACAACTCAAATATGTGTTGGAGTATTTTAAGTCGTTTACAACATTCGCGTCCGTGTTGTATCGGCTATACGATCACTCGCCTTCAGCTCGTGATTGTATACACCTATTTCAAAAAAGGTTGTCACCGCTAAGAGCGATAGGCGATAGGTAATAGGTCATTCCAAGACCGCAAAGCACTATTGATTTCTTAATTAAGCCATCCTAAATCTTTCTTTACACTCTTCCATCAAATATTTGGCTATTCATATGTAAATCAATTAGAAATCAATAGTGCTTTGCGGTCTTGGAATGACCTATTACCTATCGCCTATCGCTCTTAGCGGTGACAACCTTTTTTGAAATAGGTGTATGCCGATACAACACGACCGCTCATGTTGTAAACGTCACATAACATATTTTTCCTAAAATTATCACTCGGCGAGCATGATTTCAACGAGATAAATTACTGTTTAACATTTCTTCGTATATTTCGCGGTCCGTCACGAAACGCAGTCTGGATCTTTGCAGCGCGTGCTTACACTCGATACCGGGCGGGTGTCGCACAAAGTGCATGCTCTGTATCCATCGATGACGGTCGGAAGGGTCGTCAACAGTAAGCCGAAATGGGATTCGGTGGTCCATTTGGTGACGTCAAGACACAGGATTCCCCGAAGACCTCTTGGTATTGCAAGTCGAATGACCAATCAGCAATTCTCTTTCACCATACTCCACATTATGCCCTTACTATGCGTACTTCCTTTGCGCATGCGTATTTAGCCACGTTTCAAAGATGTATTGTTATGCAAATTAACAACACTATAAAAACCGGTGACAAGCCAGGCCAGGCCTCTTCTTCTTTCGTGCTGGCGCACAGGTAAGCCACGTTTCGTCTTCACGTTCGTTTCGAGTGAAGATCAATTTTGACTTTTGTTTAAGAGAAATACTGAGCACTTTTCTATTTGTGTTTTTATATCTTGAACAGCTTCGCTGTTTCCATCTTGGATTAGATGGCGCCTCGTCTTGTTGTTCACTGGAAAACTGAACTACAAGACACGCATTGCTGTTCAGAATGCTGAATGAATGCTGTTCAGAGTGAAGCACTTCAGGTTGAAAGAAATCACCACAAGTCCTCTCTCTACCAAGTTCCAGAGTCCTAGTACATCTTGTCCACGTCAGTGTACTGGACTGTTTGTTCGTGAAGAGCACGTTAGCAAACTCGACATTTGATTACGAGAGGCTCCTCAGCCACACGCTTGGAGCGTTTCTCGTATTGACGAGGGTTTCGATCCCGTAACGAATGCTAGCTAATGCTAGCGCTGTGCAATCTCGACATTGGACTCACGAGACGCTGACTCGACCACACGCTTGGAGCGTTTCTCGTGTTGACGAGGGTTTCGATCCCGTCACTTATGCTAGTTATAAATGCTAGCGCTGTGCAGGCAAGGACTTACATCCTGCATCATCATTTGCTGAGCAGTACGAGCGAGCCTACTAAGGAATTCACTCGGTGAATTTTAGATTCTCCGTGTATGTGCAAGACCACCCAAGCAATAACGCCGAGCCGATCTGTCTGCCAAGCCAATAAATGAAGTCTTAATAATAATAATAATAATAATAATAATAATAATAATAATAATAATAATAATAATAATAATAATAATAATAATAATAATAATAATAATAATAATAATAATAATAATAATAATAATAATAATAATAATAATAATAACGATTTATTGAAGCATATCTACAGGGTAGCTCTACATCTTCAATACTAAGAAAATAAAGATGAAACATAATTAAGTGAAAAAATAAATAAAATATTATATAAAGGAATATGCTGTATATATGTATTGTATTTATAAAAGTTATATACACTATATATAGATTAAGTATAAATATAAGTTGAATAACTCGACCGGGGCGAGAAGCCAGCCTAGCCGACAGCTAGGTCAGGCTATCGCCCCGCTCCAGGCATCCAACTCCTATACAATGTAGAATATCACAATAGAAGAATAATCATGAAAGTAGAAATATAATGACAATGACAATCTAGTCATTAAGGAATTTGTAAGCGATGTTTGGCTTTGTTCATTAATGTTTTGTATACTTGTTTTGTGAATGATTTAAAGTCACTGTTATTCTTGGTAATTGTCGGTAGTTCATTGAATATCTTTGAGCAGTTATCCTGGAATGTTCCTTTTTCAAGAGGGGTGACCAGGTTTACAGCACTACTTGACCGCAGCTGGGGGAGGGCTTGGCGTTTTTCGAGTTTCAAGTAATCTGGGAACAACGGGTCCCACAGCGACCTGTGAGCCAGGCGGAGTAAATGATATTCTGTTCTTTCTTTAATAGGAAGCCACTTAAGCTGCTGTAGTACGTCACTTTCACTGGCGTATCTATTCAGAACCAAAGCTAGCTGCAGCATTCTGAATTCGCTGTAATTTTCTTTGGAGATACATGTGGAAGTGGATAATACACTACATCATTGTAGTCCAGTTTGGACAGAATTAGGCTTTCCGCGAGTTGCTTCTTCACGTTAGATGGAGTTAAATTCTTCAGTTTCCGAAGAGTTAGATAAAACAGCATAGCAAGAAGAAGATAAATGTTTAATGTGATCAGTCCATTTAAGATGTTCATTTATCCATATACTTAGGAGAAATGACGATGTCCTTTCAAGCACTTCTCCCATAACTGAAAAAGTTGGAATCGCATCCTTAAGACTGTGAGTTGTTACCATTTGTTGAGTTGTTATAAGTATCTTCTTAGTTTTAGATCCGTTAAGTAAAGGTTGGATTCGGTTGCCCAGTTCTCGAGGTTGGACATAGTGTGATTTATCTTCTCTACAGTGATTGTAAGTTCACGCGGTGGACAGTGTTCGTAAAGCGTTGTGTCGTCGGCATACTGAAAAGATTGACAGTCAAGATTACTCTGTAGGTCATTCACATACAGGTTAAACAATATAGGCCCTAAAATCGAGCCTTGTGGGACGCCAAAACGAACGTCAAGGGTATCAGATTGTTTGTTGTTTGTTGTCTTCACATATGTCTAAAGTAATCTCTGCTTTTATGAAGCGAGTTTCTAAAACTGCTAGCTGTAACTGCTAACTAAATTGCATATTGTTGAACGACTCGTCCAAAACAATCATGCTTTGAGGAAACCTTCGTCAGTGGTCGATATTGTAATGCACGCTCGTGATCTGAGAATGCATTCCTTTTTGGCGTCATTGTCGCCCTGCATGTTTTCCTTGAACTATTTATTTCAAGGATCGAAAGAAAGTTGCTGCCATTTGCATCGCTATTGGAAATTGTTTACAGAAAATCGCTTGTTAGCACGCGATGACGAGTTTATGAATCTTGCCGTAACCTTGAACTATCGATTTTACTCCAACTAGTTTTGAGTGAAATTTGCATCCTTAATTCAACTGACTCAGTCCAAGAAAAATGGACGTAATCTGCGATCATGTCATTTGAATGACAACACGCGCAGACTCAATTAATCCCTGAATTCCAGCGCACAATTTAGCGCCGCTTGGGATATTACTGTGTGCCTTATTTTCAAAATAAGCCAGTGATTGTTTCCAAGCAATGCTATGGGATTTACTTGTTAGATAAGATCTTCATCTGTATTCATAATTGTTTGTCGCCCGATATAGAATGCTCCTGCTGAGACAACCGATCTTTTGGACATATTGGCTGCAATCCTAGTTATAAGATTCCCAATGGGATAACTGGACTAGCACTATCAATATGCATCCAATTTCTGACTAATAATAGAAGAAGACCAATGAGCGTTAGCCATTGCCATTGAATTCCAAGCACAAACCATAAAAGCTATTGTAAAGTACAATACAATACTGTACAATTTTGAGATTGGTTGAGATTGGTTGTTCAATAATAAAACACTTATTAAACACGCTGTGATCACGTGCACGAGTCTTTTAGGCTTCATTGTTAATCGTTTTGAAGTTTGACCAGCTCCTTAAAAGAGCTTTTAGAAATTGTATGCATGAATTAAGGTGTCGAACCGAATGTGGGAAAATCCAGCTTAAACACATGTACATCCCAATATTTAAGTTGCTAATATGTCTCCTTGGGACACAAATTGTCGCAACAGGGAAAATACTGCGTTTTTCAAGCGCGGCTCGATCGTTTATGATTCTAGTCGCACTGTTTCCTAGTTAACATAGAAGTTCTTCCAAGCGTCTAGTTTTCTAGCTTGAAAGTGGCAGCTTTGCCATCCGTCGAACCATTCCATTGCATCTCGACTACGTTGCTAATGTGAACGTCGGGTAATTGCCAGTCTATTTCCTATCCGGCTGCCTAAATGTCAAGGTTGCTGTGGTCACCTGTGAGCTCGCTTGTTGGTTCACGAGTGATCTTGTAAACCATGCGAAAATGACCACGGGTGTTGTTTTCCCTAATTCTATAAAAGAGCTCCTAGTGAAATGTTCCCCACCAGTTTTTGATCCAAAGTCCAACTGTTTATTCTGGCCATAGGTGTCATCCTGCATTAGCTCACCAATGTAAATGAGCGTCTTATTTGATCTTTTGGCCCTGGATTTGCGCTCTAGAAATCAATAACGTCTTGTCATTGCTCTCCACTCCAGGCCACGTCCTATAGCTGATGTGCCTTTTGCTAAGCTTCAGTCTGGTGAACCAGGAGCTGTACAATTTGTTGCAACTGGTTGGTTAAAGATGTGAACTGAACTTCACGCCCAGGGTGACTGTTGTCAGTTCATTACAATGGGTTCCTTTTCAATGACGTTAATGATAGTGCTAATAAAGAATCGAATCATAAACAATACAAGTGTTGAAAAACTACCTCGAAATCCATTGTTCTACGAAATCCAGTTTCATGTATACGTGAAGCATTTTGGGAGCAACACTGCCATGCACATGCATGTAAAAATGCCGTTTCCGGCCCCGCAATGCCTTGTCATAAAATGATCATCTAGCCAAATCTATTTGCTCGTCAGACGGCAAGGTTAGATATTCGAATAACAGTATAGCATCCTCTGTGGAAGATGGCGTGTATAAATAGCAAACCATTTGCCAATAATATCTTGTTCAAGGGCAGCCGCGCGACTGCGACTGCTGGTTGTATGTTCTTTTCGATTTTGTTATCAGCTGTGAAATCCTTTGGTTTCCCATGGATTTTACTCCAAGTGGAGATTGTTCTGATAAGACTGATTCCCACGTCAAAAAAAAAACAAACAAAAAAAAAAAGACCAGTTTCTTTCCCCGAGCGTTAACCTCGTTGTGCTGTGTAATTGGCAACTGAAAAAGTCATGTTTTTGAAAGCGTGCGTATTTGGCATCTGGGAGGGAGGGAGGGAGACACGAAAATCTGCAGCAGATGTCCAGGGGGGGAACGTAAGGTCATAATGTTCCGTATGGTTCAGAGAATTACAATTATCCTGCAAGGTAAGTGTACCTGACTTGTCTAATTTTCAATTTTTTTCTTGTGACCGCTCCGAAGGCCTTGTTTCATACTGTTCGTGAAGACTCTTAACTCATTTCTGTACATACAAACGCATACGCCCTTCGCGACAGGCGTATGCTTAATTCAGAGATGTCAAGCATAAGAACGGAGCTGTTGAGACTACGGCAACTACAAACGAGCTACAAAGAAACTACAGAGGAGAGCTAGCTGGACCACTTATTGTAACCTAACACTTACTTATGTATTTTTAAATGACATGGCAAAAATGATATTGCATGGTCGCCACTGAAAACTGCAGTGAAAAGAAGTGAAAGCCTCTTTGATAAGATTTTTTTAATACGCGCGCGCGCGACATGGGAAATTAGACTGCATAGTATTCATTGGGTTTCCTGACTGACTTATTTTGGGAGAGATGGGGGCTCCACTGTCAAGAATTGGGATATGCAAAGACAGCAGCGTTTTGCATAAATGTGCAAAATAAACTTAAAGTTTGTCAGAGACAAATCAAATGTGTCCTCCCTCTTCAGTTTCAGCAAGTAGTTATTTTCAAGCAGCGAGATCCACAATTGTTACCTTTCGGAAAACCCAGCCAGTATGTTCCTTCTTGGGTAGGTGTACCAACTCAGTACTCCGTCTAAACAGACCAAGATTTAAAGGGGGTACTTGGATGAAAATAAATTAAAATTGGAAATGATTTGAAACTTAGTAAAACCTATGTCGACTCCCAACAATCACCAAAGGCAACATTTTCTTTACGTTCAAACGAGAAGAATAAAAATTGTGAAGTATTTTAGCATTTAAGTTGTGAGTAAGTGACGTCATTTCTCAACCCTATTCTTCTTTTAGACTTGATATCAAAATTTCTCTTTGATAATGACCTTGAAATGCAGATTTTGGGCAGAGGGTAGCTAGTTATTTAACTACCTTCATCTTCAGATAGAAATAATCAGTTTCCAATTTTCATCGATTTTCATCAAAGTGGGCTTTAAAAACTTTTTTTAAAGTGACCGAAATTCGCGTCGATCATCCAATTCACAGTACTGATCATGAGAGTCGTGTTACTCGGCTTGAGCATGAATTGAAATGTGAAATGTTACCAACTTGGGCAGGATTGAAAGTGGTCCCGTTGGACAAGTGGGGTGACCTTCCCAGACCATATCGTGTATCACACATCAATGCAAAAATTGTAGAGTTCCAAAGGTTCATATTTTCCTTCCAATACCGGACAAGTGACAAACAAACGGAATGAATAGGCCAGATTTCGAAACGGAAAAGATCCAATTCCACGAACAAGATCATTGAATTGCTATCACCAGATAGGTTCGAGCTATGAAAAGAAGAAAAACTACCTTAAGGGTTCGTTGAATTTTAAGTACTACTATGTTCGGACTATTAGAGAATTATCCGCATAGGCTTAGAAGTGAAAGAAAACTAAATTAGAAACAAACGACTTTGGAACTCCTCGTGCGCAATACTGTTTTGTGGAAATTTCGTAGATTTGCACTTTTGACAAAATAATACCTTGGTACTGAAGAGTTAATTGGTCTTAATTAAGAAACCAATGGAAGGCCCCCACCAGCCAACCGGACCAGGAACCCACCCGAAGGCAAGTTATAGGGTGAAAGTTTAGTTTACCCTTCTGATCACGGCTGAAAAATGGAGAGAGATTCCCAGGCCAAGAAAAACAAATCAAGCGGAAAAGAAAAATGTATGTTAGCTCTAGAGACCGGAAAGTTGTCTTCAATTGGCAGCCATGGCTATAAATGAGGGGGTCCTAGGGGTTTGCGGGATTGACCATTTCTTTGTGCGGTATTGCGGTATTTTACAAAAAAAATGCGGTATTGCGGGATTCTCAAACCCTGCGGTATGCCGCGGTATTTTCTTTTTTTGAGCTGCGGTATTACGGGAAAAACGATTTGAAATTGCGGTAATGCGGTATTTTTGAGCCCTGCGAGATGCGGGATTTTGCTTCTGGCACTCGATAGAAAATTTCATGTTTCTGTGATTCATGTTTCTGCGCGCGAGGTCCCGTGGGAGTGGTATTTCGAATTGTTCGTGTGGTGAGCCGTATTTTCGAATTTTTCATGCGGGATTGACCATTTTTTCGTGCGGGATTGCGGTATTCGTAACCCCCCTTATAAATAAGTTACACACTTTGAGCCTGAGAGTAATTGTCAAGCGATACCCACGAAGCGAGGAAAGCTCATGCAGGCCAAGGAGAAAAGCATAACTATGATCACTTAGCTAGAGAACAAACTATTAAACTATGCCGTCACACGGCCATGTTTACTATGCTGACACACGGCCACATTTGCTATGCCGACACACGGCCATATTCACTATAATTATGCCGACACACGGCCATATTCACTATAATTATGCCGACACAGGGCCATATTCACTAGGAAGACACACAGCCATCTTTTCTATGCCGACACACGGCCATATTTACTTTGTCGACACACGGCTATCCTGTCAACATATGGCTAAACTGCCGACACATGGCTACTTTATGTACGCGTGACCGATTCACTTTTGGATGCCAAACCTGCCGACACACGGCTATCCTGTCAACATATGCCGACACACGGCTATAACCGTGTCAGTGCCGTGATCTCTATAAAAACATTCGAAATTTCTGCCGTAACCGTGCCGTGACCGTGCGGTGCCGTTTTCACAGTTATACGAAATCTACTCTATGTACGCGTGACCAATTCACTTTTGGATGCCGAACTTGCCGACACACGGCCACATTCACTATGCCGACACAAGGGCACCATATTTACTATGCCGACACACGGCCACATTCACTATGCCGACACAAGGGCGCCATATTTACTATGCCGACACACGGCCACATTCACTATGCCGACACAAGGGCGCCATATTTACTATGCCGACACACGGCCACATTCACTATGCCGACACAAGGGCGCCATATTTACTATGCCGACACACGGCCAAATCACTATGCCGACACGTGGTCTCGTATTTATTAGGCCGACACACAACTGAATTCTCTGTCGGGGAGATTTCTACCAACGCAGACAAAATCACTTTCCGATGGTTAGCAAAATTCAATTGATGTGCTTACATGGAGCTACGCTGAGATAGATGTGTTGTGACAACCTGTGATCCGAGGAATTTTGCAGAGTCGTGGCACGTAGCTACTCCAAACGGAGTGATATAGACGGCTAGTAATTTACCGTTTACCAAAAAACTTATATATCCGCAATTTGCAAGGGCTGCACGAGCACGTGCATAAGATAAACTAAATGGAACAAACTGAATAAATAAGAAGCCATACTAGAAAAACGCTTACTTGAAAAACCAGAACTAAAAGCGTATGCCGTGGTAAAAATAACTAAACGAAGCACGACGCGAGCATAAAGTAAACGAATCCACAATTTTATCAAGATAAATCCCAAGGGAGGAGATGGCGCCCTGAATGCAAACGGAATTCACTGAAGTAAACTTTGCAACGAGCGCGAATATGAATATGAATGAAATAGCCTTAGACGAAAACAGCAAACTTATGGAAGCGCTAAGGCGAACCAGGGTCCCAAAAACAACGTTAAATACTGAAGAGATACAACAAAATTTGGGAGAAAACACAAAGAAACGAATTACACCGAAGCTTAGACTAAAAGTACCTGAAGTAGTCGTGCAGCATTTTAACTCCTGGAAACACCGACGGGTTCATAGTTTCCCTGTCGTATTTCGTTGAGGCGAAGGAGTGAGCTAAGCTTTTGAAGGGTTGAGAGATAGGTTGCTTCGGCGACGCCAGGAAAAAACAAGAGAAGAAATCTTTGAAGAGGACTTGATGGAGACTTTGTTGAAATGCCCCCGAAATGGACAGAATTAAAGGGCTGTTACACTGTGCAGTTTTCTCAGCAACTTGTCTCGCAACGGCGTTGCGAAACAAGTTGCAGAGAAAATTATGGCACTGTTACACTGTGCAGTTTTCCCCAGCAACTTGCAATATTTTTGGCCGAGGCAAGCTGGGAGCGAGATTCAAGATGGCTCCTCAGAGCGAGATGAGAAATTGCGAATGCGCTCGTAGAAAACGTGCCTCAAAAATTGCGAGGAAAGTTGCTGGAGGGGTGATACACTGTGCAATGACATTGCAAGTTGCTGCAATGCGTTGCGAAAAGTAAACCCGAGTTCTACTACATGCAACGCTACGCGCAACAAAAAAATTGCGAGACAAACCCTGTTACACTGTGCAATTTTCTCAGCAACTTGTCTCGCAACGGCGTTGCGAAACAAGTTACAGAGAAAATTAATGCGCTGTTACACTGTGCAATTTTCCCCAGCAACTTGCAATATTTTTGGCCAGTTGCTGGGGAAAATTGCACAGTGTAACAGCGCATTAATTTCCTCTGCAACCATATGAGTCATGTTTTAGGATATAGAAATCCCTGTTAGCCCTGGTGTTAGCCCTAACTCAGCTAACGGTGTTTTAGCCTGTAAAACTCGTGTGAGCCTCGCCCTCTAGTTTTAACAGTACTCGTGACCCCTGCACGTCGTCAGTGTATTAGAGTAGTTAATCAGAGCGAGTAAAAATACTCCGCCAAATGGCTAAATTGGCGAACAGACTAACAGGTTTACAGACTAACAGAGATAGCAGAACTAACAAAGCTAACAAAGCTTACAGACTAACAGAGCTAACAAAGCTTACAGACTAACAGAGCTGCAGACTAATAGGGCTAACAGAGCTAACACGTGTTACATCAACAGGGCTTATGACAGGGCCAGCAAGAGGAATTTTTATAGTCTAAATATATAGCTCACTGACATCACAAAATTTAAGTCCGTGAAAAGTTGTGGCAATAAGGGAGCCGGTCGATATGTGTTCTTGCAACAAACAAGTTTTCTAAACACTTGATGGAGCACACATTTATTACTAATATTTTCTATTGTTTGATTAGCACTGCTCGCGCACTGAATAATAGAAAGATCTGTACCCCTTTAGTTTGTACTCTAAGGGGTATAGAATGGTAAAATCCGAGCCTCGCGAGCTTTCGAGCCCCTTGTTTTAAACTTTGGCTAAAATAGAAATCCGAGCCCGAGCCTTTGGCTAAAATAGAAATCCGAGCCCGAGCCTTTGGCTAAAATAGAAATCCGAGCCCGAGCCTCTGTGTTTTAAAAATTCGAGCCCGCGGGAACTTAAAATGGTATGAAAATCCGAGTCGCTAAACTTATGCTAAACCAGTGTTAACTAACAGGCTAAAACGGCTGATAATCCAAAAACAATTTTATTTCTGGTCTGTTCAACTTCCGTTAGCTGTCAATTATCGCTTGTGTAAATCTTCTACTATGCTACCGCAAACCTGGTTTGAGTTCAAAGGTCACCTGTAGTACCCTCTGCTGTTTGGACGGTCTCGTCATCTTCGCCGTATACTCGGGCTGCGATCTTGCTATGGACAAGAAAATCACCAGTAACTATCAGGTACCAACAGCGCTAGCCAAGGAGAAGGAGATACGGGATATCACCCTTTTTATGGATATATTTCTACTATTTACCTCAACTGCACTCTCAAAAAATCCTCATAAAGACGATTTAAGCCCTCCGGAAAGCTTATCTTGACGTTTACTTGGGCTACATGACAAGTAAATTACAGCAATCCTCGATTGGTACCTTCATTTTGAGTGGCTACTGATAATCGCATCTAGAAGGCGAAATCCATCGTCCTTGTCTTGTCAGTTCAATTACATATTAAATCAGACAGAGAGGGGGGAAGGTAGGGCTTTGATTACTCTTGTTGTTTTATTCAGATAGTTAAACAACCTACCAATAAAATTGTCCAAGGTTCTTCCATACTTCGTCATCAACAAGCTTGGACATCTGAAAGGCTTGCCGGGAATGTTTACAGCTCGCTTGTACGCAGGCGCACTAAGGTACTGTATAATCACGTGACTTCCACGTCCACGCTCCAGTCCACCGTTTTACTTCTCGTTATTTCATTTATCGACACTAGTTTATTAAGTGCTTGGTTATAAAGCAGTTTTTAATCGCTGTCAAAACAACACGTTCACGACAGGAATTTGCAACTATGAATGATTTTATAGAAAATACAGCACTGACACGATCACGGTCAAGTCACGACAGGAATTTGCAATGATTTTATTAAGGAATATAAAACGCGCGCGCATGTCTCTGTACTGTGATATAAACACGATGGTAGAGCAAGAGAAAAGCAAGCTTAGGAACACGAGGCGTAGCCGAATGCTCTACATCTTCCAGAGATGGTCACGGTCACGGTCAGGTCACGACAGGAATTTGTAATAGCTTTTACAGAAAATAAGGCAGTGACACGGTCGCGGGACGATTGTGTGATCAAAATGATTTTCACACACGATACTAAAGAGGGATTGAAGACTTGATTGATGCCAATTTTTTTCCCATGACACATTGCTGTGGCAACGAAAAACAAAGATCATTGAATTCAGTTTTCCTAAAATATCTCCCGTTTTCGATGAGCTCTAGAAAAATGGCTATATAGATGTTAAACTTCACTTTATTGCACAGTAAACCAACTCAAAATCAGAAAGTTTTATCAGAGGGATTTTGAATAAATCGCGAGAGACTTATCAAAACTATTAAATTTGGCGACTCGAAATTAAAGAACGAGAAAAAATCCAACTTTTAAGGCGTGGGTTTGACCTTGCTTGACCTTGGAACGTTTTTGTTCTGCTATATAAGATATAACAATGCAAAACTTATTTCACTTGGCACAATGTTAAATAATAACTAGTTGAGTGACCTTAACTTTGTGTTTTGGATATAGGGTAGTCACGTGACCAATTACGACGAAACTTAGTTTTTCTTGAATCCGCAATTGAATATCACTTAAAAAACAGAAATAACACCTCTAATGCATAAAGAGGGTTTAGTCCTAAAAAGTATTATTTTGAGTTTTGGTCACGTGACCTGTTTTGCTAAAAATCGCTTTAATGAAAATCGATAGTCATGTTTTCTAATCAAAATGGAATACACTCACTTAAAAGAACTACGTTTCAAGCACTTGCGTTTTCTTTTCGCTAATACTCGAGTGCGGAAAATTTTTCAAACATTTTGTTACGATAAACGACTTATCTAGTCACGTGACCGCTGAAATCACAAACTTACCACTTAAGGAGGCTGCCTATAGTATTTTTTATGCTCGACCGCTCTACTTTAAACGGCTGTAGCTCTGTCTTACACTAACCTACAAATCGGATGTTTCGTCCAGTTACTACATAAGGGTTTAACTTTTGAATGGTGTATGTTTTGTTGACATTGGTGTTACCATGGAGACGAAACAATGGCGTCACTGGTTTTACGTTTTGCTCATTTTACGCGCTTTTCGATCTAAACTTTTAAAATGACACCTATGACGGTAATATTTAGGTATTTACCTCTAAGTGTACGAAATAAGAAAAATTTCTGTTAAGCCGATTTTGAGATATTTGAGGCGAATCTTTTGAACATCCAATTTCATGATTGTTTTTTAGTGGTCCAATAACTTTTCACAGAAAACACTTTAAGAGCTGTCCGACCGTCTAATTGTTGCTCAACTGTCACACTAACTTCTTGCACAGTTTCAGATTACATGGTGTTATAGATCTCCATCAGTGTTAATCAGCGTAAACACAAAACTGAGCGGACTTTTTGCAAAATGTTCAAAAATTACGTTCATCGCTCGGAAACAAAAAATCGTCGATAATTTTTTTAATTTTTTTTAAATTTTTTTTTCTGGACGTGAAAAGTTATTGGACCACTAAAAAACAATCATGAAATTGGATGTTCAAAAGATTCGCCTCGAATATCTCAAAATCGGCTTAACAGAAATTTTTCTTATTTCGTACACTTAGAGGTAAATACCTAAATATTACCGTCATAGGTGTCATTTTAAAAGTTTAGATCGAAAAGCGCGTAAAATGAGCAAAACGTAAAACCAGTGACGCCATTGTTTCGTCTCCATGGTAACACCAATGTCAACAAAACATACACCATTCAAAAGTTAAACCCTTATGTAGTAACTGGACGAAACATCCGATTTGTAGGTTAGTGTAAGACAGAGCTACAGCCGTTTAAAGTAGAGCGGTCGAGCATAAAAAATACTATAGGCAGCCTCCTTAAGGCTCATTGTTTTATGAATATCCAACGTTGTGACGAATATCATTTATTTCTGATTTAAAATTCGTGCTACAGCACAAAAAACATATTTCTACCTTGAGTTTCGCAAAGTAACTTTTATCAAAAGTTGCCAAAAGTCTTTGCTTACTTGTCCTGTGAGCGGCTTTGATGTAAGTTGTTCCTTTGAAGAGATGGAACTTTTCTCGTCAACTGTGCTTTTGTGTGAATCTGTTCAATCGAGTATATCTATTAACAAATTAAAGTTTAGTCAGACTTTGACTTTAATTCGTATTTCTTAAACTAAACAAAAATTACCTATGAAGAACAATTAGAACACTCAGCTATATTGTTGCACACACTACCCCAAAAGTTTATAATTTTGACTTATCGTCTGACATACGATCGAACTTCAAAATGACCAAAATGCAGCGACCAAGTTTGCTGTACGAGATATTGAAATATGCTTTAAGCTTTGAGTTAGAATACACATCGCTTGATTAGGATGGTTAAATAAGCTAGAATACAATGCCAAATACTCTTTAGGACTCTAGCTGCATAGCAAATAAAGTTGAGAAGATTAACACTTCTAACGAGCGAGAATTTTTTAGCTCAAGACGGATATTAGTTCAACTTTTGTAACTAATTTGCTGTTCGTTTTCTAATAGTTCCTGTGTAATTTTACTTACCTGGATTTCTTAGTCCAGTCCCAGACTCTCTTTCTTGCCGCTCCAGGACTCGCGGAGAAAGAGAGTCCAGTATAACTTGCATGCGCATGTGCAAAATGAGCCAATCAATTGATTAATTAGTATTTTGCGAGCTTGAAATATGCAAATGTCAGTGTTTGGCACAGGGATTCCCAGACCTTAACAGTTTGGGCTTCCTGTGGTCTTTTAATTTTACCAAAGAATGTATGAAACGATATTCAAGTAAAGATATCTCATGAAAAAAGCCTTAATTTACTTGGGATTTAGTTCAAAATTGAGGAATGTTGTATTATTTCTCCAAATTTGTGAAATCGTGGCTTGCTTAACTCCGAGGAAACTTTGAGCTGTTTTGCAACGGTTCAGCGAGTGCATATATTTACACAAGGGAAGACAGCTTTTTGGGGGGTCGCTGAAAATGCCACTTAACGTCTATAAACTCTTCAGTTAACTGCGTAATGACATAAATATATACGAATTCTCTTTAGTAAAGAAGTATTAGCTTGAAATATTGAGAATTAGTAGGAGAAAATCGACGTTTTCAAAGCATCAATTAAGCTGGATTGAAGCAGCAGTTGGCTGATCACACAGGGGGTAGACGACGGGCAAATTTGTACTTTTTTGCTAAGAATAGGGAGGGGCTGGAGCACATTTTTGCTAGTCAAGGTGTGAAGTTGCCAATAAAATCATGAACGTTGGTTCCAATATGGATGAAGAGCAGGAACTAGACAATTTGCGAAATATTTTAATAGAAAAGGCTATCAGTGGACACAATCTTGCAATCATTGGCGCAGCCGGCACTGGGAAAACAACTCTTGTGGGAAAAATAATTGAATCAGTTAATCACCAAGGAAAAAAACATACTCGTTGTAAGTGCAACCACCGGAGCTGCATGTGAATGTTATGAACGAGATCGAGAAAACCACGCGGTAAACTAGATTCTTTCTGTGGAATTGCACCCTCCTTCGAACTAAGACAATCCATACTAGTAGAGACATGCCGGCTAAGTTCTCCGGCAGTGGAATATGTAAATCAGTACAAATTAATGTGCCTTGTGTAAATATATAACTTAGAAGAATTTTGTTTTGATAAACTGCTTCAAAAGCATATTTGAAGATAAGGAAACGTAAATGGATAACTAAACAAGGTATTTCTTTTGTTTAAGAGCTTTAATTCAGGTTTTGAGACACGTTTTCGGCACGAAATTTTTGGTTCTTTGATGCGTTATCGCACAACAGCCATTTATGAATACATTATCTACCGTTGAAGACCACAGGAAGCCCAAACTGTTAAGGTCTGGGAATCCCTGTGACATGAATGTGGTGATCGCGTGGTCACTAAACTGACATGCGCATGCAAGTTATACTGGACTCTCTTTCTCCGCGAGTCCTGGAGGGGCAAGAAAGAGAGTCTGTGACTGGACTACTGGATTTCTTTGACTCTTTTTGTTGGGCCAATGTGGCTTCGTCGTTATCTCCGAGTCTTTCTCTAGTTCTTTGCATCCTCCAACTTTCTACACTGAGTGAACTGTGCTTATGAAGCTTCTTGCTGCACGGCCATATTTATGTGATTTCAACGAATGATTAAAATTCCAGTGAGAAATATTTACAATAAACGACTGATAGAGTGCACGCACTTAATCCGTGTAACATAGATAGTACAAAATAGTGCTAAATTATGGTAATTTCTTCGTTTCCTATTGTCTAATCAACACTATTTAGTAGTAATTAGTAGTGTTTGTTTCACGGATAAAGTGCATGCACTCTTTGCTAAATAGCGATCGAATCCACATAATTTTGGTATTTCTAATCCCTGAATGATAAATTATAACACTTGTGCTTGCATGCTATTTTCGGAAAGCGTGCACAATTAAGGTAGCTCACTATGGTTTCAAAGACCATTATACCAATGGTAAAAGTGGATAATATACTGCTTAAAATTTATACTTTGACAACCGTACAGCCAACCATATGACAGACCATGAATCAGGGAACCGTTTGATATGAAACTCATTGCTCGAAAGGTTGCTATAGCAACGTGACGTCAGCATTAAGGAAGGTCATTGTTTCAATAAAATGAGTAAAAACGCAAGTTTTCTACGGTGAACTTTTTTTTTACAACTCACAAAATCTATTTTCCACATTATCATACAGCCACTATCAAAAGTTAGCTAACTTCGTGACATCAGATTTTTCTCAATTTAGAAAAACCGAAATTTGACAATATCTCATATTCTGATGTCCAGAATATTTTTAAAATCGATCATACAATCACAAATTAAAGCAAAGTTTCATATTATTTTTAAAAAATCAACTTTTACCGTGGAAACTTCGAGCAATTAAAATTTAATTGGTAAAAAGGGACCTTTTTATGGAAGCTGTAGCGTTGCTATGGTAACATCCATGGGATCATGGCCCTTACAACAAATCGTAAAACTCATAATCTTCAATATAACTGGTCTATAAGCTGTCAATATGCAAACAAACTTGATTTTAAACATGACTTTTTCATTTAGTATCAGTATCCACTATAACTATAGGGAGCTGTAAAGGCGTCAGACCATGGTTTGTTCCTAAGTCTTCCAATCAAGGCTACGGTAGATCGATATAGTTTTATTAGAATAATTTATAGTAATTTGGAAAAAAGGAATCGTTGACCGAAGGGAGAGGGAGGGGTTATACGTACTTGGTTCCGTGCAAAACCGCAAACACATTCCACACAAACTGTCAGTTCATTATCACTTAGGCCTACAACGGCGTGCAGAACCTGTTGAGACACTGTCCCAATTTTGGCCTTAATTAGCCAACCCTGTTTTATGCTCCCCCTCCCCCCTCTCTCAATGTTGAGTAGGCCGGGGAGATTCCTCAGCTAGGCCCAACACTTGACCAAACCAACATTGAGTCGGGGGGAGGGGGATTCAGAATATATGGCCGTTCCACGACTTACATGATGGGTATAATATCAAAGAACGTCAATTTTAGGGCACAATGTCTCAACTATTCTGCACGCCGTTGTAGTTCAAACGTCGCATCTCACATCTGCTGAATTCAATGCAAATGAGATGATAATGAGAAGAAACAAAAGATTTGAATAATTTGCATTGAGTTTCGTACATGTGAGATGCGACTTTTGAACTAGGCCTTATTGTTTTACGATTCCAGAATTCCAAATAGTAGACGTTTTTGCTTTACCGCCATTTTCGAATTTCTTTGTTTAAAATATCACGTACGCGTATCATGTAAATTTGTCAATAGTAATGTAAATAGCCATAACAAAGACTATACTAGGTATAAGTATCGCGGGCCCACGAATCCCTGACGGTTGAAATCTGAGCCTAACTCAAGTATCTTAAGACCTGGGTTGAAAGCCAAAACCTTCAAAATACACTTATTTTTGTTATGAGCAAAACGTCTTGATAAAAATTTACCAGACTTCGTCTATGAACAGATATCCATCTAATGATCAACCTTAAGTTGGGCGAAGTAGGGCGAAGCTTATAAATAAATAAAAATAAATAAATTAAGTGATGATTTGTAAGTTTCACTGGTCACGTGACCAGAAAAGTGGAGAAAAGTAGTTTTTCTAAAATGGGGATACGAGTTTTATTAACGAGATAAAAATTATGCTTTTAAAATCATTGCCATATGGCACCTCAACATCCTACGTTTAGACATTATGTTTATGATAGGTAGTAAAGGAGATATTTGAAAATATAAATGAGTACCAACTGGTCACGTGACCTGTTTTGACGAATAACTGCTTAAAGAGAGTTGAAGGTAAAAATGTCTAAACGCCCAATTATTGAGAACTGGCATTAAAATCTATTTCATGCCACAGCTTTCAGGTACAGATAATGGCCATCTCCCCATTTTAAATCAAATTTTTGGGGTTTTGGAAGTGAGGTTCAAAGTCACGTGACAGCCAAACCCCAAACTTTTCCTCCTTAAATGTTAAAGTCATGAAGTTATGTGTCCATGCAAATTTTGGTAAGGATTGAGCAGAAAATGAGGATAGAAGAAAAATAAATTGATTTTAACCATAATTGGCCTTCAACACAGACCTTAACATACTTGAGAAGACTATACCATCAAACATGTATATATATATATATCATCTAGTTAATTGCACAAACACTGACTATCGTTCAAGGTGTGACATCTCAAAAGCATAGACAGTAGCTATAAAAGCAAAAAAAACAAAAAAAACTAAGAACCCAGGCACTCTCAGGCTGAGAAGCTAAAATGAATACCGCTGTAAGTGTTGGGATCCCTGTGTACTTCAATGTTGACTTTATGAATGGCTTGTAATCACTGAAGAAATGCACATCTTTGTGTAAATGTAACTTTCCAGGGGATTAGAAAATACAGTTTGCTTCATTTTCATGTAATCCATTTTGTTGACAAAAATGAAATAAAAAAGTTTATGAAGTTGATGAACAATCACAGACAAAAGCAAAACTATGAAGCAATGGAGCCACCAAAGAAAAAATAATTTTGGAGAAAAAACAGGCTAAGGATAACCCTAAGGATATGAAAAAAATAAACAGGAAATAGAGGAAAGATGGTCGTAACAATACAAAACTATGGATTTTGCTTAGAAACAAGAGCTGTAAAACAAGTTAGCACACATATAAAACTATGGATTCATGTATTTATGATGATGCTTATGTAACTTAATAACCATGAATTTCTGCACTCACTTTTCTAGTCTGTGACGTGGGCTAAATGTGATATGTAATTCTCTGAAAGCTCAGTTCTCATGTATATTTTTGAAGGCATCAACAAGTAAAATGGTTCCATTTATGTTTGTAATATATTGAATGGAGGGCGTTTCCCTTTCATTATAAAGCAAGAGGGAACATTAGATCTTTTTTGGGGTTTAAAGATCTGACTGATAGAATTAAGAGGAAAATGATATCAAAAACCCTGTGCATTCACTATTTAACACTTATTGACTGTGACCGAGGGAAACAGTATGTTTTGTGGTCCCGAGGCGGTCTCGGGACCACAAAACATACTGCTTTCCCGAGGTCCCAGTCAATAAGTGTTTTGTTATATACCAACTGTCAAAGAACAAAATAAAAAGCAAAACGTTGCTGCCTACAGTTAAAGTTTTTAATCGAAATTCACACACAACTGACCTTTTTTCACACATAGTTTTTTGGAGAATTGTTGCAGCTTTTTTGGTGACATTCCTGGTTGGTTAATATCATCTTTTTCTCGGAATAAATGTTGTGTATTGGTCTTAAAAGTTTGACAATAAACACATGTTTTGCCTCATGAATGAATTTGTAATTTACGCATGGTGCCGCCTTCAAAGCTCAATCAACTTCCGGTTTTGTTATTAATGGTCAATAAAATTCACTGTTGCCCGCTGAGAGTTGTTGCTAGGGAAACAGCAAAATCTGTTGACGTTCACGTGATGCGCTCTCGCCCAATCAGAGCACGGAAAAAATTGACTTTGACAGTTGGTATATAACAACATTATTTATTATGTCATTCTAAAGGATTAATTTGCTTTCAAGCGAATCAATCAATTCTCCTTCACTCTCATGTATATTATTTCAATTTACTTCAGTTCCACACACATCTACAGTTCTTGGTAAATTGACTGGTGATAGCTGGTTATCTTCTAAATTTCAAGTTGATTGATCATGCAGTTTTTTTTCCATAGTCAACAATAGTAGATAATGTATTTTTATTCTAGTAATTACATGGTTTCATGATAGAGTAGCAAAGAGAGTGCTATAGCTTCATTCACAATGCTTTGAGAAAGCATGCTATTTTGAACATTCTCAATTTGTACTCCTTTCACCTAAAATATATCATTGTATTATGCTATACTCTGGAAATAATGAACTAAACCATTTATTGACAATAGGTCAAGCAGTACACATGTTCCTTGAGGATGGCTTCTACCGTATAAATCCCTTGCATGAGAATCAAATATTTTGAAACCTGCAGTACCATTACAATATATGGCAACAGCTGTGCACCCAACTGTTAACACAAAATTGGTGAAATTTTCAGACAGAAAGTGACTCAAAGGCTCTTGTAAAGAAGTGCAGTATTGATATCCTTCTATTGCAGTTTCTTGATGTATAGTACCGGTGTAGCTTTCACTATATTGAAGTTGATAGTCAGTATATTCAACATTGCTGGTAATTCTGTCTGCATTAAAAAGGACTGTCTGGCTAATTGAGACAAACCTGAATACAACTGATTTCCATATGCTCATTATTGATACAAGGTCATTGGCAGAAGTGATTCCTTGTTTGTTATTGTAAATCAAAGAGCACAAACTCATTGCAAAAAATTGTTGTCCTGCATTTTGTCCAAATACCAAGTAACTCATCACCTTGGCTATCAATAAAATTTGAGGTTTAGGATTTTTCCTATGGGTATACTTCATCTATATATTTTGCAGTAATTTGCTACATGGGTCTCACTCTTGAGGGGACACATCAGTTTGTTAAAAGAAAATATTGTTATTTACCAATGCTCGATAATTCATCTTCCTTATAATTAGACGAATTCTTCCACAACAATTATAAAAAAATGTCGTTTTATTTTGTTTTCTAACATTGACATGTAAACAACTGGTTCTTTCTCGATGTAAGAATCCCCAAGACATTGGAATAATAGTCAAGAACAAAGACCCTGGAACGATACAATAGCCTGGAAAACAAAGATCTCTGAACCGAATTACAGTACGATTATTACGTATACATCGAGAAAGAACCAAACAACTACACTGTCAGATGACGAAGGTATAAGTACATGAAAGAATACGAGCATAGATCTAACCTTTCTGCTCTTGTTCCTTAGAGATTTCAAAGTTATTATCGGTATTCTGCTTGGCTAACGATCACGAGTAAATCGGCGACGATGCTTACATAGAAGGTTATCCCTATCAGATCAGCATTAGATAACTTTGATATATTATCAAAGGTTCGCTCATAGCTGTGATGCAGAGCTCTGGCTGTGATGTACCATGTTCTCGATAAGGTTCACTCACAAATGTTCGCATTGAACCGTTCCGAAAAACACTCGACAGGTCTACCACGAATGGTGGTGTACATATTTTGTATGCGTATTCAGCGTATTATCCATAGTATTTGTGTTTACATTCAGTCCCTTCAAGAGTTAATCGCTTTCTCCGCCATTACCAGATCAAATGCAATCTCGTACTCTGAGCCTGCGTTCCTCTTGGTCAGCTGACCAAACAGGAACGCAGGCTCAGAGTACGAGATTGATCACAGGCTGTTGTGCGTAGTTAAGTACGGGCAATGCGTATTAAGGACATGACCTGCGATTCCAAATTTCAACCCAGGCCCCCTACGGGGGCTAAGTAAAAAACCTAGCTCTAATAACGAATACCCTACTGGTTTAGCGAAAATCCCTAACCCTTAACCCTAAACCCTAACCCTAACCTAACCCCCTAACCCTAACCCTAACCTAACCCTAACCC